>JAQPZY010001616.1:280000-880000 GCA_029931535.1 Margaritifera margaritifera | reverse complement strand
TGAAGCTGAGACAGTCAAATCTGAGCCGTCAAATCACTCTGTGTCTTCAATTAAATATAAAAGTCATACAAAATCAAAGAAATGAATAATATCAGTATATTCACAATGCTACTGAATTGCTGTGTTAGATCACCAAACAATTACCAGATAAAAGACATTCCACCATAAAACAAACATTTAAAATTTTGATAAACTTTGTATCTGTAAACACAACCACATTGGGAAATATAATAATACAACAAAAAATAAGATTCAAGCAAATATTTCAAACCAAAAGTTAATTTTAGTTCATAATAAATGTGTTAATTATAATGACCCTCAAGAAACATTCTTTTTTGCATTGCCATGTCGCAGTGGGAATAGTCAATTATACCAAGACCTCTAATAAAAAAAAACTTCACTTGCATGGCCATGTTGCACGGGAAGAAATCATATCAACAGTTTGTAATCTGTAATCTCTGCAGCAAATTTGAAAAAAAGTAAAGAAAAAAATGCACAAAAAAAACCCAAAAAAAACCCCGTACTTTCTGAATCAATAAAATAAAAAGCGATAATTGTACGAACATACAATGTGATAATACTTGAATTGCCATGTATGTTAGAGTATTTTATGCAAACATCTTAGTTATTGATGACACTTTATTTTGTTGTAGTCCGTAAGAACTTGCTGTAAATGCAACGTCAAGTAAATGAAGTTTCTGAAAAGCTCAGTATATAAGGCTTGCCAACCGCACTTTCCTCTTTAATAAAAGAACCTCTGTAATATAGAAAAAACATGAAGACCGCAAAATTCATAAATATCTTTTCTCATAAGATTTCAAGATAATTGCCGCATAAACAGGTCCAACATCCGGGGGAAGATACTGCTTAATGAGATATTTGAATCTGGAGTTGTGTTCATATGTTGTTAATCCAAGTTTAGACAGCTTTAGCCGCTGCCAACCTGCAGAAATAGCCACATGAATGATCTTAAATCATCCAGAGATTTCATCGTGTGATAACGTTTTTGTTTGTTTTCTCACTGAAGTAGCGGTTAATATTGCCATAGCACGTGGATGATATAATGGCAGAGCAGGTACTAAGCGCATTATTCAACAATTCAACATAAATCTGGAAGGTTCGTATATTAATGATTGACATACCCTATATCCTTTGATTATCTCTCGAATCCTTAAACTTCCGGATAGTCAATCGTAATAAAAGGCTTGCTTAACTATTATAGTGGTCCCTTATCATAGAGCACCTTAGTAAAGGCGTTCGTTACAAGATGTATATTGTAATGTATCCTATTATTTGGGCACATTTTGGGTATGAGATCACTACCTTATTCATTCAACTTAATTGTAGATCTTGGCCGATGATAAACTCTCGAAATGGTGTTTCACTATGTACCTTATGAATTGTATCGCGGCTTTGCCTGTAACACCACACAATTTTATAGCTCCCATTAATAGCGTCATAAAAATTAATCTCTGTATATTATTAAATAAGGAACACTCCGAATTCCATCAGGTAGACTCTACGTACTATGTTAACACTGTGATTATATAGTGCTCGTCCAAATAAAGGAAATATTTTCAACAAATTCTACCACTCAAATCCAAGAAACAATAAGTTACCTTTTTCAAATCAGCATAGCTTTATGCAAGTGTGAATGAAAGTTTATCTCAATTTCTGACCCAAGTAAAACTGCACAGAAGTTTACCATGCGAGCATAATTTTACAAATGCACAAACCAGGGACAAACCGTCATAAATAAAATGCATTTGCATTATATGGTCAAAAATAAACATGAGTAAAGCTAAATGTTAAAACTGTCCTTGAAAGTCCAACTATGAAACATGACATCAAGGCATGACTTAAGGTCTCACAAGAGATAATTTAAGTAATCAAAAAATAAATTTCAAAGAAAAGAACCACATTCACTCAATGACTTCATATTAGTATCATCTATAAAGAAGAAAAAGTTAAAAAAAGGAAAGGAAAGGAATATTTTCAGGATTCTGCTCGATTGTTTGCTCCTCAAGTTGACGCATGTAGTCAGTTTCGTCTCACAGCTCTGATCAAGAAGGGCACCGGGGAGTAGGTTATTCCTAGAATTCCCCTCCGTTCCGGAAGCGGCGCGCCCTCTACTGGAAGAAATTCGAACCTCTGAATTAGTGCGGCTAGGAAGAGGAATAACTCCATACGAGCTACACTTTCTCCGAGGCACATGCGCCTTCCGATAGAGAATGGAATATGCTCCTCGGGCTTTGTTAAGTGACCATCTGCATCTAAATACCTTTCTGGTCGGAAAACGTCTGGATCTTTAAAAGTTGAAGGATCTCGAAGTACAGAATCAAGATTTACGAGAATTGTTGTTCCTTTAGGAATGCGGTATCCCCGAAAAAGGATTTCCTTCGATACGGCGTGGGGTACTCCAAGGGGTGCCACTGGATAGACTCTCATGATTTCCAAGATGGTGGCTTCTAAGTATGAGAGATGTTCTTTATCTTTCAATTTGGGCAATCTTTCTCTACCAACTGCTTGATCTATCTCTTCGAAGCACTTCTTCTGAATCTCTGGAAAATGGAGAAAATGAAGCAATGTCCATCTTATACTTGTCGCCGTTGTTTCGCTTCCAGCACCGAATAAATCTCCGATCGACATGTATAATTGCAAGTCAGTAAAAGTAGAAAGTTCGTCTGCTTCTTCTCTTTTATGAGCCTCTGAGATATAGAGGTCAATGAAGTCACGTGCAGCCCCTTCCTCGTAAGTGTTCTTATGTTCTTGAAGCATACCTTCAAACCACCTCTTAAATTGTTTTGAATTTTCTTTTAGATATCTCATTTTTAAAGGATCCCCAGGCAAATACTGAAGGAAAGGAAAACAATTCACTAAGATACTAGCATTGCCAAGAAGTGTCGCTGCTTTATCCATTTTATCCAGAAAATCTCTAAACTTGGCGTCTGTATGCTCGAATCTTTTTCCAAATACTATTTGGGAGATCACGTTGGCAACGCATGTATTTACTATGCCTTTAGTTTGAAAGGCTTGACCATTTTGTTCTTCGAAGATCTTTAATAATTCTTGAGCTTCCTCCAATATATTCTGTTCGAATGACGAGCGCCCAAATCCGAACTCCTGCAACGCGTTCATAGCAAATCGACGGTGCTCCTTCCATTTTTCTCCAGAGATGAATATTATTCCACTATTTTCGTTCAGCGTCTCTGACAGGAAGTTTATCGGTCTGTCTGAAAAAAAACGACCATTTTGAACAAGAGCTTCCTTGATGGCGCTGTAACCATTGATTACGATCATCAGTTGGCTTCCCATATAGAAACTATATATGTCTCCATATTGGTTCCGAAATTTCCGGAAACACTCGAGAACATCCTTGTTAACGACAGAAAGAATATTACCAAATATCGGGAGCACAGGTTTAGGGAATGGTGGAATATCAGTAGGCAACATGGTTATGTAATAAACCAACAGAAACACAAAGAAGAAAACAAAAAATGTAGTTAGGTTGACACTGTATAATAACTCATCAAACATGCTGAACGATTCTGGCTAGCTTAATATATCATCCGTTCCTGTCACTTGAGGCCAAGTGGTAATATCACACGAGAATGGAACCCAGTAACTGATATGTATATTTGTATTTAACAACGAGAAAAGCATACAGGTTTGCGTGCACTTCTTTCTCCTGCCTTTGTAGCACTAGAAATGCTGTACAGTCCGAATATAAGTTAGTGTGCATATGCCATAAAGTCGTTTTCAGTACAGCGCAGTTGGAATGTATGTGGGTCAATGTAAACATGCTGTACAAGCAGGTTATATTATTTAGCTTTATACTGATCCCCACTATTCATTACTTGTGGACAAGTGTATTGACACAACTAGTTGCAAAACAGTGACGTATCGATTACAAAGCACAAGCCAATCCCTCTGTTACCATGTACTCGGTGTTAACGGCACTCTAATACTCTAGATGTCTTGTTTTATTTTCAATGTTTACCCCTTTATTAGCCCCTCCACGCACAATGTAACATGGTCTCGCGACTCTTCATTCAGTGTTAGTTTTGACAACATGATAGAAGATCTGTGAAAATTCGCGAGGTTTTCTTAATTATTTAGCTTATTTCATCACCGCCTTTCACAGTCCCCATATCGTTTGCAGTCCACTGCGGGATCGCCTTGACATCATCTAGGTCAACCATGAAAGCCGTAATTCTTTCTTTGGCGTTGTTGTAGTACATGAGTTTAAAATAGTATCGCGAGAACACAGCGAATATATTCGGAAAGGTAATGACTGTACAAGTTGTCGTAGATGAAAAATATGGCACTATATTGGGTTTCATGAATTTTTACAGGGATAACTACGTACACTGTTGTTATATGTCTTTCTCATTATGTCCATTAGGGGTGGAATGTATTTAAGGATCGCCTAAAAAATTCGGACTTACGAATTTTTAACATATACATATTTAAAAGGTATATAATTTATGACTGTATAGGTGTGACACAGAGACGACAAGAGGCTACATTCGATCCATCATATGGAATCCAATATCAAGACAGTACTGGAACAGTATTGAACATCCGGACATGAATATCTGACACCTAGGTGACTTGGCACTATTGAACATCCGGACATGAATATCTGACACCTAGGTGATTTGGCACTATTGAACATCCGGACATGAATATCTGACACCTAGGTGACTTGGCACTATTGAACATCCGGACATGAATATCTGACACCTAGGTGATTTGGCACTATTGAAAATCCGGACATGAATATCTGACACCAAGGTGATTTGGCACTATTGAACATCCGGACATGAATATCTGACACCTAGGTGACTTGGCACTATTGAACATCCGGACATGAATATCTGACACCTAGGTGACTTGGCACTATTGAACATCCGGACATGAATATCTGACACCTAGGTGATTTGACACTATTGAAGATATCAATATTCAAATAGTTATAACTTCAGGACTTTTCATCCAATATTTACGACATTTTCAGTTTAGGGTATATGCATTTATTTATACGGGGTAATTGTCATGAGGAAAATTTTCATTTCTTTGAAAATCCTATATAAATGAATAAAAAGTGCTATCACTGCTCTGGAAATAGGCTGCTTCACATACCAATGGTTAGAGTTGTCACCGCTCTGGAGATTGGCTGCTATACATACCAATAGAGAGAGCTATCACCGCTCTGGAGATTGGTCGATTCACATAACAATCACTATTTTTTCGATGAAACGATCTGACCTCGAGGTTTCTTGAATAAAAAGATTCTTGTGTTCCAACTCAGACGCATATCAATGCGACATACGTACATACATACATTCAAACAATATATATATATATATATATATATAATCTTTAACAAAATATTTGCAACGTGGTAGTTACAAAACAGTTTTCCAAAAGTTTTCCAAAACTTTTAGCTCATCAAACACTTCCTTAGAGAAAGAAAAAACTTACATAGGTAAAACAAACACATAGCTTTATAGTCCTGAGACAACTTGAACGAGGGACAGTAAGTATATAACACAGGGATTGGAAACTCCAGAGAGCTGCCAGATATCTACCGTTCCCTTTTAATATGTAAATGAATATGTAAATAAGGTTCCCAGCGGTCGATTCAGCAGCATGATCAATGCCACAACAGGTTGCATTTGCCTGAATGTAACAAACCTAGCTGTGCTCACCTAGATGACAGATTGGAGTTAAGTGTAACAATGTTCTGCCGAAAAGCAATTTGTATTTCTACCTTTCCTATTTTAAATTAAGATTTAATCTATTGCTAATATCAAAATTGCTTTGGTTTTGCATTTCATTTTGATCGCTGCTAGAAACACATTTGAAAAGAAGCAATCATTTCTATAAGGTTTCAATACCTGTTGTTTAAAATTTCTATATTTTTTCCGATATTTTGTCATCATACCGTGCGCGTGCTGCATAAGGAAATATTTTCACAAAATCGATAATCAAATTTAATACAGTTTTTTTTTAGTTATTTCATTCTCACCGTCTATAAGATGATGCCAATTGGCATTTATATTTTATATACCGATTCCCAGCCAAATTAAAGTCTACATGAAACGACTGTGTGAGCGCAGGTTTACCCAGGAAATGAGCGCTTTGTTACACAGAAACTGCTTAGTACCGTCCATCACGACGACAAACTCGCATGACAGAGTATTCAGAAAGTATTCTAGATGTTTGTGTAAGTATATTCTCTACAACAAGAAATTCATCCAAACGAGGCTATTCGATTGCATGATTTCCAAGGTGACGCATACAGCCATTTCCACACCACGGCTGTGACCAGAAAGGGAGGGAAGAATAAGTTATTCCCAAAACTCACTCCAGTTTTGGAAGCGACTCCCCCTTTACAGCAAGTAATTAAAATCCCTGAATTAGTGCAGACAGGAACAATAATAACTCAAAAATATACTTTTTCCGAAGCACACGATAGATGGAAAAATAGATGGGCTTGAAAATCTTAAAACTTCTGACCTTGATTTTGAGCATGACATTTTGTATCAGCCAATGAAAAAGGTACCTTACTCTTGTAACGTTACTTTTGATTGACTCAAAGTGAAAACCAAACCTGAAACTCAAGCTCATAGTTTTATGATTCCAAGGCCTGCAAATCAGGCTTTTTCAAGCGACCATCTACATTGAAATACCTTTACGAATTGAAATCGTCGGAATCTTTAAATGTACAAGGATCACTAAGTTCGGAATCTAGAACTGTTGTCCCATTGGGAGAGCGGTGTCACTGAAATAGAACATACTTGGATATGACATGGGGTACCATAAAAAGGGTAGCCAGGGAGATGCCTGTAGTCTCCTTAGATTGAAGAGTTTGCCATCAGTCCGGTATCTGATGTAAATCCAAGTGTCATAGTCACGGAAGGCATCAGTAAGCATGGTAGAGAATATCATATTGAAGAGGGTTGGGGCCAACACACAGCCTTGCTTGACTCCATTGGTGATTGGGAATGTTTCAGATGACTCACCGCCGTCCACGACACGAGCGAGCATGCCATCATGGAATTGCCGAACCATTACGATGAATGTCTCTGGGCAACCAAATTTTGCCATGATCTTTCAGAGGCCACCACAACTGACTGTGTCAAAGGCTTTTGTCAGGTCGATGAATGTATTGTACAAGTTGGAGTTCTTTTCCTGGCATTTCTTCTGGAGTTGACGAGCTGCAAACACCATGTCTGTGGTTCCTCGTCCTTTCCTGAAGCCACACTGACTCTCAGGCAGGAGCCCGTGATCAATGTGATGAACAAAGCGATTCAGCAGAATTCTGTCGAGGATTGTGCCGGCGAGCAAGGAGATGCCACGACGCTTCAAAGATTCACTTAAGTCATCCTTGAAACATTTCAACATTGACCCTGAGTCTTGGGAAGATCTCGCACAGAATCGCTCCACCTGGCGCAGTAGCGTCCATATTGGTGCTACAGACTTTGAACTGATGAGAATTGCAGAGGCAGCGCAGAAGTGCGAGCAGCGGAAACCTCAGAACTGCAGCACGCCCTCTATTGATCAAGCAACCCCAAGCGGCATCTCCTGTGCAGTGTGCCACATACGGTTCAGAGCACAAATTGGTCTGATCAGCCACTCACGCACTCAGATAAACCAAACCAGTTAGTGATGTCATGGTCATCTTTAAACTCGAAGGACGAACAACAGCCAGGGAGATGACCCCTCATTACCTCCAGGATTGTTACCGCAAAGTAAGGGAAATGTTCTTTATGTTTCAAAGTCAATCTTACTTTTCTCTTTGTCAATACATCATACTGATATGTTGAACGTAACAATCTACTAAACGCTATTGAATAATCAACATTGTTGACATATACAGGGTGTCTGGTTCCTATAAGTTCGTATGAATTCAGGGATTTCTATAATTTTCCTATATTTTGTAAAAAAAATCATATAAATTCTTATATTTAAAACTTTACATTATCTGAAACTTTGAAATTGGCAAAAATAGTTAGTATTGCTTTTTGAACGGAGACAATTTGTTTCAAGAAAGAAATTGTTCCATTTAAAGAAGGTACTTTCTTTCGACATAGTATGTTTTTGCACATGTAACTGACAGTAGCAGCATTTACTCCCAAGAATTTGGGCGCCGCGGTAGCTCAATTGGTAGAGCGTCGGACTTGTAATCCAAGGGTAACAGGATAGATACCCGTGTGTCCTTGTGAAAAGCACTTAACTCCCATGTCCTCAGTATGATATAGCCAGTAATGTGTTAAAAGTGCCTTTAAAACCAACAAAAACATAAAACAAATAGCAAGAATTTGAAATATTCTTCCATGTTGAGATAAGTCAGCTAAATCTGTACTTAATAGCTTTCTAACAATATTTCAGCTCTCCTACTCTGGTTTTAGAGATTCAAAAGACCAACATTGTTCTGAAGTAGGTGTTGACAGTAAAACACACGAGCAGTCTTGTTTGTTAGTACACATTTGACAATGAGACCAACACTTATTGTAGATTTGAAAATATTCCTTCTTTTGTCAATAATAATATATTTTAACTTGGAAAAAAATTATGATTTCTTTGGTTATAATTATTGTCCATATTCATACTCTAGTTTACGAAGCAATGTTGCAAATTTCTGCCTTTTGAAGTACTGTGCTGGAATGCTGTCCAATATGCATGCAACCCTTTGCTAGGTACAGCTAATATAGAGAACGTTTTAAGAAGGTTTTAATACTCTATCCAATATGCATGCAACCCTTACTAGGTACAGCTTATATGAACATTTAAAGAACGTTTAAATATTCTTGTCCAACATGCATGCCACCCTTACTAGGTACAGCTAATACGAACATTTTAAGAACGTTTAAATATTCTTGTCCAACATGCATGCCACCCTTACTAGGTAAAGCTAATATGAACATTTTAAGAACGTTTTAATATTCTGTCCAATATGCATGCCACTCTTACTAGGTACAGCTTATATGAACATTTAAAGAACGTTTTGATATTCTGTCCAACATGCATGAAACCTTTACTAGGTACAACTAATATAGTGAACATTTAAAGAAGACTATAGTCGATCATATTACATAAAACGTCTCTATTTTAGTACCAAATTTGTATCAAAAGGATTTTACTTATATGTGTTTGATAATTTATATTGGATTGGTAACACTTTTGGAAACGATCCTCATACGAAATACAAACTATGTTAACTAACTATACATTGTAAGTGAAACTTTAATATTTCGATAGATATGCAAGTGTCTGCGCATGCTCTGGAGATAACAAGAAAATGTTGAGTGTAGAGCAATGTGTGTATTTCGTGTTTCTATCTCTATTGGTAAGATTTCGATTCTGATGTGTGAATTTTTGAGTACAGGAAATCCAAGCAATCTTTAATTAATTTATATATCTTGCCTAAATCGCAGTTTATGCTGTTTTGACTTTGCGAACTTGTGTTCTACTTTGTTACTCACAGCTGGAGAAAAAGGATACCAGATATGGTAAAACCACGTGAACATCATAAAATTCTCAAGGAAAACGTTTTAACCCTTTTCTGATAGTTCCAGACATTTGTTAATAAATTAATATAAATATATAATTCCTTGTGATACTACTTCACTCTGATCATAATGATATCACAAAAGGGGACTTTTATTGTGATGTTCGACAAATCAGAAATCGCGTTAGATTTAAAGACGTTTTAGAATACAATTTTCATAAATATATTGATTAAATAAAAAGACAAGACGAATAACAAAATATCTTAATTTCCAGAGAATCCTTACTGTTAAGAATACTTTTTCCAACCATATACAAAGATTCAAAATCTGATGTGATTTTAGTCACTCTGACTACTGTACTAGCTTCATCCACTTCATACAAACTGACTTAATTTCTTTGAGAGAGAGAGAGAGAGAGAGAGAGAGGGGGGGGGGGGGAGAGGAACACGAAAAGACAAAGGTGGCTATACTAAGTTCCTTCACACAAAAAAAAAAGAAAAAAAAAGAAAAACGAACAGCAGTCTTAACGTTGCCTAAGTTAAAGAACATCGTTCTTACATTGGAATTCTGGTTGGAGCCATTACATGCAGTTGGCTACGTCCAGTTGCCCTTGTATCTCTCACGTTAAGTACGGCTTCCTAGACCCTGAGTATCAAAGAGGATAGTAGATGACACAATATACAATGAAATACGAAATGATTTGATGAATACAATATTCTTTATTATTAAAATAGATAGAAATTATATATTGTATAACTACAACATTGCATTGTTATGAAGTATGTATAAAATCAATACAATTTCAAGTTCTGAACGTAAATTTAAGAAACAAAAAACATCTAATGTACTGGAACAAAATTGCGGAAGGTAAAATTATTTTATAGAATAGAATATCTAAATTAACTTCAAATAATTGAAAACAAAAACAAACAGTTTACTTCATTTCATAGTGTTAATAATAATAATAATAATAATAATAATAATATATTCCTTCATAAATATCAATAGATCATGTGGACAAAATGTCCCTTTCCACACTGCGTTTCCGGTATAAAATTGAATTTGGACCACCATCACCCTGCTCCAGCAAACTGCTTGATTTGAGTACCTAGGGAATTCAAAGTTTTCTCCTTCATGAACTATCTAGAAAGCCAAATTGAAGGTGTATTGCTATAATATATCCTGACTAACTAGGTTTAAAACAAGGATTTTCTGCAACGCTCATTAAATGCAATAAAAATATTGAGACTGCAAAATTCTAGTGTAGCGTGTACTCCGGCTTGAAATGTTGTATGCAAGAGTGACCAGGTCTTCACTACAACAATACGAATAAGACCTAGATTTATCCGTAGATAGATATGCTTACTGCTTTCCTAACGGAACCTTGTTTATTTCGTATCAGTATTATACATTTACAGTCACGTTGCATTTCCAACCGACCAATCCGCTTTTCCACATGCAACTATATAAATTGTTATCTCATACCTAACTTACGACAGAGCAGTAAAAAGCAACAAATAGAAACGTTTTAAAAAATCGGTACTCATAGGCACATGGCGGTTCATTCATATCGCGAAATGTTGCCACTTCTATCAGTATGCGAAGTTTGACTACCAAGCTTTGCAGGAGAGAGATTCTGTATGTGTACTTCGATTAGATTTCGTATTGATGTAAAATTCTGAAATAAACAATACAACACAAATAATTAGAAGTACATATTGTTTAGGTTTATCCCATGAAGATACCTGACGGCTAATTCAATCATGCCTAAAAGCTAATTCAATCACGCCTAAAGGCTAATTCAATCTTGCCTAAAGACTAATTCAATCATAACTACTCGGTGATTCCAATCACCACGAAAATAACCTTCTATATGTGAACTGTAGTAACACTTCTGTGTGTGAGTACGCAAATGCAACAGGCAGCATACTTTATGTTTTTCTATTAAGCTGATTTCAAAAGAGACCGCTTCCATGACTGCCGCCATTTTCCGAATATGGGTGCGTGATCCATACATTCAAGGTGTGTATTCGGTCATGGAAATGCCCGTGCAGTTGTGATTGATATTTCATTTTTTTTTTGTATCATTGCAAATTCGCCCAATGGCCGTCTAGGGCAGTTTTCTTGCATATGTCGATGCATTGTACAAGACCATTTTAAACATAGACTTTTAGTTGAAATAACTTCACCCTGTATCATAACATCAATAAATTAAGTACATCCCGTTTAAAAATAAATAAATAGTAAAATAAAATAAGTTAAAAATAAGTAAATAAATCGATTGTTTCAATATTAACTTCTGAACCAGGGAAGAAAGAGGAGAACGGATACTTTCAATAATGCTCCTCTGCGTTCCGCTGTTGCATGCAATCTACCAGAGAACATAAACTGCCTTAGACTGGTTTTAGAACTGCCGTTTTTTAATATAATAATGGGAAAAGAGCCCTCCCCAACAGTTGAAAAGAAACATTGAAGCTGAGACAGTCAAATCTGAGCCGTCAAATCACTCTGTGTCTTCAATTAAATATAAAAGTCATACAAAATCAAAGAAATTAATAATATGAGTATATTCACAATGCTACCGAATTGCTGTGTTAGATCACCAAACAATTACCAGATAAAAGACATTCCACCATAAAACAAACATTTAAAATTTTGATAAACTTTGTATCTGTAAACACAACCACATTGGGAAATATAATAATACGACAAACAATAAGATTCAAGCAAATATTTCAAACCAAAAGTTAATTTTAGTTCATAATAAATGTGTTAATTATAATGACCTTCAAGAAACAATCTTTTTTGCATTGCCATGTCGCAGTGGGAATAGTCAATTATACCAAGACCTCTAATATAAAAAACCTTCACTTGCATAGCCATGTTGCACGGGAAGAAATCATTTCAACAGTTTGTAATCTCTAATCTCTGCAGCAAATTGTAAAAAAGTAAAGAAAAAATGAAAGAACCCCCCCCCCCCCCGTACTTTCTGAATCAATAAAATAAAAAGCGATAATTGTACGACCATAAAATGTGATAATACTTGAATTGCCATGTATGTTAGAGTATTTTATGCAAACATCTTAGTTATTGATGGCACTTTATTTTGTTGTAATCCGTAAGAACTTGCTGTAAATGCAACGTCAAGTAAATGAAGTTTCTGAAAAGCTCAGTATATAAGGCTTGCCAACCGCACTTTCCTCTTTAATAAAAAGAACCTCTGTAATATTGAAAAAACATGAAGACCGCAAAATTCATAAATATCTTTTCTCATAAGATTTCAAGATAATTGCCGCATAAACAGGTCCAACATCCGGGGGAAGATACTGCTTAATGAGATATTTGAATCTGGAGTTGTGTTCATATGTTGTTAATCCAAGTTTAGACAGCTTTAGCCGCTGCCAACCTGCAGAACTAACCACATGAATGATCTTAAATCATCCTGAGATTTCATTGTGTGAAAATGTTTTTTTTTTTTTTTTCTCACTGAAGTAGCGGTTAATATTGCCATAGCACGTGGATGATATAATGGCAGAGCAGGTACTAAGCGCATTATTCAACTATTCAACATAAATCTGGAAGGTTCGTATATTAATGATTGACATACCCTATATCCTTTGATTATCTCTCGAATCCTTTAACTTCCGGATAGTCAATCGTAATAAAAGGCTTGCTTAACTATTATAGTGGTCCCTCATCATAGAGCACCTTAGTAAAGGCGTTCGTTACAAAATGTATATTGTAATGTATCCTATTATTTGGGCACATTTTGGGTATGAGATCACCGCCTTGTGCATTCAACTTATTGTAGATCTTGGCCGATGATAAACTCTCGAAATGGTGTTTCATTATATACCTTATGAATTATATCGTTGCCTTGCCTGTAACACCAGACAATTTTATAGCTCCCATCAATAGCATTATAAAAGTAATCTCTGTATATTATTAAATTAGGAACACTCCGAATTCCGTCAGGTAGACTATACGTACTATGTTAACACTGTGATTATATAGTGGTCGTCCAATAAAAGGAAATATTTTCAACAAATTCTACCACTCAAATCCAAGAAACAATAAGTTACTTTTTCAAATCAGTATAGCTTTATGCAAGTGTGAAGGAAAGTTTATCTCAATTTCTGACCCAAGTAAAACTGCATAGAAGTTTACCGAGCGAGAACATTTTTACAAATGCACTAACTAGGGACAAGCCATCATAAATAATGCATTTGCATTATATGGTCAAAAACAAACATGAGTAAAGCTAAATGTTAAAACTGTCCTTGAAATTACAACTACGAAACATGACTTAAAAGCAAGACTTTAGGTCTCACTTCAACAAGAGATAATTTAAGTAATCAAAAAAATAACTTCAAAGAAAAGAATCACATTCACTCAATGACTTCATATTAGTATCATCTATAAAGAAGAAAAAGTAAAAAAGGGAAGGAAAGGAATATTTTCAGGATTCTGCTCGATTGTTTGCTCCTCAAGTTGACGCATGCAGTCAGTTTCGTCTCACAGCTCTGATCAAGAAGGGCACCGGGGAGTAGGTCATTCCAAGAATTCCCCTCCGTTCCGGAAGCGGCGCGCCCTCTACTGGAAGAAATTCGAACCTCTGAATTAGTGCGGCTAGGAAGAGGAATAACTCCATACGAGCTACACTTTCTCCGAGGCACACGCGCCTTCCGACAGAGAATGGAATATGCTCCTCGGGCTTTGTTAAGTGACCATCTGCATCTAAATACCTTTCTGGTCGGAAAACATCTGGATCTTTGAAAGTTGAAGGATCTCGAAGTACAGAATCAAGATTTACGAGAATTGTTGTTCCTTTAGGAATGCGGTATCCCCGAAAAAGGATTTCCTTCGATACGGCGTGGGGTACTCCAAGGGGAGCCACGGGATAGACTCTCATTACTTCCAAGATGGTGGCTTCTAAGTATGAGAGATGTTCTTTATCTTTCAATTTGGGCAACCTTTCTCTACCAACTGCTTGATCTATCTCCTTGAAGCACTTCTTCTGAATCTCTGGAAAATGGAGAAAATGAAGCAATGTCCATCTTATACTTGTCGCCGTTGTTTCGCTTCCAGCACCGAATAAATCTCTTATTGACATGTGTAACTGCAAGTCAGTAAAAGTGGAAAGTTCGCCTGCTTGTTCTCTTTTTCGCGCCTCAGAGATATAGAGGTCAATGAAGTCACGCGCAACCCCTTCCTCGTAAGTGTTCTTATGTTCTTGAAGCATACTTTCATACCACCTCTTAAATATTTTTGAATTTTCTTTCATAAGTTTCATTTTTAAAGGATCCCCAGGCAAATACTGAAGGAAAGGAAAACAATTCACTAAGATACTAGCATTGCCAAGAAGTGTCGCTGCTAGATCCATTTTTTCCAAAAAATCTCTGAAGTTGGCGTCTGTATGATTGAATCTTTTTCCAAATATTATCTGAGAGATAACATTAGCAACGCATGTATTTACTATGCCTTTAGTTTGAAAGGCTTGACCATTTTGTTCTTCGAAGATTTTTACCAATTCTTGAGCTTCCTCCAGTATATTCTGTTCGAATGACGAACGACCAAATCCGAACTCCTGTAACGCGTTCATAGCAAATCGACGGTGCTCCTTCCATTTTTCTCCAGAAGTGAATATTATTCCACTATTTTCGGTCAGCGTCTCTGTCAGGAAGTTTATTGGTCTGTCTGAAAAAAGGCGACCATTTTGAACAAGGGCTTCCTTGATGGCGCTGTAACCATTGATTACGATCATCAGTTGGCTTCCCATATAGAAACTATATATGTCTCCATATTGGTTCCGAAGTTTCCGGAAACACTCGAGAATGTCTTTGTTAACAATAGAAAGAATGTTACCAAATATCGGGAGCACAGGTTTAGGGAATGGTGGAATATCAGTAGGCAATTTGGTTATGTAATAAACCAATAGAAACACAAAGAAGAAAACAAAAGCTGTAGTTAGGTTGACACTGTATAATAACTCCTCAAGCATGCTAAACGATTCTGGCTAGCTTAATATATCATCCTTTCCTGTCACGTTTTGAGGCCAAGTGGTGGTATCACATGAGAATGGAACCCACTAACTGATAGGTACTTCTGTATTTAACAATGCGAAAAGCATACAGGTTTGCGTGCACTTCTTTTTCCTGCATATGTAGCACTGGAAATGCTGTGCAGTCCTTATATAAATCGATGAGTATATGCCGTAAAGTCGTTACCAGTACAGCGCAGTTGGTATGTATGTGGGTCAATGTAAACAGTCATGCTGTACAAGCAGGTTATAGTATTTAGCTTTAAATAGACCCTCGTTTTTGATTACTTGTGGGCAAGTGTATTAGCAAATCTAATTTCACATCAATGACGTATCGAGTACTAAGCACAACGCAATCCCTCTGTTACTGAGTACTTAGTATTTACGAGGCTCTAATACTCTAGTTCTCATATTTTATCGTTAATGCCCCCCACCCCACCCCCTTGATTAGCCCCTCCAGGCACTACGTAAATCTATGCGTGACTTGTCATTCGGATCCGACACTGGTTGGTAGGATTACAGACTTAATGTTTACAAAGGCTGCTATTGCTTAAATGTATCAAAACCAATGATAATGAAATGCTAAAATACCAGGAAAGTTTTCTTTAGTTTGATAGTTTTAAAGCAAAGTGCGGTATTAATACAAATGTTCTTGCTTTTAAAAACAATGTCATTCAGACTATGAAGTAAATATGTAAAACAATTCAGCCTAAAAATGAATTCATGCTCGAATGCCAGACCATTTATCCTTTACCAGGGAGCGGTGGATTTGCTCCCGTGCAAGAAACCAAGCTGTGCTTACCTAGGTGATAGGCTGGAGTTAACTTTAGCTGTGTTCTGTTCAAAGCAATTTATATTTTCTACCTTGTATATTAAGATTAAATATATTGCTAATATATATTGCTTACGTTTCGCATTTACATATTGATAGATTAGAGAAATACAATTGAAAATAAGTAATAATTCCTACAAGGCTCCAATATTTTTTGTTTAGAATTACTAAATGTTTTCTACATTTATAAGGAAAAATTCCTGTATTCCTTTTTTTCCATTAAAGTGTACTTGAAGCCATGCATATATATTCGAGACGTTAGTGTTGTGTTCATAGTAAAATTGAAAAGCGCTATCTTCATGGTAAGAATTGAAATGTGTTATGTTCATGGTCAAATTGAAAAGTGTTATGTTCATGGTCAAATTGAAAAGTGTTATGTTCCTGGTAAAATTGAAAAGTGTTATGTTCATGGTCAAATTGAAAAGTGTTATGTTCATGGTCAAATTGAAAAGTGTTATGTTCATGGTCAAATTGAAAAGTGTTATGTTCATGGTCAAATTGAAAAGTGTTATGTTCATGGTCAAATTGAAAAGTGTTATGTTCATGGTCAAATTGAAAAGTGTTATGTTCATGGTCAAATTGAAAATGTTATGTTCATGGTCAAATTGAAAAGTATTATGTTCATGGTCAAATTGAAAAGTGTTATGTTCCTGGTCAAATTGAAAAGTGTTATGTTCATGGTCAAATTGAAAAGTGTTATGTTCATGGTCAAATTGAAAAGTGTTATGTTCCTGGTCAAATTGAAAAGTGTTATGTTCATGGTCAAATTGAAAAGTGTTATGTTCATGGTAAAATTGAAAAGTGTTATGTTCCTGGTCAAACTGAAAATGTTATGTTCCTGGTCAAATTGAAAAGTAGTATGTTCATGGTCAAATTCAAAAGTGTTATTTTCATGGTCAAATTGAAAAGTGTTATGTTCATGGTCAAATTGAAAAGTGTTATATTCATGGTCGAATTGAAAAGTGTTATGTTCCTGGTCAAATTGAAAAGTGTTATGTTCATGGTAAAATTGAAAAGTGTTATGTTCATGGTCAAATTGAAAAGTGTTATGTTCATGGTAAAATTGAAAAGTGTTATGTTCATGGTCAAATTAAAAAGTGTTATGTTCCTGGTCAAATTGAAAAGTGTTATGTTCATGGTCAAATTGAAAAGTGTTATGTTCATGGTCAAATTGAAAAGTGTTATGTTCATGGTCAAATTGAAAAGTGTTATGTTCATGGTCAAATTGAAAAGTGTTATGTTCATGGTCAAATTGAAAAGTGTTATGTTCATGGTCAAATTGAAAAGTGTTATGTTCCTGGTCAAATTGAAAATGTTATGTTCATGGTCAAATTGAAAAGTGTTATGTTCATGGTCAAATTGAAAAGTATTATGTTCATGGTCAAATTGAAAAGTGTTATGTTCATGGTCAAATTGAAAATGTTATGTTCCTGGTCAAATTGAAAAGTGTTATGTTCATGGTCAAATTGAAAAGTGTTATGTTCATGGTCAAATTGAAAAGTGTTATGTTCCTGGTCAAATTGAAAAGTGTTATGTTCCTGGTCAAATTGAAAAGTGTTATGTTCCTGGTCAAATTGAAAAGTGTTATGTTCGTGCTCAAATTGAAAAGTGTTATGTTCCTGGTCAAATTGAAAAGTATTATGTTCCTGGTCAAATTGAAAATGTTATGTTCATGATCAAATTGAAAAGTAGTATGTTCATGATCAAATTCAAAAGTGTTATTTTCATGGTCAAATTGAAAAGTGTTATGTTCATGGTCAAATTGAAAAGTGTTATGTTCATGGTCAAATTGAAAAGTGTTATGTTCATGGTCAAATTGAAAAGTGTTATGTTCCTGGTCAAATTGAAAAGTGTTATGTTCATGGTCAAATTGAAAAGTAAAAGTCTAAAAGAGAAAAACAACATAGGCAGCAACCGTATAGAATTATTTAAATTTAAATCTAACCCATGAAGAGTTCCCTCCACGAATAAACAAACTCTTTTAAATATAAAAAATAAACCCAAAAATCAGAGGTGTGAGAGTATCTAAAGTGTCCCGAAGGACTGGCGTTTAGAATTCAGAAAATCTGGCTTCTTTGAAAAAAAATTGACTGTAAAACTTTTTATAAAACAATTTTAATGTATAAATTGTATATAATGTGTTATTATAGTATTCGCTTACACTCCCGTTTGTTTGTATCCTCCTACCGATTTTAAAATCGAAAAGCATCCAGGATATTCAAAATGCACAAACCTTAGTAATTTCATTCATAAATATGTAATTTCTAACCTGATTGCTGCCAATATACAGTTACGTTTGCTTTTCCAACTCTACCAATTCTCTTTTCCCACTGCGTCTGTACAATTTGTTATCTCTGATCTTACTTATCACAAGGCAGAAAAAAAAAGTTTTGAAAAATCGGTCTTCACAGGCACACGGCAGTCCATTCATAACACTAAATCTTTGCACTTCTAGAGTTATGGGAATGCAACAAGTCTGCCTACTAAGCTTTGCACAGAGAGAGAGAGAGAGAGAGAGAGAGAGAGAGAGAGAGAGAGAGAGAGAGAGAGAGAGAGAGAGAGAGAATATGTATGTGTACTTCAATCTGATTTTGTATTTATGTAACATTCTTAAATATAACACCTCAATATAAATAATTAGGAGTACATTTCGTTTAACTTAATTCCGTGAAGATGCCTAAAGTTTAATTCTGTCATCACCACGATAATAACCATTGTTCGTACTCTAATCTTCATTTGCCTAAATTCAAAACGTGTCTTTACAAAACATTTTTTATATATTCTGCAACAGTGTTGCGGAATATCATTCCCAATGATATTAAACAAACACCAACACACAATTCTTTTAAGAGCGAGCTTAACAAATCTCTTCTTTCTTAGTATGCCAAATCTCAAAACAAATTGAGGTATCTAACTTGGATACCCACACCACCTTCCTATCTCTCAAAATCTATATCATATGTATGTTTTAATCTAATGTATGTATGTATGTATGTATGTATGTATGTATGTATGTATGTATGTATGTATGTATGTATGTATGTTTTAAGATCACATGTGAGTGTGTCAGACACTGTAGTAAGCAGAGTTATATTTGTACATATACTTTGTACTTATTGTTTTAATATTCTATTATTGAGGACTACATGTAAGATTGGTTGATTGATTCAGTAACGAATGTATTATCCTCTGAAAATAAAGGTATTATTATTGCTAGATGTAGTAACACGTGCGATTTCCACATTTTGCTCGCGGTAAGACCGTTTCACTGTATGTTATTGCGCAAATACAACAGGCCTGCTTATGGTTTTCTGTTAAGCTGATATCAATAAACGAAGTATTTCCAAGTGCTAAAGAAGAAGTTTTAAAGGGAACACTTCCTAGACTGCCGCCATTTTCCCATAATGGTTGTCTGGTCCATACATTCGAGCTGTATATTCGATCATGGAAATGCCCGTGAAGTTGCGATTAATGTTTCGTTTTCAGTATGATTCTAAATTCGCCTAATGGGCGTCTCTGTCAGTTTTATTGCATACGTCAATGGATTGTGCAAGATCCTTTTTTAAGAACAAACTTTTAGTAGAGATAACTTCAAGTGGTATGATAACATCAATAGATAAATTACATCCCGTCAAAAGAGACTTCACAGGAAGTAAATAAACGAATAAATAAACACACACACACACATACACACACACGCACACACACACACTAAGCAAATCGTTGGTTTCAATTTCAACGTTCTGAACCAGAGAAGAAAAGGAGAACGAATCACTTCAGTAATCCCACTTTGCGTCCCGTTGTTGCTAGTCCGAGTTTCCTCTGACTCTTCACCCCCCATTTTTGATATTTGGACAAACACACCCCAACATAAATGTCCAAATATCAAAAATGGGGAGTGAAGGGTCAGAGGAAACTCGGACTACGTTGTTGCATGCCATCTGCCAGAGTCCACAAAGTTCCACATTTGGTTTTAGAGATGCCATTTTTTTAAATAAAAATAAGTCATATTTGTTAAAAGAGCTCTCTCCTACCCTCCATTAGAAACACAAAGCAGTCTGTGTCTCAAATTCAACGATAAAACCATACAAAAGCAAACAAATGAATGATGTCAATAAATTGACAATGCTACTGAATAGCAGTGTTGTATCGTTAAACATTAAAAAGTAGATTCCACCATAAAACAAACATGCAAAATGTAGGTAAAATTTGTATCTGTAAAAATAACATGAGGAATTTAAATAGTACTACAAACAATAATACTCAAGTAAAATTGCAAAAACAAAAGTAAAAATTTAAATTCATAATAAGTTATTGTAAATAAAATGACCTCTAAGAAAAATATCTTCACTTGCATTCCCATAATGCATTGGCAATGATCAATTCATTCAATAATTTATAACCGCTCACTTTAGCAGGAAGCAGGAATTGATTTGTTTTTAAAAATAGTTGCAAATATAATAACCTCTAAGAAGTAAAAAAAAAGTTAAGACAACCTTGCAGTGAGCAGTCAGTATTTAAAGAAAATAATTGCAGAAAAAAGTAATTTCTGAATTCATAAAATAAAAAGCTACACTTTTACGAGCATGAAATAATGCATTGCCATATATGTTCGAACATAGTCTGCGTACATATTAGCTATTGATAACACTTTGAATTGTGGTGAGTTGCAAGAGCTGGCTGTAAATTCAACGTGAAGTAAATATAAGTTTTTGACAAACTAAACACATAGGCAGTGTCTACCGCACACTCCCACGCTAATTTAAAAAAAAAACAAACTTTCCCTAATATAAAAATTGAAGACCGCGAAATTCAGAAAAATATACCGTCATAACATTTAAATATAATCGCCACATACACGGGACTAAAGTTATGGAAACAAGACTGCTTATGGAGATATTTCAATTTGAAGTTATGTTCATATGCCGTTGTCCCCGGTTTAGCCAGATTTAGCCTCTGCCATCCTGCAGAACTAACTGCATGAATGACATGAAATCATCCAGGGATTTCCGAACATTTCACTGCGTGATAAAGTCTTTTCTCGTTTAAGTAGCTGTAAAATTTGCCACAGCATGTGCATGACATAACCGAAGTGCAGCGACTAAGCGCATTTATCAACAATTTAGCACAAATATGGAAGGTTTGTCAATTTATTATTGACACCTTATATCCTTTGATTTTTTATCCAATCCTTAAACTTTCGGATATTCAGTCGTAATATACACTATCAGTGCTTATATCTGAACCGGTAATAATGTATGTTAAAGTCAACTTACTTGCCGCACACAAGTTGTAAATAGTAAATAGTAGAGTACAGCTTTACATACTTTCATACCTGTGCACTCATTTAGCCCTTACCTTTTATTCCTTTCTGTTTTGAGCACATTGTTTCGAAAATATCAGTGTAACACTCGTTCATTAAGTTGTACATGAAATACGTTCGTATAAAAAACAGAGGGTAGGTGTACGTGATTTTCTGGCGAATATATATATATATATATATATATATATATATATATATATATATATATATATATATATATATATATATATATATAGATATATATAGAGAGAGAGAGAGAGAGAGAGAGAGAGAGAGAGAGAGAGAGAGAGAGAGAGAGAGAGAGAGAGAGAGAGAGAGAGGAGTAGTAGTAGTAGTAAGCAACAGCTAGCTATACATCTAGGTCGCTTATTTTTGACAGTTTCCTTCAACTGGGTTTTCACTATTTTAAATTGCATGTAACATTAGTATACAAAGGAGAGCACAAATTATTGTTGAATAAAATAAAAAATAACACCATAAATAATAAAATCAATTGATTTACTAGCATAAAGGAAACGCCCTTTCTGTTGAACGAATCTCGCGGCATTTTCCTTTACTATGATTTTTGTTCCGCTTCATATGCTACTGCACAAAGCATTATGAAGTAAACCGCGCGAGGTCATTTGGTTATGTATGACAGAGTCTACGCCTGTGATGGATTTTACCCTCAAGATCGATGTAAAAGGCATGACCAGAGCTGGATTAAGGTTATGAGGGGCCTAAGGCTGATAGGAGGGAAGGTCGCTCAGCTGTTACTTCAATATGGAATGGAGGTCCTAAAGGAGGGATTACAGAATATGAGGGCCTAAGGCTATAGCCTTATTAATCTATGGGTTAATCCGGCCCTAGGTATGACTGAAGGTAATATTGTAATGATTCAATAAATAAAGATTCCATCCAAATATTGGTTTCTAGGAGAAACCTTCCAGCAATTGTCAAAGCTTAGCTGGAAGTTTCCCGGTAACCTTTACCGTTACAAAGATATGGTCACATATACAGTTTATTTAGTGTCAGTTTTGTATTTACATAATAAGAAACATTAGCTCATTCTACCGACTTTAAGACAATAAAATAACAATAGGCTATATTAGATTAATTAACCCATTTTGCATCATCTACCATACATGGTATTTCAATCTGGTAGACTTCCACTACTGTAAAGAAGAGCTGACGTGTGAATTTATTATAAGGTGTCAGTCAAAGGAAAATAATTAAATGAGTTTCCTAAATGTTTACAAGTTCTTTAGTATGGTATTCTTGATCGTTCTTCTTATTTATACTTTTATTTTTTTTGTGAGTTTACTTGCTCACGTGCCTACGCTCACGTGCCTACAATAGAAACACACACACACACACACTCGATTACACACACACACACACACACACACATATATATATATATATATATATATATATATATATATATATATATATATATATATATATTCTACTCAACTATTTCCATTTGCAGGATTTTTCCAACCCTTTTTACCCATATACTTGCTTACATACATACATACATACATACATACATACATACATACATACATACATACATACATACATACATACATACACACACACACATACATACATACATACATACATACATACATACATACATACATACATACATACATACATACATACCTTGAACTCCTACATATATCCACATGTCTTTCTTGCATGCTTTGTATCTATACTATTTATATAATAGCTTCATGTTTAACATACGGTACAAGTTTAAAATGAATATGATATGTTCCTGAATCCCCTCTAGAGGTTGGATTTGTCTTTCAAGCTGGTTACTTTGTCTTGAAAATATATTAGTCAGATACTAATTCTTTGTCTTTGTACTAGTAAATGCTGACACAAGCAGGTTTGCTCTTGTCCTGTAATATTAGCTTTCCATTTAAATAAAAATATGTATTGTATACAGGTCAATAATCTTCCTAGGCAACTTTTTTTGTTAGTACTGTCAATTTGAGTGTGTAATACGTTTTAATTCATATATTTGAATAAAAATGTAATATTGTTGAATTTAGACTAAGGATCTATTATTTAGTACATGAATGAATTGGCGAATTTTAACAGAACTTTTAATTTTTTTGTATACACAGGGATACTTTTTTTCCGATGTTCTTCTATTGAAAAGTTTCTGAAATCGCTGAAGCTATTCAGTTCCTTCTTTCTTCTCATGTATGACGTTACACTAAGTACCTGACAACCATTCAGTTCCATAAATCAATATATATTTGCTGTTCTTTTCTATAATTTGCTTTGGCTGAAGAAAATCTCAAACAGTATATGTACATTTCCAGTATACTCTAAACCTTTCTTTGATGTTATACAAATGTTAGTTTGAATGATACGTTATATGATATATTCAATAATTGAGTTCTATACTTTGTCTAATATACGTAATATGATATATTCAATAATTGAGTTCTATACTTTGTCTAATATACGTTATATGATATATTCAATGATTGAGTTCTATACTTTGTCTAATATACGTTATATGATACATTCAATGATTGAGTTCTATACTTTGTCTAATATACGTTATATGATATATTCAATAATTGAGTTCTATACTTTGTCTAATATATATTATATGATATATTCAATAACTGAGTTCTATACTTTGTCTAATAGAATGGTCATGAATGATTTATACTATTCTATACGACCGATAATTCTTACAAATCTTAAATAGTAATTAATGTAATATTTAACATTAAACATATACAGCTTATATTTATGGTGTGCGGTATACTTATATCTAATGTCAACGATGTTCTTTAAAAAAAATCCTTGAAACATATACTCTTGCATTTTCATGTGTCATACATACCGGATATCAGATAAATTAAATTGAAGCTGAAAAATATAATGTTAATTCTTGATGTAGCGGTCTAATGACAATCATTGTACCTTTAAATGATTATTGACAAAATTAGTATGCTGTATATTAACGAATGTCACATTAAGTTTTCATTCTCTATTATGTAATAGTGAAAATGACTGAATGTAATCTCTTTTAAATAGGAAATAAAGAAAGTCATACATACATACATACATACATACATACATACATACATACATACATACATACATACATATTTCATTGTTTATCTTACAAGTTATTTAAAATATTGTTTCTAAATCAAAAAGATTTTTAAAAAATTCAATTTTTAATCTCAAGTTACATGCAGGGAAATTTATTGACACAAGTAGATTCTAATATAAAGTTACATGTAGGGAAATCTATTGACATGAGTAGATTCTAATATAAAGTTACATGTAGGGAAATCCATCGACATGAGTAGATTCTAATATAAAATTACATGTAGGGAAATCTATTGACATGAATAGATTCTAATATAAAATTACATGTAGGGAAATCTATTGACATGAGTAGATTCTAATATAAAGTTACATATAGGGAAATCTATTGACATGAGTAAATTCTAATATAAAATTACATGTAGGGAAATCTATTGACATGAGTAGATTCTAATATAAAGTTACATGTAGGGAAATCTATTGACATAAATAGATTCTAATATAAAATTACATGTAGGGAAATCTATTGACATGAGTAGATTCTAATATAAAGTTACATGTAGGGAAATCTATTGACATGAGTAGATTCTAATATAAAATTATATGTAGGGAAATCTATTGACATGAGTAGATTCTCATATAAAGTTACTGAAGGGAAATCTATTGACATGAGTAGATTCTAATATAAAGTTACTGAAGGGAAATCTATTGACATGAGTCGATTCTCATATAAAGTTACATGTAGGGAAATCTATTGACATGAGTCATATTCTCATATAAAGTTACTGAAGGGAAATCTATTGACATGAGTGGATTCTAATATAAAGTTACATGTAGGGAAATCTATTGACACAAGTAGATTCTCATATAAAGTTACTGAAGGGAAATCTATTGACATGAGTAGATTCTCATATAAAGTTACTGAAGGGAAATCTATTGACATGAGTAGATTCTAATATAAAGTTACATGTAGGGAAATCCATCGACATGAGTAGATTCTAATATAAAATTACATGTAGGGAAATCTATTGACATGAACAGATTCTAATATAAAATTACATGTAGGGAAATCTATTGACATGAGTAGATTCTAATATAAAGTTACATGTAGGGAAATCTATTGACATGAGTAGATTCTCATATAAAGTTACTGAAGGGAAATCTATTGACATGAGTAGATTCTAATATAAAGTTACATGTAGGGAAATCCATCGACATGAGTAGATTCTAATATAAAATTACATGTAGGGAAATCTATTGACATGAACAGATTCTAATATAAAATTACATGTAGGGAAATTTATTGACATGAGTAGATTCTAATCTAAAGTTACATGTAGGGAAATCTATTGACATGAGTAGATTCTCATATAAAGTTACTGAAGGGAAATCTATTGACATGAGTAGATTCTAATATAAAGTTACTGAAGGGAAATCTATTGACATGAGTCGATTCTCATATAAAGTTACATGTAGGGAAATCTATTGACATGAGTCATATTCTCATATAAAGTTACTGAAGGGAAATCTATTGACATGAGTGGATTCTAATATAAAGTTACATGTAGGGAAATCTATTGACACAAGTAGATTCTCATATAAAGTTACTGAAGGGAAATTTATTGACACAAGTAGATTCTAATATAAAGTTACTGAAGGGAAATCTATTGACATAAATAGATTCTAATATAAAGTTACATGTGGGGAAATCCATCGACATGAGTAGATTCTAATATAAAGTTACATGTAGGGAAATCTATTGACATGGGTAGATTCTAATCTAAAATTACAATCAGAGTGAAATATACAATGGATAAATTACAGCTGTCAAAATAGATGTTTGCAGGGCGTAGAGATTGGGATTTATCTCCCTAAGGCGCTCAACGTCTTGGTACAGGTCTCGATACGATAACGTTATCCTCTACTGACATTTGGATAGGTCGAGAAAGAAGGTGATGGTACTAATATTAATACTAAAATCCTCTAAATTTCGTTTACATAGTGTAAATCCATTCATAGCAATAAAAGCTCTAGATTTTCTTTTGGGACCAATGACATCACACACGTTCAGTACGCCGGAATTAAACGAACATTTCGGATTCAGCCGCGGGTAATGTACTGTGTAAAAAAACACGTTCTACATGTTATTTCGTTCTATAAATCAAACCATATCATGAAAAAATAAAATATTTACAGTCCATGTAGCTCATAAAATATAGGTTTTATATACACTGAATTTGACCTGTAATTTTAGTTCTTGGCTGATGATAAACCCTCGAAATGGTGTTTCACTTAGTAAGGCCCCTATAACCCTCGAAATAGTGTTTCACTTAGTAAGGACGTAATTGTTATGCCATGTTGCCTACTACAAAATCCATTATACCACAGTTTTACGTGTACGAGTAGCCTTATACATTATATCGCTGTTTTTACCTTACGACGAGACAGTTTAATAGTTCACATCGGCAGCGTTATAAAAGGAAAGTTCTGTATACGATTAAATAAGAAACTAAAAAGGAAATATTTTCCAAAAAATTCTACCACTCAAATCCGAAAAACAATAAGTTCATTCTTCAACCGAGTATAACTTTCTGGAAGTGTGAATTAAAGTTTAATTCCAATTTCTGACTCGAGTAACTGTATAGAAGATGACTGTGTGAGTAAGGTATTACAAATGCCGTTCTTAAAACGATCCATCATATTTGCAAAGAAAAACAAAAAGAAAAAAAAACACATTCAAGATCTTTATGTTAGTAACGTCATGCAGCAAAAAAGAAAAGTAAACGAAAACAAATTGAGGATTTACTCGATTGCTTGCTCTTCAAGTTGACGTATATATTTAGCTTCGTCTCACAGCTCTGATCAGGAAGGGAATTGGGGAGTAGGTAATTCCCAGAATTCCCCTCCGTTCCGGAAGCGGCGCGCCCTCTACTGGAAGAAATTCGAACCTCTGAATTAGTGCGGCTAGGAAGAGAAATAGTTCCATACGAGCTACACTCTCTCCGAGGCACACGCGCCTTCCGATAGAGAATGGAATATGCTCCTCGGGCTTTGTTAAGTGACCATCTGCATCTAAATATCTTTCTGGTCGGAAAACGTCTGGATCTTTAAAAGTTGAAGGATCTCGAAGTACAGAATCAAGATTTACGAGGATTGTTGTTCCTTTGGGAATGCGGTACCCCCGAAATAGGACTTCCTCTGATACAGCATGGGGCACCGCAAGTGGAGCCAAAGGATAGACCCTCATCATTTCCAAGATGGTGGCTTCTAAGTATGAGAGATGCTCTTTATCTTTCAATTTGGGCAATCTTTCTCTACCAATTACTTGATCTATCTCCTCGAAGCATTTCTTCTGAATCTCTGGAAAATGGAGAAAATGAAGCAATGTCCATCTTATACTAGTCGCCGTTGTTTCGCTTCCAGCACCGAATAAATCTCCGATCAATATGTACAACTGCATATCAGTAAATGTGGAAGGTTCGCCTGCTTGTTCCAACACATAAGCCTCTGAGATATAGAGGTCAATGAAGTCACGTGCAATCCCTTCCTCATAAGTATTCTTATGCTCTTGATGCATAACTTCATACCACTTCTTAACTTTTTTTGAAATATCTTTCATAAGTTTCATTTTTAAGGGGTCCCCAGGCAAATACTGAAGGAAAGGAAAACAATTGACCAACACACTAGCATTGCCAAGAATTATCGACGCTTGATCTATTGTATCCAGAATATCTCTGAAGTTGGCGTCTGTATGCTCGAATCTTTTTCCAAATACTATCTGCGAGATAACATTGGCAACGCATGTATTTACTATGCCTTTGGTTTGGAAAGGCTGACCATTTTGTTCTTCGAAGATCTTTAATAATTCTTGAGCTTCCTCCAATATATTCTGTTCGAATGACGAGCGCCCAAATCCGAACTCTTGCAATGCGTTCGTAGCAAATCGACGGTGCTCCTTCCATTTTTCTCCAGAGACAAATATTATTCCGTTATTTTCGTTCAGCGTCTCTGACAGGAAGTTTATCGGTCTGTCTGAAAATAAGCGACCATTTTGAACAAGAGCCTCCTTGATGGCGCTGTAACCATTGATTACGATCATCAGTTGGCTCCCCATATAGAAACTATATATGTCTCCATATTGGTTCCGAAGTTTCCGGAAACACTCGAGTACATCCTTGTTAACGACAGAAAGAATGTTACCAAAAATCGGGAGCACAGGCTTTGGGTATGGTGGAATATCAGTAGGCCGTTTGGTTACATAATAAACAAACAAAAGTACAAAGAAGAATACAAGCGCCGTGGTTACGTTGGCACGTTGTAATAAATCTTCAAACATGATGGACAATTCTGGATAACTTAGTTCTGTACTTTAGACGCATATCACATTTTGAAGTGGTATGGTCGTATCACATGAAAATGGAACCCAGTAAATGAGAGGTAATTCCGTACTTAACACAAAATCCAGCTTACCGGTTTATATGCACTTCTTCCGGCCTATGTAGCAGTGGACACGCTATGCAGTCTTTATATAAGTTGGTTAGAGGTACTTCTGTACTTAACACCGCGTCAAGCTTACAGGTTTACAGCAGTAGTGGAAATGCTGTGCAATCTTTACATAAGTCGGTGAGTACATACCATTAATACGAATCTGTACATATTGGGGGGGGGGGGGGGTAAACAAGTAGGCGAGGGGTCTGTGGAACGGACCCCCTAATGGGTGCCCAGGGAACTAAATCCCCTGAAGCTCCTTCATTTTAAGCGTTTCCAGGTCATAATTTTAACCATCTATGTGTTACAAAAAATAAAAAATAAAAAAAAAATAAGTCAAAGGAACGTTCCGGTTCTTTCGCGCCCATTCACCCCCACCCCCATACACACACTCCGCCTGCAATATATCGCAGTTTGGTATATAAGTGGATGAATGTAAACCTGGTGAATATGTAGGTAATATCATGTAGTTTAAAATAGATTCTCGCTCTTGACCCTCTGTGGCTTGGTCTGTTCAGAAAACTAGTTGTATAACTTTGACGTATCGATTACCAGGCCCACAGGCAATTTGTTACTATATGCTTAGTATTTACACTCTAAAACACATAATTTTGTCTCTTATCAGAGTACTATCTAGTTCATTGCTCTTATCTTTGATGCTTTTTCCCTTTAATCTATCTATCGTTGTTGTAACATCCTTGTTATAGTAGATATGGGACTACATCGGTTTAATAAATTTCCAGGTAATATTACACGGGGGTGGGTGGGGGGGAGGGGAATGGTATTTTCTTTCTAACCATAATATTTTTTTTCTCTTGCCTCAAGATAAATTATGTTTCAAGTAACAATAATAATAATAATAATAATAATAATAATAATAATAATAATAATAATATTATTATTATTATTATTATTATTATTATTATTATTATTATTGTTGTTATTATTATTATTATTATTATTATTATTATTATTATTATTATTATTATTATATACCTACCAGAGCAAAAATATTTTCTTCAAGCTATTAGGGGGCGGAAAATTATTTGGCAGGAAAATTCCAGCCCCCTCTCCCCCCCCCCCCCCCCCCCGGAAAATGATATGTTCGGTCCCTTATTATGCCTTTTAGCTTGTAGGGTAGAGCATATTTAGTTTATTTAAATGTTTTATTTTTTGGGGTGGGGGGTGGGGGTGTTGCTAGGCTTTGGATCTTCTTTCAAACCAGCTTATTTTTTTTCTTTTACCTCAAGATACTTTGTTTTTTTTAAACTAATACAATGTATACAATTAGTGCTTTTTCTTCAGATCAAATAAAGAATGTTTTTCAAGCAATGTGGCACCCCTCCCCATTATATAATTAAATGGTCGGTTCCCCTTAGAATCTCCTTGAACATTGGGATGATCATCAAGAGGCATATAACTTGTTATATGTGACACAGGGATGACTAGAGCACATAGTCCGCAGGCTACACGTGTTAGATGTGACACAGGGATAACTAGAGCGCAGAGTCCGCAGGCTACACGTGTTAGATGTGATACAGGGATGACTAGAGCACAGAGTCCGCAGGCTACACGTGTTAGATGTGACACAGGGATGACTAGAGCGAAGAGTCCGCAGGCTACACGTGTTAGATGTGACACAGGGATAACTAGAGCGCAGAGTCCGCAGGCTACACGTGTTAGATGTGACACAGGGATAACTAGAGCGAAGAGTCCGCAGACTACACGTGTTAGATGTGACACAGGAATGACTAGAGCGAAGAGTCCGCATGCTACGCGAGTTAAACTCTTCTGTATAGATAAAATAGCATGCCAAAATTCCTACAATACATAAAATATGCTCTCTTGTGATCTCTTATATATACAAAATTTCCAACAGTGGTATACAGGTAACCGAATAGTGTTGTATAGACGGGTTTATCGCTACGTCAAGAGCTATTGTGTGTTCTCTCCCGTATGACGATGCATTAAATGACTTGGTCTTTACCATGATACGCACCACGATTTTGAAAGAAAAAATAAAACTTCAGTCACTTTAAAAATTTAATCTCCTGGAAAGAGTTAAATTTATTGAACAAAAGCCCTTCAACAATACCTTTACAACGTTATTAAAGTGTATTATACGGCCGGGACTGGAAAATAAGGTCCTAAACTTTATGAAGAATAAAAACCAAGTTTTCACCTCATCCAAATGAATGATTACTTCAAATTACCTGGATGTAAAAACTCCCCTGTATTGCATCATTGCGGGGCCGAAACTCCCCTATACTGCATCATTGCAGGGGCGTGGGCTTTCAGAAAATCTACAAAAAGTTCAATGCAGCTTGCAAAATTCAATTTGTTGAGAGGGTCAATGATTATCGTTCAGTTAATAATCTTTTTAACATTTCATGTCAGTTCCTCCATTATTTTTTTAGTAAAATGTATTAAAGAATTGTATTGTATTGCACTGTGCTTACTTTGTTTGCATTATAATAATCATTATTACGTTATGAAACATCTTATCTAATATTAATAACTAGTAACAATAGTTGCCAGCATCAGACGCAGTGCCAAAAAGAGCAAAACTAATTGAAAATGAACAAATATTCACAAATATATATATATATATATATATATATATATATATATATATATATATATATATATACTAAAAGGTATTAAAATTAACTTAAACGTTTATAATCACTAAAAGTCATTGACAAGTCAATTTAATATGTAAATTACTAAAAATCATTGACAAGTCAATTTAATATGTAAATTACTAAAAGTCATTGACAAGTCAATTTAATATGTAAATTACTAAAAGTCATTGACAAGTCAATTTAATATGTAAATTACTAAAAGACATTGACAAGTCAATTTAATATGTAAATTACTAAAAGTCATTGACAAGTCAATTTAATATGTAAATTACTAAAAGTCATTGACAAGTCAATATAATATGTAAATTACTAAAAGTCATTGACAAGTCAATTTAATATGTAAAATCATTTAAAATCTCAAGCCTCCTCCCCCTTTAAAAAAAAAAAAAAAAAAAAAAAAAATTAGCGCTCCGTTATGTGAGAAACTTATTTCATAGTCAAGTATATAACCTACATAAGTTTCTAAATATTGATATTTCACAATACTGCTTAATAAATCTCACAGTAAGTATTGATAAAATACATTTAGGTTACACTTAAAGTCCTTTTATCAGTAATAATAATTAGTAATAATAATTCCTTTGCGTCCGTTGGAGTTCAGTTTTGATCCTTTAAGTTCATTTCAGTTCGTTCAATTTTCGTTCTTTTTAAATCATTTCCGCTTGATTTCGAACACTTTCGCTCATTTTTTTAAATATTTTTTTAAAAGCATATTATCGTATAGTAGGAGGGTACTTTGATCGCTCGTTCGTTCGTTGGATTAACGACGTTGCGGCCATTCGGCCATTTACGTCGACCAAACTTTGATGCCGTTGACTATTAACATAGGAATGAAAATATAATGCTTTGAGTCTGAGGGGTTATCTCCCTTGCCTCATAAAAATACAATGGACAATTTAATGTTCTGTCAGTTTTATTGTGCTGTTGCTTTTAAAAAAATATATAGAGAGTAAAATACAACAGTTGAATAGCAGTGTTAATGGCAATGCAAGAGATATTAACAGTATAACTCATGAACTTATACATATTTTGTATGACAGCTTACAATATTGTAATTTGAATATTGTCTATTAGCCACAAGAAAATATAAATATTTTATAATTTGAATATTGGCCATTTGCCAGAAGAAAATTAAAAAGACTTAAAGTTAAAAGAAGAACACAAAAAAAAAAAAAAAATTGTTGGATAATAAATAATCTTCTTACATGAGACTATTGCGCAGCTAAAAGTTAGTGAAATGAAATCTCATCATGGCATTGACAGTTAGAGAAATGAAATCTCATCATGGCATTGACAGTTAGAGAAATTAAGTCTTATCATGGATTTCACAGTTAGAGAAATGAAATCTCATCATGGCATTGACAGTTAGAGAAATGAAATCTCATCATGGCATTGACAGTCAGAGAAATTAAATCTCATCATGGCATTGACAGTCAGAGAAATTAAATCTCATCATGGGATTGACAGTTAGAGAAATTAAATCTTATCATGGCATTGACAGTTAGATTTTATTGGAATAGTATGTTATAAAGAAAAGGCATAAACAAATCATGATAAGAAACCATATTTAATACAAGCCTAATTTGGTCAGTATCCTTCATATTATCCAAAGTGAAAAAAAAATCCTAAAGCTTTTGGCGAAATTCATGACAATCGAGATACACCAAATGGACTATGACCAAGAGTTGGACAAGAGTTACTGACTCATTCCAAGAGTTGGACAAGAGTACTGACTCATTCCAAGAGTTGGACAAGAGTTACTGACTCATTCCAAGAGTATAGCTCTCACATGTTAGAAAATTATTTGACTAATAAATAGTAATTTTTGTAACAATGATTTTATCTCCGTGATGTTGTAAATAGTATTACAAAGTTTATTGTGAATTTTAAGGAAACTTTGTCACTGGTTTCACTTGCGAAAATGCAGACTTATGGAATTCAGACTACTTCTACTGGACTTTGTTTTCGATCACATATGATGACAACTGATCTTTGGAAAAGAAAGAAACATGGAGGACGATAAAAGAAGTTCTATCATCTCGCGAGCTAATACGACACAACTCTGGATGCAAAAGTCCCTGACAATCATCATCGAAAAGGTTCCTTTCAACACTGCTCATAAAAGCAATTTAGAAAGCGTGCTATTTATGCAGTTTTATAAAATTATGAAGTAAAAATTCTGGACATCTAGTTATAATATTTATGATTATTTCATTCTTGTATAGACTTTTGTGGTCTGTAGATAGTCGTCAGTAAGACTTAATTTTCTACTCTAAACCTAGCATTAACGTCATAAAATTCTCAAATACAAGATTGATATCTCAATTCTACTGTGGACATTTTTATGGGGGAAAAAACCGTAAATATAGAATATAAATCACGACACTTCAGTGTGCATTTGGTTCAGAGTTACAAAACATGTTGATGTCGTTTGGTCAGGGACGGCTAATGATCGTATCATATGTCAAAAATTGTATGCTTTTTAGAGATAATACCGTGTCAAACCATTCTCTCTCTCTCTCTCTCTCTCTCTCTCTCTCTCTCTCTCTCTCTCTTTCTCATACTTTGATACTCTAGAGTAGTGTTTTCTTGACAGTAACTTAAAGCGGCCCTTAGTACGGTGTGGAGGTGGGGACAGGTGGGGATAGGGGTGGCGAAGAGATAGAAAACATCAGGGCTATTCCAACGAAATTCAAATACATCTAGTATTGATTCAGAAAAAGAAAATATTTCTATTATTAGATAACACTGTCCTAGAATTTTATGTTTTATTTTTTTCACCTGATTATTATCCTACAACTAATGATTTATTGGGTTAGTGTTGGATTAGTACCCTAATATATCCCCGCATCCTCCAATATATTATGACCATGCACTGCATTTAACGTGACAATTATCGACCTTTCCCCGTGTACACAAAACCTATTGTTCGCGTTTTTTTAAAGATACGTTTTAAAAATCAGAAAATGATATTACAACAAAAATATTTAATTTTCATAAATGTTCCATTTGTTAAGTAACGGCCATCATTTGTACTTCAAAATGATATAAATTTGTTGTTTATAGAAAATTTCACATCCGAAACTATGAACTAAAAATGGGGATGGGGGGTGCATCCTTGTTTACGGATCTCTCCGCCCTGTACACCCCCAAAAATACAATTCTTCATGCTCCAGCTCAAACTCATCTCAAATCCACACACACACACACACACACACACACACACACACACACACACACACACACACACACATATATATATATATATATATATATATATATATATATATATATATATATATATTATATATATATATATATATATATATATATATATATATATATATATATATATAATGCTAGGCCGTGAATTATTGGATTTTCCAAGAGAAATAATTTCGATAATTCACAGGAGTGAAATATCAGATATATTTTTTCACAGCCGTGTCGGTAACATTATGAGTAAGAAATTGTAGCTATTTTTAGACGCTTGAGTGGTCTAGTAGCAAGTATGGCCGCCTCGCATGCAGACAAAACAAGTTGAAATCCCACAATGTGTAAATACTTGTTTCTTTAATTTTTTTTTAATGTGCTTTTTACATAGAATTGGGAAGGAGAATTATGTTACTACTGATATTTTCTGTGCGAATATACACAAAACACAAAACGGTTAACCGCTGACATTATCGCTCGGTATACATTAAGAAATCTGCTACTTCAATCTGTTATACATATTCCTAGTCAATACGTTTGAGCATAAAATAAAAAGAAAATTTGCTTTATCCGAGTGAATAACGGATATATGTCATCTTGTGCGTGAAAAAAATTCGGTATTTTCACCCACAAGATGAAATATATCCGTTAGTCACTCGGATCAAACAAATATCCCCTTTCTCTCTCGCTCTGGCTCTCTCTCTCTCTCTCTTTCTCTCTCTCCACACACACACACACACACACACACACACACACACACACACACACACACACACACGTTTCACTGCGAAAAAAAAGTATCGAACCAGTCGAACAAAACTTTATTAATTGCGAGTACCAACATTTATATTTTCCCGTCTATAGGTAGGTATTTCAAGTCCTTTCTCTGTTTCCTGTTAATAGGTAGGTATTTCAAGTACTTTCTTTATATCCTGTCAATCGGTACGTGTTTCAAGTCCTTTCTCTTTCAATAGGTAGGTATTTCAAGTACTTTCTCTTTCAATAGGTAGGTATTTCAAGTACTTTTTCTTTCAATAGGTAGGTATTTCAAGTACTTTCTCTTTCAATAGGTAGGTATTTCAAGTACTTTTTCTGTTTCCTGTCAATAGGTAGGTATTTCAAGTACTTTCAATAGGTAGGTATTTCAAGTACTTTCTATATATCCTGTCAATGGGTAGGTATTTCAAGTACTTTCAATAGGTAGGTATTTCAAGTACTTTCTTTATATCCTGTTAATAGGTAGATGTTTCAAGTCCTTTCTCTTTCAATAGGTAGGTATTTCAAGTACTTTCTCTTTCAATAGGTAGGTATTTCAAGTACTTTTTCTGTTTCCTGTCAATAGGTAGGTATTTCAAGTACTTTCAATAGGTAGGTATTTCAAGTACTTTCTATATATCCTGTCAATGGGTAGGTATTTCAAGTACTTTCAATAGGTAGGTATTTCAAGTACTTTCTATATATCCTGTCAATAGGTAGGTATTTCAAGTACTTTCAATAGGTAGGTATTTCAAGTACTTTTTCTGTTTCCTGTCAATAGGTAGGTATTTCAAGTACTTTCAATAAGTAGATATTTCAAGTACTTTCAATAGGTAGGTATTTCAAGTACTTTCAATAATTAGGTATTTCAAGTACTTTTTCTGTTTCCTGTCAATAGGTAGGTATTTCAAGTACTTTCAATAGGTAGGTATTTCAAGTACTTTTTCTGTTTCCTTTCAATAGGTAGGTATTTCAAGTACTTTTTCTGTTTCCTTTCAATAGGTAGGTATTTCAAGTACTTTCAATAGGTAGGTATTTCAAGTACTTTTTCTGTTTCCTTTCAATAGGTAGGTATTTCGAGTACTTTTTCTGTTTCCTTTCAATAGGTAGGTATTTCAAGTACTTTTTCTATTTCCTGTCAATAGGTAGGTATTTCAAGTACTTTCAATAGTTAGGTATTTCAAGTACTTTCAATAGGTAGGTATTTCAAGTACTTTCAATAGGTAGGTATTTCAAGTACTTTCAATAGGTAGGTATTTCAAGTACTTTCAATAGGTAGGTATTTCAAGTACTTTCAATAGGTAGGTATTTCAAGTACTTTTTCTATTTCCTGTCAATAGGTAGGTATTTCAAGTACTTTCAATAGTTAGGTATTTCAAGTACTTTCAATAGGTAGGTATTTCAAGTACTTTCAATAGGTAGGTATTTCAAGCACTTTCAATAGGTAGGTATTTCAAGCACTTTCAATAGGTAGGTATTTCAAGTACTTTCAATAGGTAGGTATTTCAAGTACTTTCAATAGGTAGGCATTTCAAGTACTTTCAATAGGTAGGTATTTCAAGTACTTTCAATAGGTAGGTATTTCAAGTACTTTTTCTGTTTCCTGTCAATAGGTAGGTAAGTCATTATTCTATTTTCATGTAACATTGGATCTCAAGCTGTGAAAATCTAGCAGTCTATCTGGAATGGAAGTTTGTTGCTATTTAGGTGGTCTTTCATGAGTAACTCATACATATATCAACTAATCTTGACATTTCATATATATGTTTTATACGTGAGATTAGACTGTCATTTTCCATCACACCAGAGGACGGCTTTTAGCGTTGAGTAAGGGTTAGTTCTATTGGTTTTGATGGCACCAAGAGCAGTTGCACTCTGTGTCCAATATGCTCACTATTCCTGGGGTAAAACCGGAACGACCTGCAAAACTGAAAGAAAACGTCTTTATCGATTTCATCAAATGTACATATAAACAGTGGAGGCTAAATCACACGAACTCTGAAGCTATAAAAAAGATTCAAAACCACCTTGTCAGTTAGTTTCCTTTTTAAGTTTCTAAATTCCCATTCCCTTCTCACCAATCATATTTCAGAACTCTGTCCCACTCACTGCGCAATCACTTTTTGTTTTTCTGTTTGTGGGATCTCAAACCTCCTTGGGAATCAGTTAGAGATATAGGTCATCGAAGTTGCATTTAATAATAGATATTTTGGAGGGACGTAAATACCATGCAATTCTAGTTATCCTCGGCGACTGAGCCTTTTGTGTCTACAGTACTACTTCAAACTTTAGAACCTCACTGATTATCAAGCAAAGGTCGTGAAATCTTCTGCGTATGTTGAAAATGCCAGTGAATTGCATATTACTGCTTTTTAGATACAAATAACTCTTTAGATACAAATAACTCTTTAGATACAAATAACTTTTTAGATACACTCTTTAGATACAAATAACTCTTTAGATACAAATAACTCTTTAGATGCAAATAACTTTTTAGATACAAATAACTTTTTAGATACTCTTTAGATACAAATAACTCTTTAGATACAAATAACTTTTTAGATACACTCTTTAGAAACAAATAACTCTTTAGATACAAATAACTCTTTAGATACACTCTTTAGATACAAATAACTCTTTAGATACAAATAACTCTTTAGATACACTCTTTAGATACAAATAACTCTTTAGATACAAATAACTCTTTAGATCCACTCTTTAGATACAAATAACTCTTGAGATACAAATAACTTTTTAGATACAAATAACTCTTTAGATACAAATAACTCTTTAGATACACTCTTTAGATACAACTAACTCCAAATAACTCTTTAGATACAAATAACTCTTTAGATACAAATAACCTTTTAGATACACTCTTTAGAAACAAATAACTCTTTAGATACAAATAACTCTTTAGATACACTCTTTAGATAGAAATAACTCTTTAGAAACAAATAACTCTTTAGATACAAATAACTTTTTAGATACACTCTTTAGATACAAATAACTTTTTAGATACACTCTTTAGATACAAATAATTTTTTAGATACAAATAACTTTTTAGACACAGATAACTTTTTAGATACAAATAACTTTTCCCAAAATGTTGGGCTAATTAAGAGACATTGTTATTTGAGATATGTTGTCATTTAAAGATGCATTCAGAATGTTTTAGTACGAGGGGCGTGCTCTTGATTTGAATAAATCGATATTTCAAATTATCTAGGTTCAAGATAACTATTTTTGTTTTATAACGTGTGCCATATGCTGAAAGGAAAGCTATTTTGTACAATTTCCGGTGAGCGTCGGCATGAGAGAGAATCGTGTCATCTTATGTATAATTTGGGATCAGCAACCCACCTTTCGTCTTGTCCCCCATTTCTTCACATGTTATGGCCATAACATAATGATATATCAAAACACAGATAAAAATACCGTTGCATATTTCAAATTTTCTTCCTGAATCTTCCATTAAGAGTAAGATTGACTATTACTTAAAATCTTCTACCTTTGTAATTCACAAAATGTCACGTACAAATAAGAGTGCAACTGTATTTATATAAGTTTTTGTTTTTATTCTTTCTCTACACGTTTCTGCAATTCAAACAACACTGATGGTCGGTAAAAAAAAATACAATTCCTTACCTGTAATACGAAAAGCATGATTTCCATTTCTGCTACTTTCCTTCCTGAAAATAATATTGTTTCATTTGGATATCAGACAATAGACAGTTAGAAAACATTATTAGTTTTTAAGTAGTAGTAGTACTAGCAATAGTAGTGGTGGTTGTGGTTGTGGTAGTAGTAGTAAAAGTTATAATTATACCTAGAGTACATTACCAATAGGTTCATTAAATACAACAAATCTCAGTTTAATTCAATAATACTGGATGAATTGACAAGATTTGGTATTGGTAATATTAAACAAGGGGGTGGGGTGGGGATTGAGATACCCTATTAATCAAGCTTTACATTATTTTAGTCATTGACCTTCAGACGTTATATTTCTCGATAACAATTTGTTAATTGATCATCGAAGATAGAAAGAAATCCCTAATTTTTACATACTCCAGCGATAAAATAGGAAAAGTGTTTCAACATGAATTCGTGTATGGTTATGTAGACACAAATTCTTTATTTATTAGATATGGAAATAATTTTCTCATCTATGATAAGAATATGAATCTGTGTGTGTGTGTGTGTGTGTGTGTGATTTAATTAAAAAAAATTGTCATTACCATAATTGTGTTTAATTTCGTTAGTTCCGAATATACGATACATGTTAGTTACAGGGGGCAATTATTCAATTATTAATGATCAGTATTGTTTTCATTTATGAACATGCTTTTGCAACATATCAATAAATAAACTTTTAGATGAATTATTTCACCATTTATGAACATGCTTTTGTGACATATCAATAAATAAACTGTTAGATGAATTATTTCACCATTTAAAGCTAAAAGCTCTCAAAGCAACGCTGCGAGCCCAGCATGATGTTGGTTTTTACATGGAGAGAGAGAGAGAGAGAGAGAGAGAGAGAGAGAGAGAGAGAGAGAGAGAGAAGGGGGGGGAGGATAGAGAGAGAGAGAGAGAGAGAAGGGGGGGGGGGAGGATAGAGAGAGAGAGAGAGAGTATTGTATCATACAGCTTAGAGAGTTATAATTTTTGCCCAACTGGGAACCAGACCCAGGTACGCGATATAAAGGCGCCAATCTCCTTGTCTGTGTGCACCAACCCCCATACCCTCTAGACTTAGCGCACATTCCCGATGTAACACGGGCAATTAATGCATACCAGCCACACTCGCTGGGCCATCAAGACATTTACTCTTCTATTTACAGTCATTTCGGGATTCCTATGACATAAACCAAGGCATATAGAAGTTACTATTTTGGGTTCCAAATATAAACAAGGCTGGGAGGAGGGGTGGGGGGTGATGTCACAGTCATCCATTTGTGTCCATTCATCAGCTACTGCTATGTAAAGGAATATAATACTGTCGTATTTAGGGCCAAGTTTTTGATATATCATCACAAGAAGTCTCTAAATATTTATAAAGTATATAATATGTATAATGACTGTCTAAGACCACTTAATATTTCTGACCCAATCGTATTTTGTTTTGTTTTCTTAAAGTGTACAAAATTACCATCGAATCCCTGTATCGTAGTATACATTAGTGCCGTTTACACACTGATATGCAGAATCAGACAACTCATGTTTTGTGTATTACAATTTTATAAATGGATACAACATAATTTCTGGACCATTCATAGTTTTTTTCATAAAGCAGAAAAAAAAAATATAAGTGGTCCAGAAATGTTGTCATATTGATCTAGTTTAATCTGGTTGACTGGTTCTGTATATCATTGTGTAGACCGCATTAATGCACATTACGATTCAGTGACTCGAGGGTATTTTTGTTTTAAATAATATGAGTGGTCCAAAAATGTATTTGTTTTTTGTTTGTTGTTCTATGCTTTCTTCTTTGAAACCAACTTTCATGTTTAAATCCTAGCCGACTCTTTTTTATTTAATCAATATGAACGAAAATAGAATCTCAAAAAGAAGCAAATTAACACTTTTCCAGAGGATTGTGAATAGCGCCAATAGCTGCAGAACTACATTTTATAGCGGACACACAGGGAAGGGATGTTCACTCCCTCCGTCAATACACAGTTTCCTGTAGTCAATCTTAAACTCCGTTAGAAAAGTAAGTATGTGTATTTGTATGTGGTATACATAAAATATATGCATAGTATGTACGCTGAATCATTGATATACCACTCGTTGCATACATTTTTCATTTAAAAAGAAACTCGGCAAAGCCTCGTTTCCTTGTAATGAAAAATGAATACATCTCGTGGTTTATTAAAGATACAGCGTGCATACTATACATACATACACAAACAAATATGCATCACACACACACACACACACACACACATATATATATATATATATATATGTATATATATATGCGCCAGATTGTTGAGAGAGAGAGAGAGAGAGAGAGAGAGAGAGAGAGAGAGAGAGAGAGAGAGAGAGAGAGAGAAGGATAGAGACCGTCATCTGAATTTTACACAGAAAGCATCCACATCCCCACTCCACCCCCACCCATACTCGTCCAGGCATGAGTCAAATCACCAAGTTCAATTACAGTAAGGTAACTTGATTACTTTGGTACGATAAGGTTGCCAAGAACCGTCTAATATTTGTACAAGTAGACTAGTATTCTTCATTTTGGTTTCTTTCGTTTCAAGTACCGAGACACATGCGTGGTCCAAATCCAAAGGGCACATTCTGGTAGAACTGATCTAGGTCAGTCAAGTCCTTCAGCCATCTTTGAGGGTAGAAGCTGTCTGGGTCTAGCGTCAAGGATGGGTTGCGTCCCATGACAAACATAGAGATCGCTACATTCGTCTATGAAATGGTAATTACATGGATTAAAATGTTAAAAGTGTGCAGGATTACATATTTGTTGCGATAAATCTGACGAAAATTTACTGCTTGAAAAAATGCAGATAGTCAGATAAGAAAAATAAAAAAGAAGTTCCAAGCTGCTCAAATTCCCAGATAAACATAAAATACCTTCTAAATCGCAAAATGCACATGGAGTTGTTTGAAGCTAGTTACAAGTGAAGTGCTTTATTTTATCAGATTAGACCATTTTAAAGAGAAAATATATTGATTGTCTGGATTAGTTCTATCTCTCTATAAATTTATAGAAATCATGAAGGACACAATCAATATTTTAGTAAAAGCTTGGAACTATTTTCTAAAGTTAAAACATTAACATTCGCTTTGGCACAATCAAGACGGAGCATTGGGGAGGAAGTGGTATACCTTCGCAGGAATGCGGCTGTTTCCTACTTCCATATCCTCTTTGATCAGCCTACAAGTGAAAAATCCAGTGGGATGCAACCTGTGGCATAAACAAAAAACATTTCGTTTGACAAGTGCTGGTTTAAAAAAGAATACTTACAAAATCTAACACGTCTGAAGTTTTAATTCAAGCTTATTTTCTTCTTGGTCAATGTAGAATTTGCAGATGAGTAAAATAATTTATAGTTAAATACGTTTGGAGAAAGTACAATGCCATTAAAAGTTTCTCGGTAAATGACAAATGTGGTACATACAATTTTATAAAAATGGACAAAACAAGTCTTAAACCGAGTGCCAGTTTTTACTTTATTTTATTACCGAGAAATTATCAATAGCGTTTAACAGTTAAGTACATAATGGACCAGCTGAAAAAAAACTGTTTCGGTCGCCTATTTCCGGTTTCTGATTAACTGGCGTTCGCAAGTATCCGGCCTAAGGCCGGTAACAAGTAATATTGCTGTTCTGATTAGTTACTTAGTGATGTCATTCGCACAGCAGTGACGTCATTCCAATAACAGCTAGTTTGAAAACTTCCCCAATCGGAACGTCCATTGCCTTTTGCATCGCATGCTAGAAAAACCTCGGATGTAAATAATGGCCATATTGAACTGCCCTCAGGCCTGTGCTTGTCATTACGTCATAATAACTTCAATAACATCGCAATGACTAGATGACGTGTCACCACTAATAGCAACGTAAGCAATAGTTTCAAGTTATTGAAACCGAATGATTTCTTCAATGTTTTCATTACAAAGTTGCAGGAACAACTTTGTAAAACTGAAAATGCAGATATTGCGTTGATTGTCGTAGATTTTTTTTAAAAATTTTTTTTAACACTTATCATTTTAAATAAATATGTTATTTTAACATCTAGCCCGATGTTCGTGCGCCAAAAACTTACCATTTTGGGAAGTGTCACTACGATTACCTCCGAGTCTCTTTCTGAGAATCTCGACTCTAATCGAAAAGAGACGAAGAGACGAAAATGTTCCAAGTAAAACTTCCCCATGAACATTCGAACCTATTTGTCTTTATGTACTTCTTTCTTTCTTTTTTTACTTTTTTGTGACTCTTGCTGCCTATCCCAATCTCTCTTCATTAATTAGAATTAAAAGATTCTTAAAACTACAATTATCTCAAGCAAATATCTCACAGTGAACAGTTTTATGCCATTTAAATGAACTTTGTTAAACATGAACCCAAAACACAAGACAAGACAATTTACCAATGAAACTGATTATACCTCAGGGTTTCCTTGACAACCGCCTTCAGAAATTTGAGACCATGGAGAGTGTGATAGGTCAGACAGGATCCATCATCCCAGTATTCGTCCACAATCAGCTGCTGACACTCGGGGTGAAGACTCAGCTCATGAAGACACCACCGGATGCTGGTGATCGTCTTCAAAGAGAGAAACTTATTACTATGTATACTACCGTTTTTATTAACTTGAAATGGCATATATTTTTTCTCACTAGCAGTTGTTGTTCGGCTAACCGCGAGACCAAGTGACTTTATGTTATGACCCTGCGTACGTCGTGAGTCATCCGTAAACAATTATTATTTTCAACTTCATCTAAAAGCTTAAAGACCAAGTTAAGCCAAATTTGACAGACGGCATCCGGGAAAAAAAGACCTTTCAATTTTGTACAAATTATGCCTATCAGCCATCAGCTATGGCCGCCCTGCTTAAAAATAGAAAAACCTTGAAGCGACTTCTTCCTAAAAGCCGTTCAACTGAATTTGACTATATTGGATAGAAATATTTCTTAGACAAAGGGCTTTAAATTGTTTTACAAATGATGTTGATGTGCTTTCAAGTATGACTGGCGTTACTAAAGACAGAAAAAAACCTTTAAACGATTTCTTTTAAAAACACGCACAAAAGAATTTGACCAAAAATGAAAAAGAAAGCATTTTGTATGAATGGCTTCAAATTTATACAAATAATACCTTTTCCACTGTCAAATATGGCTATGGCTGTGGTTTCTAAAAATAGAACCGTTTCATAGCTTCTTCCTAAAGCTTTCAAATTCTTACAAACGATGCATGTCCTCTATCAAATATGGCCCCTTTTCCTAATATAGAAAAACGTTTACACAAATTTTGCATAAAAATTGTTCAACGGAATTTCTTAGAAAGCATCCATAGAAATTTGGGCCATAACTGGAGGGATCGGTAGTGGAGGGTAGATAGAGGAGGCTGTATGTGTTAACGGAATGACAAGGAAGAAAACTTTCCAGGTCGGCGTCTCGTTCCCCCTCGTACCAAAAAAGTATAAAAATCTAGGCAAGGCATGACTCACTTCGAGCGATTCGTCAAACATTTATCTATCTATTGCTGCCGCTGGCTAAAATCGGAATAATCTCAATAAAGTTTAATTCTTTCAAGTTCACGGCGAGCTGACATGCTAAAATGTAAGTTTCAACAAGACCGCACGTAACCTCTGCCCAGAGCTAATTGGATTGGTCGGGTATACGGTAAAAAAAAATCATTTTGGCATCTTTTCTACGCAAATTCGCTGAGGAAAGACGTAACATCATATATTTTATCAAAATTGCCCAAATGTTCCGTCTTTCCTCAGCTCTTTTTGTTATAAAAAATAAAATGGCAAAATGCTTTTCTATTTTTTTTTATAACAGAACAGTCAGATTAGTTATGGGTGGAGCTTAGGCGCGTCTTTTGCTTAACAATTTATCTAAATCTGATGAACAGAATGTTACCAAATTTGACAGAAAGCATTCTGAAATAAGGGGCTTTAAATATATATGTATATATATATATTTATATATATATATATATATAATATAATATATATATATATATATATAATATATATATATATATAAAGAATGCTGATCCGGCATCAAATATGACGGCTGTTACTAAAAGTAAAAAAAAGACAACAACAAAAAAATCGTGTAAACAACGTTTTCAAACACTGCTCAACATAATTTGGTTTTATTTTGGCGGAAAATAGTTTGGCATACACGGCTTTCTTGTTTGTATAAATGATGCTGATTCGCATTCAAATATGGTACATATTGCTCCGAATGGAAAATCATTTAAACGACTTCTTCTCAAACACCGCTCAGCAGAATTTAACCAAAATTTAACAGAAACCACTCTGGAATAAAGCGATTCATATTTGTAACAAAGCTGCCAATTTGATTTCAAATATGGCTGCTGTTACTAAAAACAAAACAAACTCAACAGCTTTTTCTCAAAAACCACTTAACAGAATTTGACTAAATTTGACAGAAAGCAGTCTGGCGAGGAGGGCTTTTAAATGTTTACAAAGGATACCAATCCACGATAAAATACTAAACAATAAAAAACATTTAAATAACTACTTCTCAAAAATTGTTCCACTAAGTTTGACAAATTTGACAGAAAACGCCGTACCTTGAAGGCCTTTAAAATTTATAAAAATACACACAGATTCGACATCAACTAGAGCCGCCGTTAATAAAAGAAGGAAAACGTATAAACAACTTTAGCTAAAGAAACTTTTAACAAAATTTGACCAACTTTGATAGAAAGTATTCTGACATAAAGGACTTTCATTGATGCTTATGTGTCAGCAAATATCGATGAAGATACAAAAAACAGAGAAACCTTGAAACAATTGTTTTTATGACAGACAGCATCCTACTGACCCGGATTTCTTGGTCCACTTCTCTTGCTATTAAGCGGCTGCCAGCCATGAATGATTTGAGGCACATATGGGCTCTTGTTTGTGTTGTTTATATCCCTCCACAATATGCTATAGGTATTCACATTAAAGACTTAATTTTTTTTCTTACGTAAGTGGTGCCTAAAGTAAGTTATTGTCTTGTAGCGAATGGAATATGATAAAATATTGTATTTATTTGTTGTCCAGACAATATCTGTTACTTGTTCAAGTTCTTTCCCCAGTGTCCCAGCAAAACGGTTGAAATGAACAAATCGTGTATGATCATTGTTCTTACATGATCAGTAACTGAATAAATAAATAAATAAATAAATAAATAAATAAATACTGCAATGTGCGAAATAGCTGTTAAAACATAGTGTTAAAGACACAGATTATCGTGTTTAGTCTATATGTACAATTATCGTAGTTGAGAGCAAATAAAGGCAAAAGATCGCATGCGTCAAATCAAGTGAAACCGGGCTAATTTTGTAATTTTGTTGTTTTAAGTTTTGTAATTTTGTTGTTTTAAGTTTTGCCATTAAACATACAAGTCTTCTTACAAAGACTCTAGTGATGTTATAGTTCAATTAAACATACAAGTCTTTTTAAAAGACTCTAGTGATGTTATAGTTCAATTAAACATACAAGTCGTCTTAAAAAGACTCTAGTGATGTTAAAGTTCAATTAAACATACAAGTCGTCTTAAAAAAAGACTCTAGTGATGTTATAGTTCAATTAAACATACAAGTCGTCTTAAAAGACTCAAGTGATGTTATAGTTCTATTAAACATACAAGTCGTCTTAAAAGACTCAAGTGATGTTATAGTTCTATTAAACATACAAGTCTTCAAAAAAAGACTCTAGTGATGTTATAGTTCAATTAAACATACAAATTTTCTTAAAAAGACTCTAGTGATGTTATAGTTCAATTAAACATACAAGTCTTCTTATAAAGACTCTGGTGATGTTCTAGTTCAATTAAACATACAAGTCTTCTTATAAAGACTCTGGTGATGTTCTAGTTCAATTAAACATACAAGTCTTCTTAAAAAGACTCTAGTGATGTTATAGTTCAATTAAACATACAAGTCTTCTTAAAAAGACTCTAGTGATGTTCTAGTTCAATTAAACATACAAGTCTTCTTATAAAGACTCTGGTGATGTTCTAGTTCAATTAAACATACAAGTCTTCTTATAAAGACTCTGGTGATGTTCTAGTTCAATTAAACATACAAGTCTTCTTAAAAAGACTCTAGTGATGTTATAGTTCAATTAAACATACAAGTCTTCTTAAAAAGACTCTAGTGATGTTATAGTTCAATTAAACATACAAGTCTTCTTATCAAGACTCTGGTGATGTTCTAGTTCAATTCGACCAATATGAGGCATTCTAACTTGATCAGAGCGGTTCCGACTGGTTTGACAGGTGCGTTATTATAACGTCAGCTTGTACTCTATCATCGAAAAGACAGGTGACGACTTAATACATTTTTAAATAAATCTTTTTTTTTTCCTATCTAATTTGTACATACATATCCAGCAATTTTCATGCAAGAATAAATATCCTACACAAATTACTAAGTTAAAACATCTGCCGGTGTAAACGCTACATACACTGAGCCGTTGGAATCGAACTCTTCCCATGTGCTCCGGCAAAAGTTTGTAAAGCAAATAAAAATAATAAAATAATAATAAATAATCTTTATCGAACGTGGCTTTTCTATCCAACAAGTAACACTATTAATCATCATTTTTGCCACAAACAACAGCTATACAAGAAAGCCAATGCTGTCATAGCTCTTCCACGCCAGTGTTAAACTATGGTATTTACTTACCGTGTCGATGCTAGCAATCATCATATCCGTTATGTTAATGAGAATCTCGTCCTCGGTTAGTTTTTCTGTGTGGAGAAGACCGGATAGAACACACGGAGCTGTCTCTTGACGGTGGCGAAACTCTGCGATGGCGCTTTGAGCTAAAAATAAGGGTTAGACAATCCATTCAGGTATTTCTTTCATTCCTAGTGTATGTGGCAAATGTCGGCTATGAAAAAATAAATTACATTAATTGTCCAAGACGGTTTATGTATAAATAGCTGAAAATTCCATTTGTCTCAGGCTACGCTTCCAGAAACAGATGTTGAAGCATTTATGTATGTGTGACACTTGATAAAGTAAGAAGGGCTAAGTATATCTGTAATGAGATACATCTTAGCAGATTAGAATTGAATTGAATTGAACATAACATCAGACTGAGACGAAAAGCTGTTGGAAAAAGAAGATATAATATAAAACCAGTCAATAAAATTACAAGAAATAGGTACCTTATCCACAGAGATCTTTTACATACTTTCATTTTCGACTGACCGATTTACTGCATACTCATTTTCGACTGACCGATTTGCTGCATACTCATTTTGACTGACCGATTTACTGCGTACTCATTTTCGACTGACCGATTTACTGCATACTCATTTTCGACTGACCGATTTACTGCGTACTTATTTTCGACTGACCGATTTACTGCGTACTTCACAAAGAATTAAACAATAGAAACTATCATAACAGGTTTTCTTAATGCTTCTCGGCATGTAAAAATATATATATACATAAAAGAGAAAGAGATATAGATTTAGTGACAGGAAGACATTAAACTAGAAAGACATGTACTTGTTTTCAGAAGAAAGTTCCATCTTTTTACATGCTCTCTCCATTCCGGATGATGCACCATCACAATCTTGGGCATCAAAAGCAATTTTTTAGCCTTCTGAAAGTTTACTCTGCAAATAAGGGGGAACAAAATTATGCACGCAGTACCGATTAGATGATATCAGTAATTAAAGATGTGTTTCATGCGGATAATTAGTAATTTTATAATTCTTATAATTCGTCCATCAAGTATGAATAGGTATCATAACAACTTAGTTCTCGGCATATTTTTACGATATTTCCACGTGTGAATCAAATGTTCGAGGTCTTATTTAGGATAAATAGTGTAAATAAATTAAACAGCATTTGATATGTTTGTACAAACTAAACTTATCTAATTTAGAATGATTCCAAATATGTCTTTCATTCTAATTTGAGCTTCATTCAATCTTATTTGTGTTCAGATATTTTCTTGACCACTGAACCTAAGCGCCGGATTTAGCAGACTCCAGAACTTGCGCGCATCTTGACCAATGAACCTAAGCGCCAGATTTCGCAGTCTCCAGAACTTGCGCACATTTTGACCAATGAACCTGAGCGACAGATTTCGCAGACTCCAGAACTTGCGCGCTTATTTATCAATGAACCTGAGCGCCAGATTTAGCACACTCCAGAACTTGCGCGCTTTTTTATCAATGAACCTGAGCGACAGATTTCGCAGACTCCAGAACTTGCGCGCATACATTCGCACGTGACTGTCTTATAATATTTCAAAAATGTTGTATAGTGCTGAGAGTCTTATGACCTTTTACAAACTGGCCAGTCACCTCTCAAAAAGAATGTTGGCCTAAGTTAATTTGTAACTGACAAATGGAAACAAAATCATCCATTTATATGGAATGATGGGTACCATTCAACTATTAAGGAGCTTGCAGACCCTAAGAGATATCCTAATTGTTTGTGAACACTGGTTATCAATTCTTAGAGGCCACTCAAAGAGGTAAGTGCTTTTCAGATTACTTCTTATTAAAAAGGGGCTTGAAGAGGATTTTCTTCAGATTGAAAGACCAAAATTAGAAATCTACCTTGCTGTTTCGGCAAACTTGTGAAAATTATTTTTGGCTGTTCGAGGCAGGAATCCCATCTCATATCCGTAGAGAACTCTTCCAAATGCTAACGATTAAATAAATGCCAAAGAAATTATTGTATATAGTTTCCATAATCATTAATTTTCTTCTCAGTATCACAAGTGAAATTAATGCATTTTGCGAAAAGACATCTCTTAACAGAAACGCATACAACCGCTAAATCACTAAACAGTAAAAAAAAATACCCCCCCCCCCCCCCCAAGTGACCTAGACATTTTATTTCTACATATACCCTAGCAGTAAATCTGGTGATGAAACCCCATCTACCCACCTTTGGATCTCGAAGATTTACACCCACCCCACTTTCAACTATATGGGACTACTTTGTAATGAGGGTCATACCTTCGTAAATGCACAAATATGCCACTAGAAAATGGCTGGACTTCATCAACCATTTTGCTTCTCTTTCAACTATCACCTACGTTTGCTATTTGGGCTTTGGTACATTTAGTCTGACAAATAAATGGAAACAGTAACATGTGACAGTTGCAAAAGAGAATAACAAATAGAAAAGATGGAAAACACGGAACGAGGTACTAAAGATGTCAGCATTGTGCATATAAACATAAGAGTGATTGTGATATAGGATGTCTTATTATTACATATCAAAAAGCATTAATGAGGAAACGTTTAAATGTAAGTGTGATAAGAAGATAAAGTATACATCGTGTGAGAAACGGTGAGAAAAAGCACACTTAAAGTGTGTAAAAAAAGGCTCTGAAGATATATAAGAGAAAAATGAGAATCACAATAATTGATATATGAAACAGAGAGATTAAGAAGCTGGAGAGAAATTACGACAAATTAGAAGAGAAAATAAACAAGCATGCGAAAAACTAGAGAGTAAGTGCATTATATTATATTATTTATTTGAAGTATGAAAATCTGTGGCAAATAATAAACTTTAAATTATAAAATAAAAATAAAAATTACAAAAAAACAAACAAGCAGTGCACCATACCCTTGTTCTGCAACTCAGTTTAATGCTACGGTTAATCGAGACAGAGCACAAATATTTAAAGAGATGAAAATCTACTGTACTGAAAAAGATTGTCATATACAAGTAATTAAACATTTTTGATAGCTACACTTTAAGATTTGACAGTTATAACTCCGCTAGTAGATTACAGTGCGATGTGAAATTCTGGCAGAATTAACTTAATTGGACAATATGGATGGCAACAGATGGATACGGATTATCTTTTTGCATTTAACAGATCCAAGTGTACCAGAGTTAGTAAAGTCGATATACAGGTTTCATGTCTACCTTCAAATATGAAAACTGTGTTTTATAACACCATTACATGACGAGCAAGCTTTAAAAGCAGCCAACAACACCATAAATATAAAACCTTATGTAATAACTTTAACATTCCACCAAGTCAGGACCGGAGATAAAATAATTGAAACTAATAAATGCTTGATTGATAATGGACCTGAAGAACATAAAACGGTACAACAGGGTTTGAGAGAGCCTGCATTTGCTAATATGTTCACGGCCTACAAATATCACCACAATTACTGAGTTGGTACAGTTGAATACTAAAGAAAATTAGCAACTGATGAAATTAACTCAGTAGTAACAAGTGATGTAAAAATAGGATGGATTTATCCCTTTCTTCAAGATAGCACTGGTGTGACAGAAGAAGTAATGGCTAGATTGAATCAAAGTATCAGGTCTTACGTGATATGCATTTTAGGTGCTAAAATTCAAATCAGAACACCTATCACACAGTCCGTTTCCCTTGTTTAGGACACTATTAATAAGTTGGTTGGGAAATTAGTTTTGGGCAAACAAGGCTGAGAGTGAGAGAGAAAAAAAAACCCATCAGGATAATATTTCAGCAATATATTTCAGATTCAAAAGTTAGACTATAATATGTTGTTTGTAGTGATGGCATACTTTCTTTTACCGAGTAATATGCTGATGAAAACGGGTTGCGTTGATGGTTATAACAACTGGCAAAAATGATCAGACAGATTTAAGCTTGGACCTGACACGGCCATATATACAGACGTGGTAAAAGGTATGATTCCAAAAGCAGATAGGAATTTTATTTCAAACGATAGACAACGAAATAAAAGAAGTACACATGGTTAAGAGCTATGTAAACAAGAAGGGCGAAAATGGTGACAGTCTTGTAATCGAAACTGCACGTGATTTAAAAGACAAGTATCATGAAACCCTCGAGCAGTCATCTATTATCATGATGATGAATGCAGCAGTTGGAGTAATTTACTTTCTGAAATATTTACACAATCTGAAAACTTGCAAACAACAGGGCAGCTAATGCTAGAACATGCACTTTGACATGATCGCTACAAAATCCTGTCCAGCTGTTTCAAAAGCCAGCTTATTGCACTGCCAATGATACGTGGCAATGCTACTGCTGTCTTTTTTGGATACCTGGAAAAAATAGTTGGCAATATTTGTATGCCTTCTTTGGTTAGGTCAACGAATGACTCTGTGTTGCTTTTTCTGCCACCACTACCACCAGCACTTCTTTCTCCACCACCTCCTGCTGAACCTTGTACCAAATTTTCTTTAGACAGAGTAAGTGTTGTTACGGAATTATATATATTTTTCCTTTTTAATAATAGTATAGTTTATTAGAGTATGATCTCTGTTCTTAGTCTAAACAGCTGTCGTCTTATGAGTATACATACGGTAGCCTCGATCGATATTTTCACCTATTTGCTTGTTGCTTTAGTCATGTGACGTATTTTCCTCGCGAAAGAGAGTAATGAACTTTCGACCTAGTTCTTGTACTTTTAGGAGTAAACATTATTTACTAGGAATTATAGTTTAAGGTCACATTTGAAGAATGAATCAATACAGTGTGTGCTGTTTAAAACACTGGTACTCAAGCACTGTAGCAGAATTACGCATAACCTAATTCCTGATTGGTTCGGAGAGGGTTGCATTATTTTGAAATATCCTATTTATTGAAGACGTAGTATGGGTTTTTATTTCGATTCTGCACATGAATGCTATATATATAGGAAATAATCCCGTGTTTCAATATTCTTTACAGTTACATTTGAAGAGAGAGGTTATTACGAAATTGGTTCAGTTTGTGTGTGGGATATACTTATTTGGAGATTTATTTGTTATTAAGACAGTACATTTAGGATTCAGTACTGTCTTAATCTGAATTATTATACAACTCCGTGGAATTATCGGAAACATTTATAATACTTTTGAGATTCCAGATTCACAAGGATTATTTGGATATACTTAAACTTATCAACATATTAGCACAGTGAAGGCTATTTCATTCAGAATACTACATTCGGAATATTTGGATTAACTTCCGGAACAGTGAACTTTAAAACAATTTAGGACTTTTAAGGATATTCTATACTGTAAGTTATTTTTAATTCTTTCACTTTAATTGTTTATTGAAATATTTTAATATTTTAGGAAATTAAAGATTTGTATTTTAAATCTTGAAAGCTTGTTGGAGTCTTTTCTTTTGTTACATAACCCCTAGTCGTAACAGTGTTGATGTAGTCGGTTTAGCTGTAATAATTGAGGCAATTTTCACACCTTTCTCTTTAAACAATTGTTTTATCATTTCAGCTAATTTTAAATTTTCTGTAACTTTTGATTTTGTGTTCTTTTACTTTCAACAGTTTCCAAATATTCTTTCAATTAAACGCTTATGGTTGCATTTGTTTCTTTGTTGATATCTTTATTTATGTTCTCTATCTGTTGTCATACGTTTGAACGTCTGATTTCATGTTTTATCTCGGATTCAGCAACTGTTGCAGTATCTATATCACCTCCTAATTACATTTGTTATTTTAATGCAGGTGAAGTTTTCCACTTTGAATGATTTCCTGGTAATCATCTGTTATATTCTCTGCTTCTTTTTTTTTCCTGGTTAGATTATCCATTTGTGCTGAATGTTTTGCATTTCTATTTTCTCAGTAATATGTAATTCCTGTCTCTATTCAACAGTGGGTTCCGCAGGCTGATTTAAAGATCTGCCTAGAGGTTTACCATTTGGCTGGCCATTTATTTCCTTCTGTTGTCAAGCCCAATAACATGAGGAATTTACTTCATCCTTAAATTGCTACAGAGTTAGCTGCTAAGATCTTATTTGGATCACCCTTTTTAGAAATTTGTATTAATTCCCCGCCTAATTCATGGCAATAAAATGTCCCCCCCCCCTCTGTTTTTAAACGAGGTTTAATTTATTCACATTGTACATCATCTTCGTTCAAATAGGGTTTAAACAATTCTTTGTAAGCATTTACCAAAACTGCAGATACATTATTTTTTGTGGAGTTTCCATTATATCATTGTATAAATTATTAACAGTGAAATCTTCAGTTAATGCATCCGTAGTTTCTTCGTCGCCACCATCTTAATCGTAAACAGGATTTTCAAATTATGATTAAAATCTTCTCCCCCACCTTTTGCCATTTTCAGGCTATTTAAATGGACCAAAACAACTTGAAAAAGAACTGTTTCACACAAGATATAAATAACAGTAGCTTTATTTCCTCCAAAAACTGATGAAAACACAAGAGAGTTAAAAAAAAGTATATTAAATGGGACATACAAATGAATAAATAGTAAACTTTTAACAGACAGAGTTAGAAAATGATAGGCTCAAAACAAATCACCAACGTCTATGAAATCTTTGTCAATGCCAGATGATCTAAAATATCCAGGTCATATTCAGAAGTCATCATGCAGTTACATTTTTGATGAGTAAATTTCTTCGATTGGTGATTTAAATGAATTACATAGCTAAAGAAGATTACATTACATAAAATGTTTATTAGATACTTCACTGGGTTGTATATTTAAGTTGGGATTACCTCTATCTACATTGGCTACTAGCTTTATAACATCGGATTATATATTTAACGTTTTAAAAAGTCAACGCAGGATAACAACGCACGGTACATAATGTTAAATAGATGTATACTGCGTGTTTTGTAATCGATGTTGTTCCCTTTAATCACAGTTGTTACGTGTGTTCAACCGGTGAAAAGCTGTTCTGAGTCGGATAAACCAAAACAAGCACAATGAATTGCATGATCGATATTTGAATCATCATCACTAACGCATTCTGGCTTTTTTTTTTAAATCAACCAAAATATAATATTTAAAAAAAATCTGTCATTTACGATAAAAGTCAATAGATGGTAAGCCGGGAGTTTTTAACGTCGTATCTGGTTTGATGTTTCATTTCAGCGCATTTAAAATTCTCACTCTTTGCCTGTAAATTATCATAAAATTGTCATCATTGTGGTATCTTTGTTTTATGTATTCAATCATGTTCTTTCTTCTCTCCAATGTTTTAAAATAGTTTCTATTTTGTTCCCTTTATTGTTCTGTATACTCCTTCATACAATCTTTGCAGTAACCATTACTTTTGTTAAAGTCAGTTATGACTTTTTCTATTTTGCATTTTAAGCATCTCTTAATATCCATTATTTATATTTAACAACTTCATTTTCAATTATCTTTCAAAAACTCTAAATTTACTACTTTTCCTTTCAAAATAATCGTAAGACAATCTTAATTTGTTATGAAGATTATTTAAAAGATATTGTAACCTAAAAATCATCTTTGCGTTCATATAATAATTTCGTTGCAAATAAATAGAAGATGACCAAGATTAAAGGTTAAGAAATCACCTGAGAAGGTAACTTCACAAAACAGGAATTTAAAAGAGCCGAATGTTGGAAGTAAAATTAAAACAAATTAAACCAAAATCTATTACTGGTTAGGCAACGCGACAGTTCTTTTAGATGTTGCGTTAATGTACAACATAGCTGGTTCTGTTTCAAAACCTATCAAAGAAGAACCAGTTAAATTAATTTCTGTACCAAAAGAACAACCAAATTCAATTCCAGAAATGTTGTGAAATTTCACAGTAATAAATGGCAAACGAAAGAAAGAATTATCATGATCAACACTATTCACCATACAGCTATTTACTCAGCTCTTGCAGTCAGTTACAGTATGCTTGTAAAGAAGATATTTAAGATGTCGTTAGGTTCACCAGCAAACTTGTAATTTGATAAAGTCATAAATTTGATTATTTCATTGTCATTGAGACAGTTTACAACTGACTATTTGACAGCATACGGGATCCTACCAAAACACAGTATTGAAGTAATTTAATACCGTAAGCCACATATAGCGCAAAAATATAAAATGAGTACTAGTGAACGCAAGGATACTTGCATTTTTCAACGTTGAAGAGCAAACGGAACAAAAGCGTTAAATTTAAACGCACAGCTGAACAATTGCAAGAAAAGTGCGCGAAATCCGTTACAAATCCGAATTATAAGCTGCCTGTTTCATATCTTTGAATGGGAGAGAAATCCCAACTCCACCACCTTTGTATTCTAAACTGCACAGACAATTAATTTCAGGCTGCAGAAGATAAACAAAATTAAGAATGATTTGATTAAAGAGATCGAAGATTATAGTGGTGTCAGAAAGAAATATCAGGCAGCAAATACATTTTTAAGCAGGGTAGATGACACCATGGCTACTGCTTCCGTCAGGATGGATGTAGCAGCTCATATTTTATGAATCCCATGAATAGCTACAGGATTTATTAACATTTATTAAGCGGATTTGGAGGAGCATCGTTAGTATTTTGTGGCAAAACTTTAAAAGAACATTTGATCTACAATACATTTGTACAACAAATGAGATGGTAATTTCTGCTATAGGTAAGTTGAACAGCATAGACGACATGATAAGCAAATAAAAAAGTGATAATGAAATCAATCGTGAAGAATTTAATTTAATAGTTACAAAGTATAACATAGAAAAGGAGATACAGAATTCAATCAGGAACAAAATAAGCAATTAAAAAGGCAAGATATTACAGAGCTGAAAAAAGCTTTTAAAGCGGAGGGAAAAAAATTGGATGAGCGTATATCACAGAAATCATAAAATGGTAAAGGAAGAAAGGATACAAAGTACATGGAAAATCTATAGCTCCTATCTGTTTGAATTTTAGTTGATTTAAATTACGCTAGATAAATGAAAAGCTATATTACAATAGGAAGATCGCATGAGAAAGAAATTTAAACAATCCAATTGGCAGCGAACTTGGTAATCTATCCATTTCATGGTAGGGAATAGATTTTGTTGTTATGTATTACAATGTTTCCAATGAACTCGAAAACAAAAACGATATATTCTTCTACATCAATGACAAGCATAAAACTATCACTGTTATAATATTTCACGATTTTAACCACAAGCATAAAGCTACTGTTATAATATTTCATGGTTGTAACCACAAGCATAAACTATGACTGTTATAAGACTTCAAATTTGTTTACAACATGCATAAAACTATGACTGTTATAATATTTCAATGCTTTTACAACATGCATAAAACTATGACTGTTATAATATTTCAATGCTTTTACAACATGCATGAAACTGTGACTGTTATAATATTTCAATGCTTTTACAACATGCATGAAACAATGACTGTTATAATATTGCAATGCTTTTACAACATGCATAAAACTATGACTGTTAAAATATTTCAATGCTTTTACAAAATGCATGAAACTATGACTGTTATAATATTTCAATGCTTTTACAACATGCATGAAACAATGACTTATAATATTTCAATGCTTTTACAACATGCATGAAACAATGACTGTTATAATATTTCAATGCTTTTACAACATGCATGAAACAATGACTTATAATATTTCAATGCTTTTACAACATGCATGAAACTATGACTGTTATAATATTTCAATGCTTTTACAACATGCATAAAACAATGACTGTTATAATATTTCAATGCTTTTACAACATGCATAAAACAATGACTCTTATAATATTTCAATGCTTTTACAAAATGCATAAAACTATGACTGTTATAATATTTCAATGCTTTTACAACATGCATAAAACAATGACTGTTATAATATTTCATGGTTTTAGCCACAAGCATGAAACTATGACTGTTATAATACTTCAATGCTTTTACAACAAGCAGGAAACTATGACTGTTATAATACTTCAATGCTTTTACAACAAGCAGGAAACTATGACTGTTATAATACTTCAATGCTTTTACAACAAGCAGGAAACTATGACTGTTATAATACTTCAATGTTTTTACAACAAGCAGGAAACTATGACTGTTATAATACTTCAATGCTTTTACAACAAGCAGGAAACTATGACTGTTATAATACTTCAATGCTTTTACAACAAGCAGGAAACTATGACTGTTATAATACTTCAATGCTTTTACAACAAGCAGGAAACTATGACTGTTATAATACGTTAATGCTTTTACAACAAGCATAAAACTATGACTGTCATAATATATCATGGTTTTAACCACTAGCATAAAACTATGACATTTTAAAAAATAATATTTCGTGATTTTAACCACAAGAATAAAACTATGACATTTAAAAAAATTATTATTTCGTGATTTTAACCGCAAGGATAAATCTATGACTATTATAATGTTTTAATGCTTTTACAACAAGCATAAAACTATAATTGCTATAATATTTCCTGATTTTAACCACAAGCATAAAACTATGACTGTTATAATACTTCAATGTTTTTACAACATTGAAATATATGTAAACATAAAATAAGAGATGGAATGATAGCAAATAACAACAGCGAATAAAATACTGATATCAAGTTCTTGAAAGATAACTCTAAAGTACTCGCCACTCCGAGCAATAGTCAAACAGTGTACATAACCAAACTAAAACCCTGAATAGCTAGAATTCAATAGCCACATACCTGCACATACATCTGTTGAATCAAACCCAGTTTGTGGGTTTTGAAACCAAAAAACAAAACAAAAACAAAAAATAAAAATTAAAAATTAAAAACATATTTTAAAAAAGAAATGTATAGTTTCTTTGATCAGATCAATAACTCGAAAAAATAATATAATGGTAAATGTTCTGCCTGTTAGAAGTGTTTTCCATGGTGACTTTGTTTCATACAATCCTAATGGCTATAAAAAGTTATTGCAAAGAAGGGTCACAAATAGGTTTGGCATTATGATTAAAAAACAGATGGGAGAGTAATAGATTTTTACGATACCCCTGTAACAAATGTTTTTCATGTTAAGTAGACTGGAAAAATATCTTTAAGAATTCCTATTGATTTTACTTTCAGATCAGAAGATAAAACAGGAGGCAAAGATATAGTGCGGGGTTAATCAATAAACAATGACTTAAACATAAATAACAAACGTATAAAAAATTTAGGTGATCCATTACAGCTAAAAAAAACAGTTTGTACTCAAATACGTAAGACTTTGGAGGACAATAATTTTGAAAGATGTAAAACATGTCGAGAACAATTACGCAGCAAAATATGTATTGAGCAGAGTGGTACCGAGAAAAGTAACAAAATTAAAAAGAGTTGCAATACAGATTGACGACAAAAGGAAAATTTGTTAGATGCACACGATTTGTTCAAAGGGAGATCTAATACTCGGTCTAATGCTGTACAAACATTGCAAGCTGTAAAAAAAAAAAATAATAAAAAATATCTTTAACAAATTTGATGTTAGTTCATAACATTACTCGAAAAATATACAATAGGTTTGGTTGTTATGTTATACCAGATCCGTTTAAAACATCATGCACAAGTCTTACGAAATTCCTTTAGTTCATTATGGTCCAATTGAACCTAACTGTATATGACTTTATGATGGTCACAATTGTTTAATTCTTGTTCTTGGATAATATTTGATAGGCAACTGGCCAATATATAGCAATACAATGTAAACTCACCAGTTTATGTGGTTTTTTTTTATCACGATGATGCAATTTGTCTTATTTTTCTTCCTTTTGTAGCTCGTCTGGTCTGTGACTCTTGTTTCTGGGTGGCTTCCTGAATACTCATACCAGTATTTAAAGTTGTTTCTTTCAATTGTACTTTTTTCTCTCATATTTGATTTCATATCTGTTTAAACGCGCGTGTCAAGATTTCCGGATTTTTAAACCTCAACTAAATCATAAACTATAACACACTTATTCTCTTTTTTTATGCAATGTTCCGATGTATAGCAATAAGCCATCGAATACCCACCATCACACTTTTACCTATATGCACAATACTGACAATTTTGCTACTTGGTTCCACGTTTTTTCTTTCTTCATTTCTTCTTTTTCTTTCGTAACTGTCACATTTTACGGTTGCCATTTATTTGTCGGTCTAAATCTACATTTGCCAAAGTAGCACAAACAGGTGATAGCTGATAGAACAGCAAGATGGTTGATGAATGCCAGTCATTTTCTACTGGCATACTTGTGTATTTTAGAGGGTATTGTAATCGTTACGAAGTAACCCCAAATAGCTGACCGTCAGTGTTTGAAAATCTTCAAGAGTTGATGGTGGGTGGAGGTATTACGACTTACGCTTGAACACAAGCTGAGTTCGAGCGTTAGACATTCAGGTCAAATGCGGAGGTTTTTATTTAAACATAATTCTGAATCTCCCATACCTGAAAACCCAATATTCTGTTGTTCTTATAAAATTATATTGCATAGTTTACGTAAAATTGCGTTCAAAAGTGTTATCCTCACTAAAGTTGGAGCAGGCATTGCCTCCCCCTAATATGTGCGTGGAAGTGACACTAAATAGGAGCAGATAATTCTGTAAAGTTTAGATTGTAGTGAAAGGGCTCTGTGATCGGCTATAATTTAATTTAGTTTAAGTATATTTTATTGCCAAAGATTATAATATTCAAGGCAAAAGAATTAGAAACAAGATGTACAACTTACACGTTCCTCACCATTATAAAGTTTCATATACAGCGTGCAGGAAAGAAGTATGTAAAGTAAAATTAAACTATTTATTAGAAAACGAGAGAGAGAGAGAGAGAGAGAGAGAGAGATTGGTAAAACAATGATTAAATGGTGTAAAGGGAAATATAGATAAATAAATATCTCAATTGATGTATGCCGGAACCCAATGAGGTTATAAATTTGTACATTTGTTCTTTTGTATAAAATTTCTTGCATTTCCTTTTGCATTGATATGTTTTATTCTGCAGTATAGTATATGAGTCATTTCTAAAGAAGAGAATATATTCAAGTCAGTATTGATATTAACGAGTGAAAATGTTCGAAAAAGTTGATCTCTCATGTCATGATACAATCTGCACTAGAAAAGAAAATGATAATGATTCACAATGGTAAGTCGCAAGAGCACAATTGAATTATGCATATGGCGAAACCAAGTCCCTTATACAATCTGGACATTGTTTGTTGATAATTTTATAAAAGATACTCAGATTTTTGTGTTTCTTCTCTCTGCAAGGTTAAATTTGTCTTTTCAAATTAGCGTGCTTCTCTACAAGCATATTTCGGTAGAACATCAACTAATCTAGTCGCCTCAAATTATAGTTTTTCAAGTTTTTTAGAGTCGGCAATAGAACATGATGACCAAACTTTACTATTTTAGAGCCCAGCGAATCTAAGTTAAAGAAATTTTGCTTAGATTATCTTTAGATAAGGTGTACTTAAACTTCTTCAGGTGTTGAATGCATATTGAAGCAGAGTAAACTATACAATCTATATGATTAGACCCAGAAGTATTTGATGCTAAGGTAACTCCAAGTTGACGTTGAAAGGTAACAAATCGAATTATTTTTACGGGATAATTCAAGATCTGGTAAATATTTAATTTCTCGGTTGGCAAACAAGACACAGGGAATAGCATTTACTAGCCATAAATCGGTCCAATTGGAAAGTTTGTGAACATCGTCATGTGGTACGCTTTGGAGAAATAATGGGTCAGCAGATACACATTGTAATGAGGAAATTCAGACAAAAGAATTTAGACTATCAGCTATGGCATTAATATAACTGAAAATAGGAACGGACACAGGACTGACCCCTGGAGCACAACTGTGGACGGTTGTCATAAGTTTGGAATTCATTACCGACGATGATTCTCTGGGTCTTTTGTTAGTGATGTGTTCCTCGACCCATGGCAGGAAATTCCCGTCGGTCCCATAACTTCTTAATTTGTGTACTAATCTAGGATACCACACCTTATCGAAGATTTTAGAGATATCACAGAAAGCGATGCATGAGATTTCGTCTCTCTCTATTGCACTACAAATGGTATTGTAGATATCTAAGAGTTGAAGCGAGGTTGAGTGTTCAATATAAAACCAGATTGAAAGTTTAAAAAAAGACATTTTCGTGACGATAATTATACATGTGTTTAAGAACTATTCTTTTAAAGATTTTGCTCACAATGCACAGAAGTGATACAGTTCTATAGTAGACGAGATTGAGTTGTCTTCTATTTGGCAGTTTCGATTGTTTGGGAAATTGCTTTTAAAGTTAATAAGCCATTAAAAAGAATATCTAATGGTTTACAAATTGCATTTCTTGTATTCTTAAGTAGGAGACAGCTAATATCGTCCATACCAGAAACTATTATTTTGTAGTTTCAAAATTATAGCTACTTTCTCACTTTCACTGACCTCATTTCGATTCAATTCAAGTGCAGTTAAATTCTTCAGGACTTGTATTTTTCTATTAGAAAAGTGAACGGAAGAAATCGAACAAAAATAATTCTTCAGTACATTTTCTGTTTCAAAGCTGGAGTATATTATTGTGGAATCATTAGTGTGAAGTAAAGAATTTAAAGATGGGCCATTAAATCCTCTGGCTATAAGTTCCAATAATAGTTTGGATTAGTTTTGTTATTTGATAAACGGACGTCTATGTTTTCGAAAAAGGTTTTCTTTGCTGACTTTTTTAATTTGTTTTTCTGTGACTTTGCATTTAATATCTAAGTATTTAGTGAGTATTGATGAATTGTATTAGTTTGTTTTTCTTCAGCGTGTCCATTAATCTAATTTCGACCCTTGGGTCTGAATTAAACCACATTTAGCTCTGGGTTTGACGGTCACTATTCACTACTACATTGTAAAACATACCACAAGTTTCCTCAACATCCTTAATAAATTATAGGATTTTTTATTTGTTTAATGGCATGTTTTGTTTAAAACACTATCAGTGCTGTTTTCTTGATATCTGAGTATATATTAGATCTGTTTTGTGTGTGTGGCCTTCTTTGGTAATGGGGTGGTTCTCAATACAACATATATATATATATATATATATATATATATATATATATATATATATATATATATATATATATATATATATTTGATGATGTGCTTTGCATTGTTGTCAGGTTGTTATGACCATGGCATTCTACAGGCTGCGCCGTTGTCTATCTAGTGATTTCCCATCCGTCCGTCTGTCTGTGTTGTAGTATTCCCCATTCACTTTACAACTGCATTTATTGTTAGAAGAAGGATAATACCGGTTTTATATAGTGTATAATGACAGTGCTGGAATTAAATTCTCAATGTTATCTTTGTTTGGTTTATTGAACGTGGACATATTTTATGCAAAAATAAATTGTACAGTCGTTGCAAATCACTGTTGGTCATTACACTATAAATTTTTACATTAATAGCATACTTTGGTTAAGAAAATATATAATGCAACATATGGCTCATATGCCGGTCACACAGTGACGAGTCATTTATTGATTTTTGTGTTCGCTCTGCTTGCCGTATATCTATGTCTGTTCGCGCTCAATTCAACGCACAATCAAAAAATTAATATTTGTTCAGGCCATGTGCGAGAATTTAAAATTACAAATTAAAAAATGTGAAGTTGTCCAGCTCCGAAATATCACTTTGGTTCAGGGACCTTGGAGTATTTTTATTATTTAAAAAATAGAAGTGGTCGTGGTCAATTTCTTTATTTTTTATATATTTTTTTTTTTTGATATGAGATTTTAAATTGGTTCAGAACAATACATTTGTATACTAGTAGATTTATATTTCAGCTGGAAGAAATATTAGTAGTATTTGATTAGTTTATAAATATGTCTTCTTTTTTTTCCACACGCTGTTGGCAAGCAGTACGTGAACATAAAATTCAGATCAGAAATTAAGAAACACCACAGCATACATACATAATATAAATATAAATGGAAGGGGGGGGGGGGCAGAAAACGGTCATATTCAATTTAGTCCTTCAAGAAATTAAAACGACTGCATCTACACATACAATTTAGTCATCGATGGCTATAAATAAAAATAATAAAAAGTTGCATAATGAAAATAGTTGGGGGGAAACCCACTTGTAATGTCACCACTTAGCTAAAATAATTTTTCATCATGTTCTACTTAATATTTGCTGCTTTCATGTATCCTTTGTTAATTGATAAAGTAAATATAAAATGACAAAAGTAATTTCAATTGTGATTTCTATACCTTATGAAAGTGGGCAAGTCCTCTCTCTCTCTCTCTCAATGCCTATGCCCTCATTTTCCTCGGCCGGCTATCATCTCAAAGTAATTTGGCAGTTGCTATGTAAATCTGTTTCTAAATCCTTTGTTTCAACATTTAGACACATTTGTTTTATGATTTTATTGCTTGCAATATGCTTGGAAAAATTTAGAATGAGTAAGTGTACGCTAATCCCTTAATGATAGCTTAATATTTTATTTTTGAAAAGGAAAACATTTGCCCTTTTTCTGTTTTGCATTGCAAGTTGTGCCCAACTGCTGCACGTTAAAAATAGAATTTATTACTTGAAGTAACGGTTCCATCAATACACTTCTACAATGATGGATGGTCGGCTCGTTCTGGAATGCCGTCAAACATAAAAGAACCAAACCTAAGTCAAGGGAGCTAAGGCAGTCGGCAATTTTGGAAAATCGAACTTCTCTGGAATTGTAGAGCTAAATTACGATAATTCGGTTGGAGAAAAATGTACCGGAGAAGTAGATTTTTTCGTATTTGATCTCTAAAGATGTTCAACTCATTTTTGAAATGTCCTTGATATTTGTAAATCTTTTCTCTAAAGCTAATTTGCTACATTGTTTAATAACTGCCACTGCTATATTCAACAATTTTTCAGCCATTTTATAATGTATTTCTCTATAAATAATACAAAACTCTTCATTTTACATCTGAGCACAAGTAAGAAGTTTGCTGTATGTGAAATCTACATTTTACACCTGAGCAACGGTAATAAGTTTGCTGTATGTGAAATCTACATTTTACACCTGAGCACCAGTAAGAAGTTTGCTGTATGTGAAATCTACATTTAACACCTGAACACTAGTAAGAAGTTTGCTGTATGTGAAATCTACATGTTACACCTGAGCACCGGTATGAAGATTGCTGTGTTTGAAATCTACATTTTACACTTGGACACCAGTAAGAAGTTTGCTGTATGTCGAATCTACATTTTACTCCTGAACACCGGCATGAAGTTTGCTATATGTGGAATCTACATTTTTGTGGAACCCGAAGAACGGAGAGACAGTTATTTTTACCACAATTTTGACGAATATGAGTGTCAAACAATAATACAAGAGATTATTGTAATTGCTTACGGTTTTCATATATATATATATATATATATATATATATATATATATATATATATATATATATATATATATATATATATATATATATATTACAATAACCTAGCTCTACCATAATTCAAATCTAGCATATATCTCACCTTCGATGGCATAATCACTCAGAATGTTCTCTACATTAAAATTTTCGTCCAACATAATTTCCTTTTTGAGCTCATCTACAACCAGTCTAGCGACCTATTGAATGAAAATATGCATAGCGTTCTGTTATATATATACGCAAAATCAAGACGAATTTAATAGTTTTAAAGATAGCCCCGCTTCAGTGGCGTGAGGCGGTATCTTTAAAAGGGTGTTGGATAAACCGTACAAGTAGCTCACAGTAACCAGTTTTAGTGCGTCACAAAGCTTATTCCCAGATGCACCTACAATACACGTTTGGTGGCAATATATTAAATAAAATTAGAGCGAAGACACTCTTGTTATGTAATGTTCAAAATGCTGGAAAAGAGGTCACATTGGCACAGTTTTGATCTTAGTCATATGAATCACCCTTTGTGTAAATGTGATGCCAATAGGTGAAAAGATGTTGGAATTAGAATCCAGAAACAATTGTAACCAATATTTATTATAGCCTGGAAAGTATGTTCCAGTGACCCATTTTCAGTGCACGACACGCTCATCCCAAGATGTACACACAGTATAAGTTTGATGTCAACATGTTTTGAAGTATAGCGGTTATAGCCGAGACAGAGAAGATATAAACAATTTTTAAGCAACTTTGAATCCTGGATCACGAGACGACACATGCGACATTGCAAGATCCTGGTGCGCGAAAAACGCCCGTTGCAAGATGCATCCCAAGTGTGAATTTGTGGAAATATATAACAATTAAAGCCCAGACGAGATATTTTATAATAATTTTTATTTTATTTTATTTTTTTTTTTTGGGGGGGGGGAGGGTGTAAATGTTCGAAAGTAGGTCACAACAATGCAGTTTTCGTGTTCGACACACCTTAGTCCCAAGATGCACACAGTGTAATTTTTATATATATAGGTGCATTAGTATAGTAAATACATCACTTACAAGAGGAATGGATGCAACTTTTGTGCGATTTTAAATAAATCCTGTAAAGTAGGTCACAGCAACCCAATTTTGGTATAAGACACATCCAGCCTAAGAAGCATCATCAGTGGAAGGTAGCACTACACAGTTTTCCGGTGCGGCAGCCGTCAAAGATGTACCCTCTCACCTTTGAAGTCACCCGCTATCAAAACGACGCTTCATAACCATGAACATGTAAACATTTTCAAACTCGTCAGAGAATGGAGAAACCGAATCAGTAAAAAGATTGGCAGGACAAACCTGATCCTTCTATGATTATCTCTTTAGAATCATACCAACACCCCTCCGCGCAACCCGTGAAAATCCCTAAAGATCGCGATTTTCAACTCCATCACGAGCCTGTACTACACAAAATTGGAGATATTATATATATATGGCGGTGCCATTTGTGACCCAGGTATTATTGTATTGAAGAGGAAAGTGGACCATGAACGGGCCAAATTCCCATAAAATCTCCCACTATGAACATTTCGGTAAACATAAAAACAGAGCTATGAGAAAAAAGAACAGCCTCCATGCTCATTGTAGGTCAGCACTTGATCTTGAACCCGGCTAGCACAAATATCTTTCTTCCGTACAATGTACCCCACCCCCGTTCATACAGCGTGAAATCACACGTTCTTGTTATCACTGTAAATAACGTGGGAGAAAAGTGGAGATAAAGTATGTATGTCTAGAAACTGTTTAGTGATGCCTAAGTTTGGTCCCAATAGTGAAACATTATTAGAATTTGGGCCCCAGATACAGTATATGCACCAGGTTTTTAAAATAAGTCCTTGAAATTATGTTAAACACGGCTCATAATCATATCAAGATACACCCAGTTGAAGCATGACGTTATTAGGTGAAGTAGTATAAACATTATAGCTCGGATGAAGAAGACCGAGAAGCAAACTGAATCATATTTACCGCCAGCTTCTCGAAGCGGGGGTATGAAAAAGAAAACTCTATAAGAATGTTACTTGTGTGAGAAATTTTTTAAAAATAAAAATGATTGATATTTTCGAAGGATAAGTAATTTTATTTACCATACAAAAGCTACTCCATCTTTGCGTCAAAGTTTGATTTTGTCCTGAAAAATAGTTATGAAAATGTAATTGCACTGACAAGAATCTATTTCAAAGCTTTTACCATAATATGATGGTAACTAAGAGGGGTTAAATATTTCTCCCAACAAAGTAGTAGTAATGAAAAGTAAAAACATTGCCTTGAAATTATACATTACGTTTTGAAATATAATATAGAGTACGGCCTTAAAATTATTCCTTCTTAAATCAATGGTACTGACTTTTATTACATATATGGCATAATAAAGATTTTTTTTAAAAATCATTACAATACTCACCTCTTCTATCGAAGGAAAATATCGAGTCATTGCTAATGTTCCAAAGAGATGCTTGTTTAATATTTTTCTTTGTCTCCTCCATTCCTCTCCGTTACTTTGTGTAGAATAAGAACATATTGATATGATTTAATAATATATATTTGAAAATAATGTAGAATCAAATTTTGTAGACTTTGTAAATATGCATGGTGACTGCTCATTTTTTATTTAAGCTATACTTTCTTAACTTTTACGAAGAAAACACGAATTTCTGGATTTTGCTTTAGAGTTCAGTTCCTCTTTTAAAATGATCTATACTATTATACTGACACTTACTTGTATAAGTATTTAGATGCAAGTCAAAACAAATAAAAAATATGAACACTACGAGTAGTCTGGAAGTGTGATTTGTGGTGTTTGAAACGTGTATCTTCGGTGTGCGCGTTTGTATATTATTCTCCTTCTCTGATATTTTTAGGTCACTGTCATTTACCTATGTTACGTCACACATATATATTGCAGCTGTTTGGCGTGCTGTACTTGCAGCTGTATATAATTTAATACAACGTTATTTTGTCTATTGATCCGCGTTAAAAAAATTTCACAGTTTCAAAGAAACAAAAAATAAATAACAAAATATTCCTAACTTTTCAAATACCCCTTGTAGGCATGGGCACATGCCTCTGTTGTGTTTATGTGCGTGTGTGTCTTTGTGTGTGTATGTGTGTGTCTTTGTGTAATTGTTGCCCGTTTAAACATGTATGTGATGATGTATATGAGTGGCTGTCATGACAATTATATATCACCTGACCAGGATACCGAGAGGATAATCCCTCTCTTCCCTATACACACGGAGATGCTTGAAATCAATGTGGTGAGGACATCGACCTTCTGCCTTCGTCACAAAGCGCACATCTCGGGTGTCGAAGAGAAACACAATCTTTTGACCCAGGGCTTGAAACACATACATCCTTTCATTTTGTTTAAACTTCTCTGTCAAGATGTGGTGAGCTTTAGGTCCAAAAACCTGTATGAAATCCTTGATGCAACCTGTAATTTGTTAAAGATAGTTCTCATATGAATTAAGAAGTTTTCATAGTTTGCCTCCTCGAAAAATATCGACACTCATTTTATGGGCAATTATCCTGTTCGAACTGAATTGCAGAAACTGATTATAACGACAACAATTGGCATATATGTCAGTATAAATACATTCCATCATCACACTTGGAAGTGAAGGGAGAAAACAATTGTGCTTACCTGTAAATTTCCTATGGAAGATTGATAGTTCCCTCGACTCTGCGTTGATGGCGTGGTGGCTTCCCTTTCTACCGTGAGACCGGCGCCGTGTCGCGTGATATTCCACAGCTATCACACTCATTTGACGTTTCCGCGACTTTGGAGTAATTGATCTCTTTTTGACGCCGAGATGTTGCTTATCAAGCCTCGCTGCGGTTGATGACTCACAGGTTTCCCTGAAGACCTCGAGTGGCGCTCCCTCCATCAATATCAACGATGTTTCCAGAAACTTCCCATCGCAATTATGATGATTTCTCCAACTGATAAAAAGCCACTGGAGTAGCAGGTATAAGCCAATGCATATAGCGTTTGAAAAGGTCAATATTAAAATAATACCGATGTTGCAGTTGATAAAAATGTCATCCATGGTGGTCTACAAAAAGAACGAAAAATGATAAGTAGTCCCCTCAGTCAAGAAAATAATGAATCGATAGTTCTCCAACGACTTTTAGACATTGTGTTTATGTTTGCATTTGAGACATTGTATTTATGTTTGCATTTAAGGACCACAGTATCACAGAAAATATGGGATTTTCGAGTTACTGATGCAAACAAAACACTGCTCTTGACTGGAAACTATTGCCTGCGACTTTGTTTACTTTTTCAGTAACTTTTTAAATCTCTGCTGAACTACCAGACATGGAATACATAAATCTCAATAGACACACATTAACATCGAATGAATTAACTCAAATAAGCTTTATAATGTTTGTAGTTGTCCTGAAGTTTTTAAACGTTTCCGATTTTATCGACACTCAAGGAAAAGTAAACAGGCTGTTCTTTCTTTGTGTCTTTGAGAGCCATAGGGATTAGAACTTCTGTCATTGAATAATTAAATATTAGGTATTCAGTAAATATATCGGCCGATTTAAGTGGCAGCGTCGACTAGTTCAAGAGCAATACGGGGCATTCATTTATCTATACTCTGTCCAAATACGGGGCATTCATTTATATATACTCTGTCCAAATACGGGGCATTCATTTTATCTATACTCTGTCCAAATACGGGGCATTCATTTATCTATATCTGTCTAAATACGTTTTTGCACATGTTTTTCGGCGATAACTTCTTTATTTGTAATCTGATAGATAAGTGAGAGTGATAACGTTTGTTCAGGACGACAACAGCCATCATCTCTATAAGGTTCCATCTTAATATAATCTAAACTTAAGTCACTGATCAGATAGCAAAATTTATGCAACATCTAATGATATTTAGAAGCTTCTATCGGTGGATCTTTTCGCACAGAGTGAAAGGTCCAATGAAAGCAGCGTTTTCCACCCCTGCCCCTTTTTAAAAGCTGGATATAATTTACATCATCATACTATTTCACCGTATTTTTTTTCAATGTATAAATCTAACATAGATTGTACGTGATCTTGGGCAAAGTAGCACAACATTTTATTTGTATATAAAGGGATATCAAGAAGACAGGTCGAAAGACGATCAAATACGGATAGATATGGACTAGTAGGACACAACTAAAAGCTTCATCTACTCTCAAGGAGATATTTAGCCTGGGTTACAGTCCGGTCAATTTTCTTATATTTTTAGTTTGTCGATATTTCAACAATCTCAATAGGGTGCCATTAATTAATGATAATCTATTTTTGGCGGATTAACAGCGGGGGACTACAAAGAGAAGAATATATTGGCAAACAAACATATATTGACGACTGTACCCAGGCTAGGAGATATTATCAACTGACAGAGAATTAGACTGAAGTGAAAAGTCCCTATAGCAGTTCTTAGTTCGAATGGAAATGAATTTTATTTACAGGAGCTTTAAATAAAATAATGTTATATGCAACTGCAGTTAATTCTTAAACGTAAACGTAGTAATGAACTTTGCCTTCTTAAAGCAAATGATCCACCTTCTGCACATACGCAGATTGCTTCCAAGACACAAATGATCGCCCAATATTACATTCAAATTTTGTACATTAAAAAAAAAAATTAAAATATGTAATATTATTTTCATGATGATGAAATGAAATATTGACCCAAAATGTCTTAAATAGGTAATTATAAATAAAGCATACGTCGACAAAAGAGTAGCTGCCAAGCAAATCAAATGAGAAAACAACTCACCTAAAATTGAATAATCTCTTGCGTTTGAACAATGGCCACTGCACTGCACATTTTCGTGAAACACAAAACATCTGATGGATAAAACCAGTCCGTAAATTAAACTTGAATATAATATGTGAATGGGGGTTGAATCGATATTTTAATTACGCATTAGCTTTGGTATGTAATAAAATATCCAAACAAGGGTGCATAATTAGAAATGCACATCATTTCCAGCGTAAAGGAACTTGTACTATTCATTAATCGAGCGATGGGGTTACAATATTCACCAAAAATGGAAAATCAACCTAGACCTTTGAAATTGTCCCCTAATTTTAAGTAATTCCCATTCTGTATCAAAACATCATTGCTAACCCTATTTTTAAACTAAAAAGTTCATATATTGACCACTTATTCATCATTTATTGCAAGTTTTAGTTTGTTAATCCTTCACAGCCACGGGAGAGTAAGAATGAACAACTGATGCAGGTATGAAAACTTAAAATTCCTTGTTGTGGTTGATTGATCCTTACTTTATGTACCTCGTAAGTTTTCATGTAAGAACAACAACCATACAAAGTTATCTGTCAAAGTCTTTGAATCCTCGGCTTGAAACTTTTGCCTCTTGGTCCGGCTAATGTTTGCACACATCAAAACGTACAAGATCTCTGTAGAACATGCCATTAGAAAATCTTGCAAAACTAAAGTGCAAGTGAGAATAAGCATTCCAGTTTAACCTTAATGAAAAACTGCTCGAATTAGAGGCTAACCATCGATGGTCGTCATAGCGTCATTAAAATGTTATTCAATACTATTTGCCTAATTTTAAGTTTTCATACTGCGTTTACTCTCTTTACTTCTTCATCATCATCAATCTTTATTTCCTCTTTTCAGAGATAAGGAGGGAATCAACGGAAAAAGAAAAGAATATTGAATTAGTTATATACAATTAACAGAGGTGTACATGAGAGGAGTCTCTTAGAAGCGAAGCTTCCCTATGACGATTTTCATATGATGACACTATACTTATCAAAAAGTATGGTGCACTCCTGCGCAATTCTCCAATACTTACTTATTATACACATCATCATTATTTTACGGAAAATAATATTTTATATGTAATCTCAAAAAATAGCATGCGTGAAGACATGATTATCAAGATTTCTACAATCACATGTCTTCCAAATCTTGATAATTTGAAAATCGATCTTATTACTATGAAAAGAATCAATGAATTACTGTTGCAGAGAACACTGAAGCAAGCATTATAAAATTTCTTAGTATTTCGTGCTCGTCTAAGCCGACACCGTTGGGAAATTCCCTACCCAGGAGATGTTGAATAAATTCTTCATCAGATGTATTATGAAGGAACACGCCAAGACGAATGTCAAAGTTATTTATAATATGTGTCCAAAATATGTCTCGTTGTCGCACAGTGCTCTGACAGCAAGTAAATGCATGGATTATTACATCTGTGTAAGAATAACTGCAGTGTTTACAAACTTGCATAGTATTATTTGGAACAGTTATCAGAACATTTGCAAGGGATGTAGTTAACTAACTCTGTTGTTGGAGTTTGCCATAAAATTGAGAGTTTTATAGAAGGCTGAACATTTTTGAATCTTTTGTAGGAAATGTCAGTATGGCACAAAAGTTTGTAAAGTACTTGTTTTCATACTTATGAGTACCATGTTTTATAAATTGTTTCCATTGTATTTTTCCTGGAAATATTTTGTTTCTAACAAAAATTTCAATAAATTCATAAATATTATATTTCCGCAAAATGCTACATATATCTGGAATACAGCCTTTCTGTACTGTAACATCTTTTCTAGAAAGATATAGATAGAATCTGAATAAAAATATTCTTTTAGATGTTACATTTTCTGGAGAGTGGCATAATTTACCAAGAAAGTTCAGTTTCCTTTTATCAATTTCTGATACAATTCTCTTTATCCCCAGTAAACGTTCGCTCATTCCTAACCGCGTGGTTTGAGGAAAGCCTTGCAGAATTTTGGTACAATGATGCTGAAATACACCGAACTTTCTTATGTCTTTGAGTCTGATATTCGACCAAACTTCACAACCAAAAACTGTGGTTGGTATTACAATTTTTGTGTACAAGCTTACGTAGGTAAGAGGATTAGATCTAGCATCATTTGTGCCAACTCCTACAAGAGAACATAATGATTTTCTGCCTATAGTACAAGCCCTGTCTCAAGCATTTCATATTGAAACACACAGGAATTCCAACATGTTCGGTTTCATTTAAAATAGGTATAGTATGATTGCCTATTTTCCAGTTAAACTTCTCACATGTTGTTGGTCTATTCTGATTAAAAACTAATACACAGCTTTTACTAACGTTGTTACATATATCAACCATTAGTTTTGCAAATGGATTGGTGTGTTTGCGAGCAGAGTTATATCATCGGCTAGTGCTGGATTTCCAGACAGAGCGGACCCAACACGTATCCCTAATTTTGACTGATGTAATTCCTGTAAAAAGTTATTAATATAAACAAGATATAAAAAGGTTGATAAAACACCTCCCTGTCGAATACCCCTTCTAATGGAAAAGGTTCGGATTTTGATTCGTTCATCAGAATAATGCTTTGAATATTTTTAGTACGATTCCTTTAATACATGTAAAATCGGTCCTTGAATGCGCAGTTTTCTGAGTTTTATGAAAGTCCGTCGTGATTAACAGTGTCAAATGCCTGTGTAATATCCAAGAAAGCAGCAAACACTCTTAATCCTAGTTCGAAAGTGGAAAAAACCCCAGCTTCGTGTTGATTGAAAGATTCTGTTGTACCACTCAGTCCCTTTTGAAACCCATGTTATTCGGTATTACGGAAGTTATATATAGTGCCATTACACCATGTAGTTAATCTATTGAATAAGAGCTAGAACTATATATTTAAAGGACTGGTACACAGCTGATTATTGCTAAAAAGGTATGATCTTTTCTGTAAAAGTAAACCTGGCGAGAATCCGCGGAGTGTTACTAGGTGATGTTGCTAAAGTAGGAATAGGTTACAAAGGATGGGCTGTCTAAGTAACAGATTGGCGATGAAAGTCACAAAATAAAAAATAAAATAAAAAGAACTCCAAGTAGATGTAAAATAGTTTTTCGCCTCAGCCCCCCTTCGTGGGGTTGGGGCTACCAAAAACTCTCAAGGATCTTTAAATTGTTGTTTAATTCAAGACAACACCCATGTAATGGTCCAAAACGCTTTTTGCCAGACCGGTTGAGTCCCCACCCTCCGCCTCTCCTATTAGAATTGCCGCTAGTATACCATAGGCAAGATGTGTGTCGAGTGTTTCTGGATTAATACTGCCGTGGCCGTACTGGTGGGCGTACTGATAACTTCAGTCGCCTATAGGCTGCTCTCACTAAAAGCCATCCAAGATATGTTTAACGCTCCTGATGCACCATTTCCTGCTACGATGGACAAAGACATATCGGATGATAGTGATAGCCAGGGAGGCAGCGGTCAGCCTGTGGGAAGTGGTAAGAATGTTTGTTGTGATAAACGTGTGTCTGGTTGATGAATAAAAGAGCAAAGTTTTCTTACCTTATAGTAATTAGCTCTCCTCCTGTGTCGGTATTTGCTGTCACATTCGAACACAATTTTCACGCTTGTGACACAATGGCTGAATTTGTGACCTAATTAAACTCTTTAAGAGAGAGTGGTAAAACCAAAACATATTATATCCATCACAGAATGATTTAATCCTTGATTACACAACACACATTTTAACCTGATACAACTCCATCACAGCTCAAAAATACTATATGCTGCGCAGAATGTAAACACCCACTCACCTAGGTGTAGCATTATACGAATGTTTGCTCGCCATGCTTATATTAGCTTCAGATTAAGTAAAAGTAAAGTGGAGATTCTAGCTCACTCAAGCCCTGTGCCGAGACAATAGATAATTAGTTGGTTTACAACGACAATTTGGACGTGCCGCAATATAACCACTAGTTAAAATGTGTACTGGATGCCTTCGTACCTTTGAGAACATTGGTTGTAGCAGCCTTGGTTGTGATTGGGTTGGGTGTATATGCATCAAAATCCGACTGTCGGAATTAAAATGTTAATGGCAATATTGATAGTTCATGACCTTCTACCACAAACATGCTGGCCATGTTGAATCTCGATAGTGCGTGAGGTGGCTACGGTTCTTTCAAATAAGGTAAGAAGCAGGCGCAAAAATAGAACGCTTTGGCGTCACATTTTTTCCGTTATTAAAAGACAGCATCGTTGGGCGAAGGTACTCTTGGGTAGGCCTCGAGTCAGAATGCTGTTGTTTCAACGGTTCTATCTTTTTTGACGTTTTCACTGGCACCACACGATTTATTATATATTTCGAATGAGATTTTCATGATCTCCTCGCGTGCTTTGGTTTTTCAACTCGTTTTCTGCCACTTCGTCAATTACAACCTAAGTGTGTGCCGTATGCGCGTTAGAACGAATTTCGTTTTTATAGCCGTGTATTTGTCAACTCCTTCAGGGATGAGCTTAAACTCTTCCTCGGAGATGGTGTTGTCACATAGCGCCTTAGATATATGGTCCGAGATTGTGTCGAGCTTTGTTTGGCCAAGATGCGGATTTCTTTTTGGCTTTCAGGGAGAGTAACCGGCTGATAAAATGCCAGCGATAGAAACCAGCCAGCAGCCCAAAGCTGTAATCTCATTGGCAACCGCAATGGGGGCGGCAATGATTATCGAGAATATTCCACTCTCCGACACCCCGGTGCCCACAGACACGGCCGTCAGTGTGGTGTTAATGCCATCCACAGCATTTATGACGCTCCTGTACTTTTTGCAGAGGGCGCGTTGCTGTTCAGCTTCAGCCTGTAATGAAGTTTGAGCCTCGCAGATATTTTAAAATGAAAATTGTGTGGATCCTGGAACTTTGGGTACAGTGATATTATGATTCATCTATGAGGAACATGATATGAAAGTTTAATTAACCCGGAGGTGGTAGTGGTGGTGGTGGTAGCGGTTGTGATGGGGGGGGGGGGGGTAACTAGTCTGCAGACACGCACCTCTATCCTGTCGCCATAGTGTACTGGCAAGATGGCGATTTTGTGAAAGAAAATGCCAGTTTCCTTAATATCTTTAGATCAGAAAATGACAATGTCTTCAACACGCCTGCCAACACGCTTGCCAAGAGTTATAACCAGGTTGCCTTTTGTTCTCAGGTTTAGTGAATGTGTGTTTTTCTGACCTATCACTGTAATGCGACAGAACATTATTTTTTTTTCAAAGATCACACGGTTTTTTTAGTCTGATGTGACAAGTGATAGAGGGCGTTACATACTTCGAAGGAAAGGACATTGCCGAAGCCATTTCGCCAAATACCAGGTAGCATCGGAGCAGGCCCCGCAACCGACTGCAGCGCAAGCGCGGGCAGCCCGCACGAGTTCTTTGGCAACTTACTGACACACTGCGCCATGATCGTCGGCTGCCGCGGTTGCGGCAAGAGCACGTTTGCCAGCGAAATGCTCTAATCAGCATTTAGGTACCACTTTCATGTTATAGTCATCATCTGCCCTACTATACGCCTCAACAAGGCGGCCTGCTCGAGAGTGTACGATGGTGCGTGATGTGGTTGCTTTATTTTGTGTGCATCACCAGCCATGTCATAACACTTATAGCTTTAGGCAACATACTACTTAGAGTCAGGCGATCAGTGAACCTTATCGAAAACTTCATAAGAGTCATGGCAGAAGCTGTGAGTGACCTTGATATTGAGGAGCTACTATATGGTTTGTCAGCCAAGCCGAAAGGCACAATGATGAAACTAGTGAAACACAGGCATAGCAGTGTGACCGCCTGCCTGAACTATTAGATAGCAGTGTGACCGCCTGCCTGAACTATTAGATAGCAGTGTGACCGCCTGCCTGAACTATTAGCTTTTGTAACGGCGAATGAATACATAGGCCGGGCTTTTACCTTTGCGAGTCTAAAGGCGATGAGCAACGAAGAGGTAGCAAAATCCTATGCCATATATGAGGCAAAGCTGGGAACCAGGATGACTGATTCGCTGGGGTCGTTTCTGCTTGGCCTGCACATAGCAGTTGTGAGCCACTTTCTGCCCATAAACAACCGCGAGCACATTATGAGGGATTTAAAAGATGATCTGCTTATCCAGGCCACTTTGACGAACATCAACATCCACCTCAACTTCAGGTACGGCCCGATTCTAGCACAATTTGAAGCTGGCATGAGAACATACGGGCATGTAGAAGAAAAACAGAGTAAAAAATAACAAACGATGTGTGCAACAGCGGAACCGAAGTCAGAACCCAGATGGAACCAAATTAGGTACTGAGGCAGAATCGTCACTGTTACCATCTCAGGAAGTGATGCAGGTCATTAAGGTTAAAACCCCAGGTAGAGTTGCTGCTGGTAAAAGACTTGCTGTTATGATGAAACAACGATGGAATGAGAAAAACGACCACACTCAAGCCGCTCCCCCTTAAATATCAGTACATGTAACAAACGCAGCGCAAGAGCAACATAACGTGGCGCCATCTTATGTTCTTTAGGCTGGCTCAAGCAAGCGCTATCAGCCACTATTAGACACATGCTCGACCCTTTTTATATGGAATAGTAGTGTGAAAGATGTCACCACCGTACGCCAAAGATCTCGGAAACCTCCTTTACCATGGAGCAGTACTCAGCGGTCTTGAAGTTGCGTATTCGATGATTGCCAAATGCTTGTAAAAAATGAAACAGGACGACCTTGGTTGTCTAATTTCGAAGACGCAGCAAAGGCCGTAACCATCACAGCGCTGAGCCTCGAGACGCAGGATATACTAACTAAACAGGGCATCATTTCTGCTAATATAATCACGTTAGTCTTTAGACAGTAATGGCTGCCGAATCTGGTATGATGAATTGGTGGAGTAAATCTTAACATCGCCGTATTAACTGGCGGAAGCGCTAACTACAAAGTGTTAAAACCAGATGCAACCGGCACGAAAAGCAAACGCCTCGACAAGGCTGTGGAACAGCTCCAATCTGTGCAGGCCGAGTGCCAACATACCAACAACCATCTCAATTACATAAACGAGTGACTGCATGGCCAACACCTTGCTGAGACATCTTACCAGGACATCAGCGAAGCCAAATGCGAGTACTACCTGGTGACCAGTGGGAACACGAACGATGGTCCACATATGACTATGTTGTCGCCAGTCGTTACAAGGAGTCTAAAGCCTTAACTACAAAGGAAACTTCCAAAGTCACCGACGCTTTGGCTGGTATCTACGTGCGGAGGCTGCTAAAGTGGCCCAAACTACTGCAGGCTGACCCTTGCCTGGAGTTTATGGGTGACATGTCACAACTCTTGGCCAAACACAGCATGCGTGCAAGGCTGGGCGAGGCTGGCTTCCATCGTGCGTAAGACATTGTGGAGAGGTTCACGTGTACTCTAGCCAAGTGGCTGTTTGTGCGCCAGTATGTCCAGGAGATGTCGCACGATAGGAACTGCAGAGAACAAGGCTCAAAGGGTAGCACTAAGTGGGTGAGGGGGCTGTCTGCCGTTGTGGCAGCCTTAAACAGGGCCGTCGCAAGTTTGCGCTGGACGAAATGGTGCCCCGGTCGAGCGTCACCTTTGGTGCCCCCAAACGACAGCCCTGGCCCTAAATGGTGAGGTAACATGGCTCACAGAGAGAGACCTATCGATGCCATTTGGGCTACGTCTGAGCAGTCAGTGACTTGGCTAGTTGGCATGACAGAGTAACGCCTGCCCTAAAATTTCATGGTGTGGTAGCTATATGCACCTGGAGAGCTGGAAGGAAGACAACTTCATGCTACCAACCCTGTGTGGTCTCCCGGGGTGTACACCCTGGCTGATAGGTTTGACATCCCTGGCCAACCATCTATATACCATCTTTCTGGGAGTGGTTCTCAGCGTAGAAGCTTTGTTCACGAGGAAGTGCATATTGTACCTGAATGTACTCAGCTACCACCTATAGGGCCTTCTTGGCCCAAGTAGAGCCTGTTGAGGTACTCCTCCACTTTGGCACGAAAGAAAAGGGACGGCTACAGTGAATTGGTACTTGGCGAAAATAGCCCATTCAACCACATCCTTGGCATCTTATAAATGTTTCTAGCAGACCTTGTATAGCCAGATAGCTAGCGATGAAAATTGAAATGTGGAGTGCGCTGCATGACTTTGCCTTTACTGCCACCACCGAATAGGTAAAAGATCTGCTGCAAAACCTTTGCAACATTGTTAACGGGTGCCTCGAAAAGTGGCGACAAAACCCAGCAGAAACCCAAAGTTGCTCAAGAAATTTGCTAACAACGTTTTTGGTGACCGGCATGAATACCAGTTCCATATGTTTCCACAGCATACGAACGATGTTTCCTACAATCTCCTCATCCTTATGGGGTTTATCATCCAAGCTACCACCTAACTGCATTTTTATCCAAGGCAGAAGAGCCCACTTATGTAGTCCATGGCTATAGTTTGCTGATCTTGCTTTTCGAGCACATCGGCCTTGTTCTTAGCCATGACTCGATAGTGGCCGTATGCCCACGTGTGGACTTCGTCCTGCGCGATCCACTTTTTAGTGTCCATTTGGCTCAAGCTCATCTTGTTTATGCTGTACACCCCAAATGAGTCATCCAGCAGAAGCACATCGGTCATCAGGTAGAGATTATGGTAGACTCCAAGGTTCTGACATTTAAATACCTTCCACGCACTCTTCATGTGCTCATAATCTTTTGCTTTGATTCGTTCTCTGGTGAGTTGGCTATAGAAGGTCTCCATCGGAGGAAGGTAGGTTTCTTCCAACCACTCCCAGCTGCTCATGTATTTGTATGGGTAGACGCTCCTTTTGGTAAGAAGGTCAACATTGTGCTTCATGTTATATGCTGTGGCACGAAATGCCTCTTTACCCAGCTTGGCCAGGTTTCCATCCAAATTATTGTGGCTGCTGTTCATAAACTGATGGCTTTTGATGAACTGCAACTGCCCAAGTGAGAATGTCATGTATTTTGTCATGTTGTTTGTGATGACGCTGATTTTTCTCGTCGAGGCTGTTCTGATGGCCTCCATAATAAGGTGACTGTCATTTCTGTCCAGGTTATGCGACACAACTGGTACCTTAATTTTTCTGGGTGGATGTTCAGCTTGCGGTTACATGCAATTTTCTCTGTCTTGCTTTTATTCAGATTACTGACAAGGCTTTCCACTGGCACGTTTAGAGCCTCAAATCTACATAGATGATGTATGGGACACGCATCTGGTGGTGGTGGTGGTTCTGGAAGGCTAGGATGCTCTTTCCTGCTTATGTCAAGGTCATGCTGTGGTTTTTCACCTATACAGCAGCAGTCTTTAGTGTGGGCTTCCAATAGGTTGGTTTGGCTGAAGACGTGGAGGTACTGGTGGCAGACATGCTTATTGCCATGGGCCTTGCCATGCTTCCCTACCAGCTGGGTTAGGTTCTTTATCCAGACATTGTTGCTCTTTTCTCTGTCTGACAGATGCAGCAGGTTGACTTCACAAGGTCTTTCCTTTTCACTTATGTGCAGCAAGTAGAGGGTTTTCCTAACCAAATATGCTAACAGTGATTTCTGTGTTGAGGTGCTCAAACTCTCGAGTGTCGTTCAACTCCACAGGAAAGTCAATGCCAGTAAAGTCTAGCTCACCCAGGTGCTGTCAGTACTTGTTTGGCCAATCAATGCTTCTATTGTCTGCTGGGTATAGAGATCACAGAATAGCCCACTTGAAACAACAATTGTGGGTGTTTTTAACATTGATGATGGATCATGGCAGAATGCACTTTGGCATTGGAATATAGCCCTGGCCTTGAAATGGGCAGTACTATGACACACCAATATCGAGTGCCTCACACCACAAGAAATGACATCCAGTCACCACATGCATGTACTTTTCGATGCACTCTTAAATTAGCTTGGATGACCAGCCACTCTACCTCATCAATGTGCATGGCTGTAGTTGCATCACTCCTAAAATAAGCTGTGACCTTAATGATATCAAAGCCAGCTTGTTCATTGTAGATATTCTGCTGGCCTGGTGTTTCTCCAGCTACACCATGCACACAAGGCTAAACTTCTGGGTGCCAAATTTCCTGAGCTCGCTGACAATGACATCCAGCATGGTGGTGGTCCTCAGTAGACCTGTCTTCCCACCAGTACATGCAGAGGACAATGAGTAGCAAAAAATGATGATTTGGCCTCATTGCCTGATCATGCACAGTGAGTACCTTGTGCCGCTATTTTTGTGCACAACTCTGGTGGTGGCCTCGTGGGTTGGGGGTCTCTCAACTGGTCTGGCAAAGAGCATTTTGGACCAGCCCTTTGAATGTTGTCTTGAACAAAGAAAAACATTTTAAAGGCTCGTTGTGAGCTTTTGGTAGCTCCAGCCTCGCAGGGGGTGGGGGCTGAGGCAAAACTCCCAAATTATAGGGGTAGGGTGCTGATGTAAAAACTACAATTTTACATCTACTCTCAATCATAGAAAGGATGAGGTTTGTGGTTTTGTTCGTTTAATGCCATTTTTCAGCACATGATAGGCTATACATGGCAGCCAGTATATATAGTGGAGGAAGAACCCATTTGGAGTATATTTAGGTGAAATTGGGTGGATTTGGGTGTTTTGTGTAACCACAAAATTAGCCTCCAATCCAGACATGGTTCTACCAAAGTGAGAGGTGGGTTCAAGTCAAAATTTTGAAGACACAATACAGACTGATAGTGCTTGAGAGGGATGCCCAAAAAGTACTGCCATGAAAGTGGACGGCATGAAGAAGGTATGTAACTGGTCACTGATTCGGGAACAACCAGGTACCACAATTGACCTTTTAAAGGTCACATTAGACACATATAAACCGTGCTAACTATAACAGGAAATTTGCCTATCCCTCTGAAAGTGGACTATTTACAAACTAGAGAAGATAACAGGCTGAATCACATACCTAAATCAAAGGCTGATTGCTTTTTGTTTTTTTTCTTCTAAAAATGGCATGATAGAACAAATCCATGTTTAACATAGACTATAATTCCACAGTGGAGACAAATTGCTTTCAGACCTTTTGAATCTCAAAACTCAATGATTTTACTGTGAACAACAATGACTCAGTACAAAAAGTAATTAAGAAAAGATGCCTACAAAAATATTTTTGACAAGGATGATCTAAACTACCGATCGAGCTAGGATCATAAGACATACTCTTTGGTGTAAAACATGTACACATACACATTCAGTTCCATCCCCAAAAATTGATGTTTTGAAACATACAGGTAGAAAAGACTTGTATCAATACCGCAAGAGGACAGTGATATAGTCCTGTCACCTTTCACAGGATGCCATCCTCAAGGGTGGTTCAGGGTTTGAGCCCTAGAATTATAAAATGTTAATCAAAAAATATTAATGAGGACTAAGCTTTTTTTTGAATTCAACTATCACCAAGCAACCATATGGATCATAGATGTGTTATTCGGATGAAAAAAGCTAAAATCTATACTATTTTATATGCTAGGAAAATTTAGAGAATTGACCCATATGACAATGAGTCAACATTTTGGAATCCCTAACAGTGACTTGCCAGGCACAATGATGAAAAAGAAAGCAAAGAACTCAGTGATGAGAATTGCAACAGCATTGGCAGATACAAACTATGACTTCTATAATAAGGTGGATAATATAAAGCATGTACAGTGGAATTGTACTATTACTCTTTTCATCTCAAGTTAAAATCATATTAGATTGTGTCAAAAAGTCAATGTAGCAAACCTCTTTGAGCAATTTTACACCAGAATGGACTGTAATTTCATTTTCTTTGAGTGGGTTTTGTGTCTTCTTTTTATTATTATATGGATACATTGCAGGGAATTTAAACTTAATCAAATGTACATTAATTTTGAGTCCAAAGCTATTTTCAACAACAAAGATATAAAAAGGTTTTCTATGAACTGTAAATATACTTCAGCGCATATGAAAATTGGTTACGCTATTGTACTGAGCTCTAATGTGGATTTGTAAAGAGTTCTTGTCTGGTTTTGTCTAGTATGAGTTTAAAGGCACGTGTGTATGGAGGCCACACAAATATGACAGATGGAAAGATGAACAGATGGACTGCTACAAAAGAAAGCTGTATCTGGTACTTTTCCTGGAAAGGCAATGGACAATTATAGTGCAAGAAAATGTCAGTATAACAGTCACGGAGAAGCTAGTGGGAAAAGATAAAAAATATGCAGGTCTGCAAGAAGAAAAGTTCTGTTCAGAAGAAAAGAAAAATGTAAAATACAATCAGAGTACCAACTCATTTTATTAAATCACTTGTGAATATATATATTCCATAAGCCAGGTACATGATACACCAGTGACAATTTGTGTATTTATATATAGCTCACTGTGAGACAGCTAAAATGGCAGTTAGACACTCATCAAAAACTGAACACATGTTCATTTTAACCAACCAACCAGGCTTTTGACTATTTGTATGACATTCAAATGTTATTGAGTATGTTTTTAAAAGGTACTGAGAATCATGGAGACCAAATCAAAGTCATGGCAGTAAGATGATGAAACCAAAAGATGATGACAAATCTTGCTAATGTAAAAATGAAGGTCTTTGTCAATTCAGTTATATCATGCTGAATACTGTAGTGACTCTAAAGTTTTGTTTATGAATTATTTTTTCGTACAAATAATTCTAAGTAAAAAAAAATATTTATTATTTTTGCTGATATTCTTAAAATTGCAAAATTGCAATAATAAAATCTTTTTACCAAATATTAGATGACAAACAAATTATCATAATATTTTTTTAAAGACTAGATGTGTATGAAAAATTAGAAGGTATTAAAAAATGAGAGAGAAAACAGTAATTGATAAAAAGGCCAGTGCATCTGGTCATCTAATTGATAAAAAGGCCAGTGTATCTAATCATCTAATTGATAAAAAGGCAAGTGTATCTAGTCATCCAATTGATAAAAGGCCAGTGTATCTAGTCATCTAATTGATAAAAAGGCCAGTGTGTATCTAGTCATCTAATTGATAAAAGGCCAGTGTGTATCTAGTCATCTAATTGATAAAAGGCCAGTGTGTGATCTAGTCATCTAATTGATAAAAAGGCCAGTGTGTATCTAGTCATCCAATTGATAAAAGGGCAGTGTATCTAGTCATCTAATTGATAAAAAGGCCAGTGTGTATCTAGTCATCTAATTGATAAAAGGCCAGTGTATCTAGTCATCTAATTGATAAATAGGCCAGTGTATCTAGTCATCTAATTGATAAAAAGGCCAGTGTATCTAGTCATCTAATTGATAAAAAGGCCAGTGTATCGAGTCATCTAATTGATAAAAAGTCCAGTGTATCTAGTCATCTAATTGATAAAAAGGCCAGTGTATCTAATCATCTAATTGATAAATAGGCCAGTGTATCTAGTCATCTAATTGATAAAAAGGCCAGTGTATCTAGTCATCTAATTGATAAAAAGGCCAATGTGTATCTAGTCATCTAATTGATAAATAGGTCAGTGTATCTAGTCATCTAATTGATAAAATGGCCAGTGTATCTAGTCATCTAATTGATAAAAAGGCCTGTGTATCTAATCATCTAATTGATAAAAATGCCAGTGTGTATCTAGTCATCTAATTGATAAAAAGGCCAGTGTATCTAATCATCTAATTGATAAAAAGGCCAGTGTATCTAATCATCTAATTGATAAATACGCCAGTGTATCTAGTCATCTAATTGATAAATAGGCCAGTGTATCTAGTCATCTAATTGATAAAAAGGCCAGTGTGTATCTAGTCATCTAATTGATAAAATGGCCAGCGTATCTAGTCATCTAATTGATAAAAAGGCCAGTGGGCATCTGCTCATCTAATTGATAAAAAGGCCTGTGTATCTAGTTATTTTCAGAATGACAAGATCAGGTAACATACATGGTATGTCTCATTAATGTACAGTAAAATTTCCTAAACTGGTCCCTCTATAATCCAGCTTCTGCAGCAAATGACCCTACATTCTGGTTCCAGTATGGCCATTTTAAATACAAATCAATCCTCACTATATTGTGGTTCCTCACCATTAAGTACCTTTGTATAGCACAGTTCCTCATATAACACAGTTATAGTCATGGATCCCATTTTGGGAATTACTGAATTTTTAATACTGAACACACCTCAGTATAATATGACCTCACTTATAACACAGTACTCTTTTATGCCTCCCCTGCACAGCATTACAATGAGGGACCACTGTACTGGCCACCTCTATAAAACTAATGTCTTTTGCTTTCAAAAGTTTTTTTTCTGGTTTGGAGAAAGTTTTGAGTATTTTATGGCCATATCTACATACTAATTATAGTGGACCAATATTAAACATAGTTAAAGATAATGTCTCTTCAGCATACTTATGACAAGTCTAAAGCAAATTCATTAATGTTGTAAAAAAACAGGTTCAGCACTTCCTCATTATAACATTGTCCATGGGAGCTATGGAATATACCACCTTATAGTGAAACTGCATGATAATGATGTACATGACACAGTATTCTGTTATCACACTGTCCATGGGAGCTATGGAATATACCACCTTATAGTGAAACTGCATGATAATGATGTACATGACACAGTATTCTGTTATCACATTGTCCATGGGAGCTATGGAATATACCACCTTATGGTGAAACTGCATTATAATGATGTACATGACACAGTATTCTGTTATCACACTGTCCATGGGAGCTATGGAATATACCACCTTATAGTGAAACTGCATGATAATGATGTACATGACACAGTATTCTGTTATCACACTGTCCATGGGAGCTATGGAATATACCACCTTATGGTGAAACTGCCTTATAATGAAGTACATGACACAGTATTCTGTTATCACACTGTCCATGGGAGCTATGGAATATACCACTTTATAGTGAAACTGCATGATAATGAAGTACATGACACATTTCTCCATTATAACACTGTCCATGGGAGCTATGGAATATACCACCTTATGGTGAAACTGCTTTATAATGAAGTACATCATAGACATAATTTTACTGATACATAATAAAATGGGATCCTTATAAAATCAACTGTGGTATAATGAAGGGACCTATGGTGGTATAATGATGGGACCTATGGTGACATAATGAAGGAATCTATATTGCTATAATGAAGGACCTATGGTGGTATAATGAAGGACCTATGGTAGTATAATGAAAGGAAATATGGTGTTATAATGAAGGAATTATAGTGTTATAATGAAGGACCTATGGTGTTATAATGAAGGACCTATGGTGTTATAATGAAGGACCTATACTGTTATAATGAAGGACCTATGGTGTTATAATGAAGGACCTATAGTGTTATAATGAAGGACCTATAGTGTTATAATGAAGGACCTATGAGAGAGAGTGGTGTAGCATGATCTGACTTAAAATGGAAATGTTCCACAAAAAATGTGATGGTATATGCTTGGTTTTTGATGACTCTAGTTTCTGGATAAATACAATCTATTTCATATTAGTAATGGCTAGAGATTAGTATTAGTAAATTCTGATGAAAAAATGTTTGAATAAGATAAGAAAACACTAACAATAATGTATATCACAGACAGAAACAAAAAATCTCTGACAAGAGAACACATCACCTGTATAAAACAACCAAGAAATTGGAAACACAATATAATGAAAAAATATACCTATATACCAACAGATGTGCAACCAATTGCCACAATATCAAAACCACACAAAACCTGAGGAAGCAAAATATATAAAATTACTAAAATTATCCTTCTGTAAGTAGAAGGTAGTTTGGCCATTCAAAAAGTACTTTCTACAGTAAACTGCTGTATGTTTGTGGTGTAAAAGATTATGAAAAACCTTCAAGAAATGAGGTAAAAACTGTGTAATATCTTAAAGAGGAACTAATATTGAATTTTCTCAGTTTATAACATACCAGCCAATATTTCCGGCAGTGCTGGGGAATTTGAGACTCAAAGTGTTTTCTGAATCCAGAGGGGTGGGGGGGAGGTCAGTGCGTGCATGACCCAAATAAGTAACATGTAACAATTGAGAATAAGTAATTTACTCACATAAGCCTAGAGAAAATGACTGGAAATTCAAATTTGAATGAAATAAAATAAAATGTGTTTTCTCTGAAGCATTTCATACATTTTAAAATTAAATATAGCTGGTAGACTTTGCATTGCTATATATCATCACCACACAAACAAACACACATATGCAGACACATAATCACAATCACACAGACATTAAATTAATAATACACGCAAGTTTCTGTCTTTAAAGTCCACTGGACAATGGAATACAGTATTAACTTGCAGTTGCTGACTTTGCTGTTCTCAATAGATTACTGGACGGTTTGAAGGTGATGCAATTCTCATTAGTGTTCATCCTTGCACTCATTAGCGACAGGATGGTACTGTTGTTCAAACTTCATCACTGACCTGGTTGAATTTTTTTTAGCATTGAAAATAATATTTGTGCATCTGCCCTGATGCAGGGTGATGTTGCTATGTCGATAGATCTTGTATACTTCAGAATGATTAATGTAGATATGGTGTTTGCAGTATGTGCAAAGTATACAATGCTTCTCTTGCTGCTGTGCTTCACAAAGTCAAACTCCATCAACCAGGGGCTCTTAAATTTTAGTTTTGTGGAGTTTTGCTTACATCACAGATGGTTCATCCATGAATCACAGCTGTGTTTTGACATTTTTCCTTCAAAAAATAATCACACTTCCATATTGCTGCTAACTTTATCATTCCAACTACTGAAATAATCAAATTTCCCATGTTATGTGTGGAGCAAAATCTGACTTCAAAGAAACATTGCTGCAGATCAAGAACAAGCCAATAATCTTTAATATAGATGGTTTAAACATTCTCATTCATTGCAACAACTGTAATAACTTTTGTTTTGTCAACACCCATCTCTGATTTACCTAATTTTAAATGAATTGTGTTCTTCCTCTTGTGTCCTTTACCTATGCAAATTAGTCTAATGGGCTCTCCCACAGCAATGCTGAAAAGACTAGCACACACAAAATCATCTAGCTATTGTCAGTCAATTAAGTAATCTTTGGAATGGTGGTTGTTTATCTCTGACTGCCTTTACTTTTTAATTGCCTCTATGACAATCAACTGTATAAACTACCCAGTGGTGATAGTTTTCCAAGAGCATTAAACATGAAGCTATTTGAATCACAACTGTTTTCCTGTTTATAAGGGCTACAGGTTATGGGCATATGTCACGGTGTCAAGAAATGTATCTATCTCTCTTTTTCATAAGATGTACTGGAAATCATGTTTTTATAAACATGACCATGTGTGTGTGTGTGGGGGGGGGGTTAAAAAATCATATTTTTTTCATGTGACATGTGATTTGGCAGGTATGTTATAAACAACGTAATACAGTTTGGAAAACAAGATGGACTGAAGTATAGTTAAATTCTTAATATTTAAGAATTGAACTTCATATTTTACAGTATTCATATTTTACAGTATTCATGAAGTCACGACACTTTGAAAATTGATTACACAATGCATGAATGGAAGTAGCAAATTCCTTTCTGATGTTATGAACTAATAATTTCTAGTTTTTGGTGTCACATGATGTGATTTCAACCAATCTAAATACTGGTTACAAATGCTTGGTAAAAATCTGTAATGATTTCTTATTAATCTGCTCTTTCTTTATTCAGTTTAAAATAAACATGAGAGGATTGCTATTCATTCATCAAAATAACATTGTTCTATATAATAACTACAATATCAAACAACCAATGTCCGAAAGTATAAAAAAGGCAACTTAATCAGGCATGTAAAACTGATGCTCATAAACTATGTACAAGACACTAGTGATAAATACTATTAAATTCAGTCATGTTTGATTATGAAGCTGTAACATGCATTAATAATTTATTATTAATTTCTGTGATGATTAAATTTTTGTACAAATAATCTCTATTCAAATTACTTCTTCTATCATTAATCTGTATTCCCTGTCAAATAATGGCAAATTGCGATAGTATGGCATGAGATTATCTTTTTGGTTCTCCTGATGAACAATTTTAAAAAATATTTAGCAAAAATGTAAATATGTAAGGGCAGATGGCCAAGAAATCTGAATCACTAGGATGCTTTCTGTAAATATTTTTCCAATGTTGTTGAATGCATATGTTATTAAAACAGTTCTTTCAAGGTTTCTCTACTTAGATAAAGTTGTATAAATGTTTCTTATTTTTAATAAGAGCAGCTACATTTGATAGCAGATAAATATCATTTGTAAAAACATGAAATCTATTTTACCAGTATGCCTTCTGTCAAATATTTGTACAAACATGAAAGCCTTTAATGCCAGGACGTTTTGTGTCAAATTTGCTCAAATTCTGTTAAGCAGTTCTGAGTAGTCATTTGAAGGTTTTTCTATTTTTAGGAACAGTGTCCATATTTGATGGCAGATTGGCATCATTTTAAAAGTCTTAATGCCATGATGCTTTCTGTCAAATTTGGTAAAACTCTGTTTAGCAGTTTTTGAGAAGAGTCATTAAAAGGTTTTTCTATTTTTAAGAACAGCAGTTTTATTTGATAGTGGATCAGCAACATTTGTATAAATCTGGAGGGCCTCCATGTCTGATGGTTGTATGTCAAAGTTGATCAAATTCTGTTAAGTGCTTTTTCAGAAGAAATCATTTAAATGTTTTTCTATTTTTAGTAATGATAGCTTTTTTGATGGCAGATCAGCAGTATTTGTATAAATTTGAAAGCTTGTCATGCCTGGATGCTTGATGTTAAATTTGGTCTAATTCTGTTCAGTGGTTTTTGAGAAGAAATTATTTAAAGGTTTTCTATTTTCTCTAATGGTGGCCATATTAGTTGGTGAATCAGAATCACATTTTGAAAGCACTGCTTGTGAGGTAGCTCTGTGCAAAATTTAGTTAAAACTGGTCAAGTGGTTTTTGAGAAAAGACTTAGATCAGCAAATGTTGATAGACAACAGATAACACATGATGCAAACAGACAACACCTGCAAGAAGTAGGGTCATACCATAAAATTACTTAGTTTTATAGCCAGGTGAGTTAAAATGGGGATTCCAGTCACCTGCATCTGTGGAGCAGACAGGTTAGCATCTAATAAGCTTTGGTGATTTCCATTATGTTGTTCTTCATGTATTTGTATCAGGATATACAGAAATCAACAAAATTGTCATCCTGACACATGCAGCAATAAAAACCCGACCTATAATTAGATCAAGGGTTGACAAAGCAATAAAAAAAAACACCTATAATTAGATCAAGGGTTGACAAAGCAATAAAAAACCCAACTATAATTAGATCAAGGGTTGACAAAGCAAAGTGTACATCATGTGCTCTCGTCTTGCAAATGTTCCTATCCAACAAGTTGTTGCCCACATTTTATTTGATATTAAGTTTCAAAACCCAAGCTTGAGATTTCTCCCAATATTACTTGTCCATGCCACCGCATAATTTATCTACCATATATACACCGCTCCCTCGATAACTCACGCACAACGGGGTCCAAAAACATAGACCGCACTATAAGCGAGGGCGCGAGTTACCGAGGGACCTCAAAAAAATTAAGAAAGGGATGCCATCCCTGCTGGACAATGAGAAAACCGCAGTGGGGGTGGGTAACGGGGTTGTTTAATGGTGGAATACTTGTTTTATAATTACATTGGGAATAATTGTCAATAAAGAGCTTTTTCTAATGTAGTTGTTTGCTTTTCTGTATAAATTACCTTTATTTTCAAGATAACGAACCTCTGAAAGATCGTTAACAACATTAGTCCAAGCGGTTTCAACAACACGTGTACGCGATACATTGTGTATTACGTCACCGCTTTTTGTTGTTGTTGATTCACAACTAAACAAGATTCCTTTTTTCAAAAACTATTGACATTTATTTCATGAAACAACCGTCAACATCGAACCTCGATTTATTTATTGTTCCATTAGTAAAATATGGATGCCGTGATTTCATATCAAGTAACAGTGAAACTTCGTCTTATCCTTGAGGAAATCCCTGAGTAGTATGTTAGAAAGTTCAATACAAACTCTGGAACTCGCTTCTCCGTAATGAACCGCATCTGTAAAACAAAGCTTTTATTTTCCATGTACTCATTTGGCTTGGTTGCCTAACTATCTTTGATTACATTTGTGAATGAGTAGGCTAATTTAAGGTAGTTTAATTATATTACTTACATAATAATATTTATAACAGTGTTCGATTGATCAATTGAAATGAGTTGACCTGACACACGGCCGTGACCGCTAGCTCTTACGCAGGCAGGATTTGCACGCCTTTTAACTTTTCTGTTATTTCACCCCCTTTGTTTGATTTGATACAAAAGACGTAATTAACGTGATAATACAAAGCAGGTCTGCTATTAATTGAGTGTAACAACACAACATATACTTCCGCAAGTCGGAGATAAAAACAAAAAAAGGTCAGCACATAATTAGATTCTGACGGAAACACTTGCGGCGATAGTTGGGTTGGTTGAATTTTAATTTTCACGTTTGAATACAAGAGGGCTTATTGCGTTTATGATGATTACACTGAAACCGAATTAAAAGATAGAACTAAAACACATATTTCATTTGACAAAACTTATTTAATTGGTATTTATTTTTAAAGTGTTGCCACCAGTAGGCTTTAGTGACGTTTTCATTGATCGAAATTTCGTCGAATATTGTTATTTATAGTGTACTGAGAATGTTGTTTGGAAAGAAAATTGAACAAAATATTTGACTTCTTATTAAAAGTTGAAAATTTCATGATGATGATTCAAATTTATGGGTACTAACCACTGGTTTTGACGATAAAACGAGCGATATGTTAAGGTTTCATTTACTAAATTTTGATCGCGATTTTTTTTACCTTCAACAAATAGGGTCAATTTTTTTGTTCTTTTTTTTTATATTAATTTTCTAGTTTAAAAAAAACCGGGATCCACGTCTGGTCCGCGTTATAAGCGGGTTCGCGAGTTATCCGGGCGCGAGTTATCGAGGGAGCGGTGTACTCGCTCTTAATTTGATCCAACTGCACAATGCATTGACCCAGATCTGACATCACATAATGCGCTGGTAGATCTGAGTCTTTGCAGTTTGTTAGGAGTAATCAGTAGAATAAACAACAAAGATCCTGAGCTGCCGGCACATACATGAATGATGGCAGATGAAGGTCTATGTTATTTGCAGTTGGACCCAACTTATAAATGAGTATATACGGTACTGATTTTTGACATATCAGTAGTCTTAATTCACCCTGATATTACAACCTCATCTTCATATACATGGTTCTATTCCAATCCTTTAGAAACGAAACCAAAATGGTACTCTTTTATACCCTGAAAGTGTTCAAAAAAGGAAGCATGGAACAGAACCAATCTAACAATTTTAATTGTAGGCCCAGTTTGACTTGGTCACAGATTCACTAAATTTTCAAAAATTTCTTGTCAAATTGAGATCTTACATTATCTTCCTTGTGATATTGTTGGGATTTTTGTCATAGGCAGAGATACTAAAAAGGATGAAAAATAAATCGAAAGTTTTAAAATCATACACCTGTGAATCATTTGTTTCTTGAAAAAAAGTTGATGAATTTCTCAAATTTGCAGAAATTCTACAGTTTTCCTCTGAGATAAAACACAACCTTTTTTAAGAATTCAAGATATTGTGACTTCATTTGCATCCTTCATGGCTCTTAACTACTCATTAAAAAATTTCTTCTTGCCAAGCAATAAGAAATATTTTAAAAATCTCAATTTGAAAAAGAAAAATTTAAGATGCTAAGTGAAAATAGGGCCTGGTGTCCAACTTTGCAGTACATAAAGAATCCATCATTATTCTTATGCAACAGTTGCTACTGTTGTTATGTACTTAACAGCTGCATACAAATAAGCTGAACCAGTCTGGAGAGCTTTCATCCTGTTACAAGCTGAACCAGTCTAGAGAGTTTTCATCCTGTTACAAGCTCAACCAGTCTGGAGAGCTTTCATCCTGTTACAGGCTGAATATAAAACTTGTCTATCATTATCAAAAATTTTTTAAAATTTTTTTTCATACTAATTGCTTTGATACAGACTTATACTGATCTAATTATGTAATTAAGAAATGCAACCATCTTGCCATGTACACAAATATATACAAGTTAGCAAATGGGTATATTTTTAACAAAAAACTATGACACTTTCCATAAACTTTTTAAAAAAATCAGTAGTTGACTATTTTGTTCCATACAATATTTCCAAAATAAAAATAAAACCCATACAATTTTGCATAATACAAGTGCAGAGAGAAAAAATCTAAATCTGTATGGCAGAAAATATTACACGAATAAAATGTTTTGGATTTTATTGCAAAAGAAAGAAAATAAAAATTTCCTAAATAATACCATAATAAATATAAAGAAAAAACAAGAAGGTATAAAATAAAATCTGGTCATCATATTGATCCATTTAATCTGGTCATCATATTGATCCATTTAATCTGGTCATCATATTGATCCATTTAATCTGGTCATCACATTTAAGGTATCTCATACATATAAATGTCAATATAAATCTTATTTACAACTCTTGTACTGCATATCTTATTAAGAAAATTTGGCACTTAATTTGAACTAATAAATTACAAATAAAATGGTAACATATCTGAATTTTTCTTTTCAAACCCAGCAAGTTTGTATATATAGTTATCGAGAGTGGATCTCGACAGTTTCCGAGTTATGATCCTGGCACCATATGCCCACTCCATCCCCAGCATGACCCCAGGGGGTGACTCATAATTCAAAAACAGTTGTGTACATCTAAAGACTACCATCATTCATATTCTAAGGTTTACAATTTTTAGCTTGAGTGGTGTAGGAGGAGTTGCATGAGAAACAAATTTCCTAAAATTACTATAACATTTACATATAATTATATAGATGCAAAAGTGTCCCCACCTCCCAAGCTCCACAGGGGATGAATTGAAATTCTAATACTGTTGCACTGTATATTTCAACCCAGAAATACTGATGTTGCAAATAATTTTTCTACAGTGTAAGAATGCCAAAACATTCATATGTTTCACTTCACCTGTGCCACACAAAACCATTCAAATCAAATGGATACAAAGCAGTTGCTCCCCTTGTGTATATGAAAAATGACACTATACAAAAATTAGAAATAAAATGAATTTATCAATTAACTAATTACATGGAATTGTATGAAAAACTGCTGCAGCCAACAAATTTCACAATATATTACAAAATACTGGATTTTAACAACCCATAATTTTGCATTTTGTCAATCATCATTCACTCGGATCATTTTGTGAAGGATAAGACCATAAAATCAATGATGAAAATGTTCATATAATAAGACCTAATGCTCTTAATGACATTTTTGCAATAAAGGACAAGTATTCATTATTACTGTACAAGTTGAGTCCAACTGCAAGCAGCAAAGACCCAGATCTGCCATTGCATAATGCATCAGTAGTCAGGGTCTATGTTATTTGTTGAACTGATGACACCTAACAAACTGCACAGACCCAGATCTGCCATTGCATAATGCATCAGTAGTCAGGGTCTATGTTATTTGTTGAACTGATGACACCTAACAAACTGCACAGACCCAGATCTGCCATTGCATAATGCATCAGTAGTCAGGGTCTATGTTATTTGTTGAACTGATGACACCTAACAAACTGCACAGACCCAGATCTGCCAGAACATAATGTGCCCGCAGATCTGGGTCTATTTTCTTTGCTCAACTGATTACACATAACAAACTGCATTGACCCCAATCTACCTGCTCTTGTAGATGTTTGTCTGTGCATTTTGCAGTTGGACTAGACTTGTAAGTGGGTATATTAGATAGCTATTATTCTTTGTACTGTGACTACCCTGTATAACTTGACTTTTCCACTTTTTTAATGTGGGACACTTTCTTTTTATACTGATATTATGACTGACTGAATTTCCTAAGTTTTAAAATAATGGTGATAAAAGTGTGATCAACAAAATGTACAATTTATGCAAAATTCTAAAGCAGAAATGTCTGTCAGATGTTCTTCATGATTCATTTAAGTTGTTTAGCTTCATTTTTTAAAACAATATACGAGGAATAATAATTGTTCTCTTTCCATGGTGACAAAAGTGTCAAAGTTCGATTCATGTATGGTCCAATCCTGTCACTAGTCAAGAATTTTAAGAGGTAACTATACATAACATTTTTTGTGTTAGTTCAATTTTTAATAAGTAATACTATTATTCTATGTTTCTTAATTAATGAAACAATAAGCCCAATTAATTAATGAAACAATAAGCCCAATATTTCTGCACAAAAGCAAGGTTATATATGATTAAAAAGTTAATTTTGGAATAGTCCCTATCCACAAAATCTATGGCATCAACTTTTTATAGCAATTTTCTTAAAACTGCAGTTTCAAAAAATAGTGTTTTAAATTTCACAATGCAAAATTTATCAGGCTAACAAATTTTAATTCCTATATATGAAGGACATTCAGTGTTCTTCCTTGTTAAAGTTTAACAACCTTTATGTTGTAATCTAAATTCATAAAAATGTACTTTATGGAAATATATCAAATCACATGTTGTTTTATGAGTTTGCAAAAATGATGCAAATTAAAGAAGAAGATTTTTAAAATTTTAGACTCTGTAAAGATTCTCCTATATAAAATAAAATAAATCATTGGCATATTTCAACTCTGATACACTTTTTATTTTCATTCTTTTACTTAAATAAAAAAAAATCTTTCAGGGTCTGTCTAGATTGACTCAGTTATAAAAGATTTATTTTACCTCTGTACTAAGGTATGCACATTAATATTCTGTCACTTTATCTTTCTCAACTACTCCTATTGCAACCATCTCAAACCTCTTAACACATCTGATATGATATTTCCCATTCATACAATCATCACAATTCCTGCAAAGTCATGTGATATCAGGTCATTTCCATGATGATGTCAGTCAAGGTTTGTGATATCAGATCATCTCCATGACAAGTTAGTGTAATTCTTCAAGCGCCTTTGTGAACTTGAGAATCTCTATTAAGGACATGTTTAACTTCTTCTCTAAACACTGGTAGAAGAATTCTGGAGCCTGAAAAAGAAAATTTTTAATTAAAATTGCCACAAATTTATATGGAGGTCAACAAATAACTTACTACAATCAAACTTTGAGATCTCAAACAGCAATCACTCAAATACGGTATGCGATGTATTACTGGTACTGCATGCTCCTATTTCCCCAGCATGATATAGCCAATAGGAGTTAAAAGTGTCGTTAATACAAAAAAATACAACAAACAAACATACTCAAACAATTAGCTCCCTTTGTCCATGTTGAAAGCCCTAAAATTTGAAGGTGTTCTCTCTCTCTCTCTCTCAATATGGTTGCATTTAAGAAATGACTTGTGATCAGTTTTGAGGTTTAATCACAATGTACTGGTCAATGACACAACAAGTATGTATGGTGGTAATATATAATTACCACCATAACCTTGGTAATAATCATGAAGTTCTAGACAGTTTTTTTATAATGCCACAACAAGTATGTATGGTGGTAATATTCAAGATAATCATGAAGTACTAGGAAGTTTTTTATAATGCCACAACAAGTATGTATGGTGGTAATATTCAAGATAATCATGAAGTACTAGGAAGTTTTTTATAATGACACAACAAGTATGTATGGTGGTAATATTCAAGATAATCATGAAATACTAGGCAGTTTTTTTATAATGCCACAACAAGTATGTGTATGGTGGTAATATTCAAGATAATCATAAAGTACTAGGAAGTTTTTTATAATGCCACAACAAGTATGTATGGTGGTAATATTCAAGATAATCATGAAATACTAGGCAGTTTTTTATAATGACACAACAAGTATGTATGGTGGTAATATTCATGATAATCATGAAATACTAGGCAGTTTTTTATAATGACACAACAAGTATGTATGGTGGTAATATTCAAGATAATCATGAAATACTAGACAGTTTTTTTATAATGACACAACAAGTATGTATGGTGGTAATATTCAAGATAATCATGAAATACTAGGCAGTTTTTTATAATGACACAACAAATATGTATGGTGGTAATATTCATGATAATCATGAAATACTAGGAAGTTTTTTATAATGACACAACAAGTATGTATGGTGGTAATATTCAAGATAATCATGAAATACTAGGCAGTTTTTTTTATAATGACACAACAAGTATGTATGGTGGTAATATTCAAGATAATCATGAAATACTAGGAAGTTTTTTATAATGACACAACAAGTATGTATGGTGGTAATATAGAGGATAATCATGAAATACTAGGCAGTTTTATATAATGACACAAGTATGTATGGTGGTAATATTCAAGATAATCATGAAATACTAGTTTTTAATGCTACTTCCCTCCAATGAGACATACTGATGTCAAGATGTGTGCTAAATAATGGATGTTTTTATGCAATTTTTGACCAATTTTGACCAAAAGTATGGGTGTGCAGTTATTAAGGAATATGCAATATGATGGTCAACATGATGGCCATTTGGATCTCAGTTCAGCATCATTTTGATTTAGGAGCAGCTAGACACCATAAGACTACAAACTTGTGGTAATAGACAGAAGATGGATGGATGGATGACAGACAATGGACAACAGGCCATCACATAAGCTTTTCTGGTCTAGTTGAGCTAAAAATTGATTCTGAATTCTGAACTGCTAGAATCAATACACAGTAAAGATTGTTTATAGCATTTCACAGGGGACTGGATTTTTTATAATGTTATGACTGAAAAATGTTGTCAATATTCATCTGTTTTTTATCAATATGAAATTATTTGTTGGTATGTTTTTCAATGACATGCAAATGCTCATAAAAATATCAGGTGTGCCACTCTAGGCTGTAGTCGGTTATTCAGGATACAGGTACAGAACAATAACTAAAGGAAAATTCTAAATTATTTGCTCAAAAAATTACAAAACAAAAACATTTCTTATCATGCTTTAATTGCATTCAACCAGCAATCTGTGATTCTAAATTAATGATTATAAATGAGGTGCAATCTGTGATTTTAAATTAATGATTATGAATGAGGTGCAATCTGTGATTCTAAATTAATGATTATGAATGAGGTGCAATCTGTGATTTTAAATTAATGATTATGAATGAGGTGCAATCTGTGATTCTAAATTAATGATTATGAATGAGGTGCAATCTGTGATTTTAAATTAATGATTATGAATGAGGTGCAATCTGTGATTCTAAATTAATGATTATGAATGAGGTGCAATCATCATATCTTTGTTCTTTAATGATGGCCATTGTTAACTTGGCTTCTGCACATCAGGTGATAGATAGAAATGTTATAATTGGACTAATTTTTCTGATGGATCACACAAATCAATTCTATAACCAATTAAACATTTTAACTAAGGAATGTTATAATAAAACCTTTGGAATTTATAGTAATTAGGAATTTGGCCTGGGAAATTAAACTAAACTGTTCTAACAGAGACAATGTTTTATCCAAGAACATAATAAACAATCTTTACTGTTACTAATTATGGTTGATAGTCAAAAAGAAATACATATGATGAGAACAAGGCCAATCTGTCAATGTGAGAAATTTTCAGCTACCTGGGTACATATCATTCATCTCAAGAAAGTGGATCACAATGATTTACTATCCAGGGAAAATAGAGGAATGATGATATACTATCTCTGCTTCCAAATATTACAGTTACATTAAGTAATATCTTGTTTTGAACTTACCTCTTGTCTCATATCTCTTAGCTGCAGCAAAAGTTTTCCATCAAACTGGTTAAAAGTAGGGATGCATCTAAAGAACAGGGAAAAAAAAGGGAATATAAAAGACATTTGTTCATCTAAAGAACAGAGAAAAAAACGGAATATGAAAGACATTTGTTCATCAGTATAATGCTGTTCAAGGGAGCCATAATAATGCACTGCGCTATAAATGAGGTCATCAAAACTATAATCATCTTGAAATGGCATCCAACCATGTTATGAGAAATCATACTATACTATAGTGTTTTATAGTGAGGGACCACCTTATTGTGAGTGATCATTTTATAGTGAGGAACAATCTTATAATGAGGGAGCATTTTATAGTAAGGGACCATTGTATAGTAAGGGACCATTGTATAGTGAAGAATAATCTTATAGCGAGGGACCATTTTATAGTGAGGAACAACCTTTTAGTGAGGGACCATTTTATAGTGTGGGGCAATTTTATAGTGAGGGACCATTTTACAGTGTGGGGCAATTTTATAGTCAGGGACCATTTTATAGTGAGGGATCATTTAACAGCAAGGAACAACCTTATAGTGAGAGACTATTTTACAGTGAGGGACCATTTTATAGTGTGGGACAGTTTTATAGTAAGGGACCATTTTATAGTGAGGGATCATTTTACAGCAAGGAACAATCTTATAGTGAGTGACCATTTTATAGTAAGGGACCATTGTATAGTAAGGGACCATTGTATAATCTTATAGCGAGGGACCATTTTATAGTGAGGAACAACCTTTTAGTGAGGGACCATTTTATAGTGTGGGGCAATTTTATAGTGAGGGACCATTTTACAGTGTGGGGCAATTTTATAGTCAGGGACCATTTTATAGTGAGGGATCATTTAACAGCAAGGAACAACCTTATAGTGAGAGACTATTTTACAGTGAGGGACCATTTTATAGTGTGGGACAGTTTTATAGTAAGGGACCATTTTATAGTGAGGGATCATTTTACAGCAAGGAACAATCTTATAGTCAGGTACCATTTTACAGTGAGGGACGATTTTATAGTGAGGAACAACCTTATAATGAGGGACCATTTTACAGTGTGGGACAATTTTATAATAGGGGACCATTTTATAGTGTGGGATCATTTTACAGCGAGGAACAATGCCAAGGTAGGCTCAACAAGTAATCTTATGCCAAGGTAGGCTCAACAAGTAATCTCATGCCAAGGTAGACTCAACAAGTAATCTTATGCCCAGGTAGGCTTAACAAGTAATCTTATGCCAAGGTAGGCTTAACAAGCAATCTTATGCCAAGGTAGACTCAACAAGTAATCTTATGCCAAGGTAGGCTTAACAAGTAATCTCATCCCAAGGTAGGCTTAACAAGTAATCTCATTGCCAAGGTAGACTCAACAAGTAATCTCATGCCAAGGTAGGCTCAACAAGCAATCTTATGCCAAGGTAGACTCAACAAAAGTCATCAATGCCATAACAATCCTCAATACAAGGTTTTCCCCATTCCAGCACATTTTATAAACTTGTAAACAGATATTGTGAAAAAGTGTCATGGCATGATAACAGCCTGAAATTTCTGGATAATTTATCATGTATTTTATTCTTGCAAATGTTAATTTTAACAAATCAGAATGTGATTTACCTATTTTGCTTTTGTGAAATTCAACAACAAATGCAAACAGGATAAATCCCTGATCTGCTACTATGCCAGCAGATCAGGGTCTATGCTATTCATTCTAAATAAGTGGCCCCTCAATATAAAGCACCTCATTATAACACAGTCCCTGATATAATACAGGTATGGTTATGGATCTAATTATAAAGCACCTTAGTATAACATGGTCCCTGATATAACACAGGTATGGTCATGGATCTCACTATAAAACACCTCAGTATAACATGATCCCTGATATAACACAGGTATGGTCATGGATCTCACTATAAAACACCTCAGTATAACAAGATCCCTGATATAACACAGGTATGGTCATGGATCTCACTATAAAACACCTCAGTATAACATGATCCCTGATATAGCATGGGTATAGTCATGGATCTCACTATAAAACACCTCAGTATAACATGGTCCCTGATATAACATGGGTATAGTCATGGATCTCACTATAAAACACCTCAGTATAACATGGTCCCTGATATAACATGGGTATAGTCATGGATCTCACTATAAAACACCTCAGTATAACATGGTCCCTGATATAACATGGGTATAGTCATGGATCTCACTATAAAACACCTCAGTATAACATGGTCCCTGATATAACATGGGTATAGTCATGGATCTCACTATAAAACACCTCAGTATAACATGGTCCCTGATATAACATGGGTATAGTCATGGATCTCACTATAAAACACCTCAGTATAACATGGTCCCTGATATAACATGGGTATAGTCATGGATCTCACTATAAAACACCTCAGTATAACATGGTCCCTGATATAACATGGGTATAGTCATGGATCTCACTATAAAACACCTCAGTATAACATGGTCCCTGACATAACATGGGTATAGTCATGGATCTCACTATAAAACACCTCAGTATAACATGGTCCCTGATATAACATGGGTATAGTCATGGATCTCATTATAAAACACCTCAGTATAACATGGTCCCTGATATAACATGGGTATAGTCATGGATCTCACTATAAAACACCTCAGTATAACATGGTCCCTGATATAACATGGGTATAGTCATGGATATTATTGTACTGGTTGAATTATGTTTGTCCATATAATGAACCGTTTTGAACATGGATATGTAGAATAGACTTGATGCATCCTCCCATATGTTATAAGAGGTGACTAGTGGAGGCAGGAGTCACAGTGGTTCTGTGGTTATCATGTCAGATTCATGTCACAGTGGCTCTGTGGTTATCATGTCAGATTTATGTCACAGTGGCTTTGCAGTTATCATGTCAGATTCATGTCACAGTGGCTCTGTGATTATCATGTCAGATTCATGTCACTGTGGCTTTGTGGTTATCATGTCAGATTCATGTCACAGTGGTTCTGTGGTTATCATGTCAGATTCATGTCACAGTGGCTCTGTGGTTATCAAGTCAGTTCATGTCACAATGACTCTGTGGTTATCATGTCAGATTCATGTCACAGTGGCTCTGTGGTTATCATGTCAGATTCATGACTGAAAGGTTCAAATCATACCACTGGATCAGCCTGGGTCAGCTATCATTGTGTATCCATGGGCAAGGCATTTTACTCAAACTGTTTTGGCACTAAATAACCTACCATTTATACTTGTTTATAAGTAGAGTCCAACTGCAAACAACACAGACCCAGATCTGACATCGCATAATGTGCCAGCAAATCAGGGTTTATGTTGCTTGTTCTACTGATTAGTCCTAACAAACTGCATATACCCTGATCTGCCAGTGCAGTATGTGATGGCAGATCTGGGTATATGCAGTTTGCAATTGAATCTAACTAATAAGAAAGTATATATGGTACTTGTGTTGTTGTACGATACAACACCAAACCACCACTACTAAATAATGTACACCAGTATAAGGCAATCTCATCTATATTATGGTACACACTCCCAAGTCAATGTACAGTCTTTCATTGAGGGACCACTATATTATTTTATTTTAAAAATGTGTAGACCCAGATCTACCAACAAATATGCCATGGCATATCTGGGACTATGCTGATCACAGTGGCTTATGCATAATATTCACACATATGTTATAATATTAACTGCATAAATGTTATATGGAAGAAACACTAACAAGGATAAACTTACTCATTGAGTTTGATAGTACGCAACCACTTGGCCACCTCTTCCTGACCCATGTTGAGTATGTTGTTGTTGACAGTGTGGTGGTGGGAGGGGGTACTGGGGCTGGCATGGTTTGAAGTTGAGGAAGACTGTATGAGTGGGCCATCAGCTGAGTCTATGAGAAGAAGGATAAAAACTTGTTATATACAGTTTAACCTGCTAAAAAAGTAACCCCTATACAGCAACACAAATAGAAAAATATCAACCCATTTTAGGAATGTCATTGTCTGCAAAATCAATGTTAACTGCACAGCTTAAAATGATGTGATCATGGCATTATAACATCATTGATATGATGTCACTTGTTACCACAGCTCTAAATTACGTGATCATGGCAATATCACAGCATCGATATGATGTTGCTTGCTACCACAGCTCAAAATGACGTGATCATGGCATTATAACATCATCGATATGATGTCGCTTGTTACCTCAGTGTGTAATAGCACCATGAACTCAAGAAAAAATTGGATGTAAGATGAAGATGCTGCATCTTCTGACTCTTGCTGAATAATAATAAAAAAGATTTTATACAATTTTAATAATTGTTAAAGCAGTGCTGTAAAAGAAAATTATAAATCTAGTGAAAAGTATATGGCAACTTGTGAAATTATTAGTGATTTATGACTTGCCATTATTCAGTTTTGCAGGCTTTGTGTCAAAATTTTGATGCGATCTCAATAACTGTGTCATATGAAAACAATTCACTCAACAACATACTCTTTTCTTGATGTATCTGGTAAGAGGAATCAGTGGTCTACAACCTTTGCAAATCCAGTGAATTTTTAAATAATCATTTACCTATTATTTTTTGGAAAGTTAGTGACAGAGCACTGTTTCCAATACATTTCTATGTAATGACCATTCCAAAGGGATAGTCATAAGACTAAGAACAGCATTACAGGGCACTGTTTCCAATACATTTCTATGTAATGACCATTCCAAAGGGATAATCATATGTCTAAGAACAGCATTAAAAGATGCACATCGATCTATACTTTTTATGTGCTTTGAGATTGCTTGAAAATTTAACTATGCAAAAATAACCATTTTTCAAAAAGTTCAATAATTAAACATTTCCACAACAATCAGCTTTAAGCAGCCACATGTTATGTGAAGCCACCTTCACTATTAATATTGCATAATTTGTATTAATTATTTCTTCAAGTGTACAAATAATTATAAGAAAAAATAACTATCTTATTAGGTACCTAATTAATTAATTAATTATAATTAGGTACATAAATAATTAGTAATTATCATTTTATTAGGTACCTAAATTTGGTTTCAAGAAATAAATTTAGAAAGCAAATATAATTAAATTTTAGAAAGATATTATGTTGCACTAATGCACAATACCATTAGTGTTTAAGATATTTTGTTGCACTAATGTACAATACCGTTTGTGTTTAAGATATTATGTTGCACTAATGTACAATACCGGTACTGTTTAAGATATTATGTTGCACTAATGTACAATACCGGTACTGTTTAAGATATTGTGTTGCACTAATGTACAATACCGGTAGTGTTTAAGATATTATGTTGCACTAATGTACAATACCGGTTGTGTTTAAGATATTATGTTGCACTAATGTACAATACCGGTAGTGTTTAAGATATTGTGTTGCACTAATGTACAATACCGGTAGTGTTTAAGATATTGTGTTGCACTAAGGTACAATACTGGTTGTGTTTAAGATATTGTGTTGCACTAATGTACAATACTGGTTGTGTTTAAGATATTGTGTTGCACTAATGTACAATACCGGTAGTGTTTAAGATATTTTGTTGCACTAAGGTACAATATTGGTTGTGTTTAAGATATTGTGTTGCACTAATGTACAATACTGGTTGTGTTTAAGATATTGTGTTGCACTAATGTACAAATACCGGTAGTGCTTAAGATTTTATGTGGTATAATAAAGCTGTATTATATTTCCCTCCCAAAATCAGTCCTTAACTGAGATAACAAATGTGTCATTTATAGCTCCTAATGATTAAAAATAATTCTCTGATTATCTAGTTTGGCCTGTTTAGTTTCTGGAAAGCCTGTTGTTGAGGAAAATAGTTATGTTTACATTAACTTACATTGCATTTTTACAAATTAGTCCAACATTCATGTATAGTTTCTTGATTGTAAATCCACACTGTTTTCATATGATTGTTTTTGGTTGTTTCCATTACAGTTAAAGGCAGAAAAGACTTGATGTCCATCTGAATATTCATGCAAATCTTTTGATAGTGACAACAGATGGCAACAGAACACACCCCTCAAAATCATCTGAAAGTGACAATAGATGGCAAATCATTTGATAGGGACAAAGGATGATGACAGCACACACCCCTCAAATCATTTGATAGGGACAATAGATGGCAAAAGCATATGCCCTTCAAATCATTTGATAGGGACAAGGGATAGTGACAGCAACCCCCACCCCCCAATCATTTGATAGTGACAATAGATGGCAACAGCACATGCCCTTCACTATGTTTTTTTCGCCAATCATAAGGTAAATTATGAATGGGTTGTTTGTAGTAGCATGTGTTATGCTGACCCTTTTGTCAATTTGTTTACACTGTGATATGCATGTAGGAAGGACAATGAATTGGAAATAGCCATAGTTTTTATTTACAAGCTAACCCATCTGCCCAATGGATAGGGGTAGTTTGAAAAATTGGGCCATTGGGCCCCCTGGATTTCCCCATTTTTTTCATGACTCTACCTTATATACAAAATGTTTTTCATACAACATTATTCTTTACTATAATGTCCATAGTCTCAGTTTACAATTATTTAAGGGTATGCAACTTTAAGGGAGCCATATCTAATAAACCTTAAAGGACTTTTTGCCCTAAATTTGTTGAAACCCCTAGTAAGAGTAGTTCCAGTACTATCTTGAAAATATACTGATAATAAACAGCTGGTGGAATTCATATTGTTAAAAAAGTAATCATAGTGGATAATCTCAGAGGAATTTTGCAGGTATTATTGCTATAAATGGAGGATCTTACAGCAGTGCTCATTTCAAATGAAATTCATGACTGCAAAGTCAAATAATTTCAATCTTTTGCAAGCCATGGCAAGCAAAATATTGAAATTATTCAAAGAATTTCATAAATTTCATTTGAAATGAGCAAAAATGTAGGATTGTATTTATTGTATGATAAAAAATACTGATTTTATTTGACCAAACCACAAAATACTGTAGTCAAATGACTTTGAAATGCATTCAGAATCATTAGTTATTACGCCTTTCCTTGGATGACATTATGATGTACATACATAAAAATTATGATATGGGAATATTAACATAAAAACACAGTATCCATGTGATAAATGATAGTTATAAACTATGTTGAACATGACCATCAATTTAATATACTTTTTCAGACAATTGGTCGGTTGATTAGTGTTTAAAAACACATTAACACAATAAAGATTATCCTGTGCTGAGGAGATCCAAGTAAGCTGTCTTGCCCAGAGATACATCATGGCACCCATACTGGCCTGGTCTGTGTGGGATTCTTAACCGCACCTTCGGTCCCCTCCATCATAAAACTTTACTCCAAATCTTAATCATAAAAATTCTGACCAATAAAAAGGCAGTGTTTGTACATTTGGAGTAAGATTTCCAACTTTAAAGTAACATTTATTACTTCAAATGTTGAGTAAATGATGGAGGGATCTGGTTACGAGTCTGGCATGGTATCCATTGGGCCACCATGGCTGTCTGGCATGGTATCCATTGGGCCACCATGGCTGTCTGGCATGGTATCCAATGGGCCACCATGGCTGTCTGGCATGGTATCCAATGGGCCACCATGGCTGTCTGGCATGGTATCCAATGGGCCACCATGGCTGTCTGGCATGGTATCCATTGGGCCACCATGGCTGTCTGGCATGGTATCCATTGGGCCACCATGGCTGCCCTTTCCACAACAAATGCATCTTTAGAACACAAATAAACTGTGAATCATTGTGTAACTCTGCCATACAGTAACTTATTTCCTACATATTAAACCAGGTACAGTAGCCTCAAAACATTGTGTAACTCTGCTGTACAGTAACTGATTTCCTACACATTAAACCAGGTACAGTAGCCTCAAAAACATTGTGTAACCCTGCTGTACAGTAACTGATTTCCTACACATTAAACCAAGTATAGAAGCCTCAAAACATTGTGTAACTCTGCTGTACAGTAACTGATTTCCTACACATTAAACCAGGTACAGTAGCCTCAAAAACATTGTGTAACCCTGCTGTACAGTAACTGATTTCCTACACATTAAACCAAGTATAGAAGCCTCAAAACACTGTGTAACCCTGCTGTACAGTAACTGATTTCCTACACATTAAACCAGGTATAGAAGCCTCAAAACACTGTGTAACCCTGCTGTACAGTAAGTAATTTCCTACACATTAAACCATGTACAGTAGCCTCAAAACACTGTGTAACCCTGCTGTACAGTAACTGATTTCCTACACATTAAACCAGGTATAGAAGCCTCAAAACACTGTGTAACCCTGCTGTACAGTAACTGATTTCCTACACATTAAACCAAGTACAGTAGCCTCAAAACACTGTGTAACCCTGCTGTACAGTAAGTAATTTCCTACACATTAAACCATGTACAGTAGCCTCAAAACACTGTGTAACCCTGCCATACAGTAACTGATTTCCTATACAGTAAACCAGGTACAGTAGTCTAAGACCATTTTGAGCAAGAAACTCAAGTTCAAACTCAAAACCCCAAAATCAAATATGACACTTACAAAACTGACAGCCTTGTAGAGTTACCCAAGTTAGGAAAATGTGAACAATCTGTGATTCTAGCCATTTTCTAATTCAGTGTATAGACTATCATGATTCTAGCCATATCCTAATTCAAAGAATAGACTATCAAAGATTTTGGGATTTTGAGTATGAGTTTCTTGATCAAAACATTTCATCAATTAAAGAGCAGTCAGCTCTGTCCATTGTTTTAAAAATTAACTCTTTAACTCATGTTCTAATGGAATGCTGACCAATCTGATTGCAAGAATGCTGACCAATCTGATCTAATCAATGTAATGCTGACTAATCTGATTGCTAGAATGCTGACCAATCTGATCTAATCAATATAATGCTGACTAATCTGATTGCAAGAATGCTGACCAATCTGATCTAATCAATATAATGCTGACTAATCTAATTGCAAGAATGCTGACCAATCTGATCTAATCAATATAATGCTGACTAATCTGATTGCAAGAATGCTGACCAATCTGATCTAATCAATATAATGCTGACTAATCTGATTGCAAGAATGCTGACCAATCTGATCTAATCAATATAATGCTGACTAATCTGATTGCAAGAATGCTGACCAATCTGATCTAATCAATATAATGCTGATCAATCTGATTGCAAAAATGCTGATCAATCTGATCTAATCAATATAATGCTGACTAATCTGATTGCAAGAATGCTGACCAATCTGATCTAATCAATATAATGCTGACTAATCTGATTGCTAGAATGCTGACCAATCTGATCTAATCAATATAATGCTGACTAATCTGATTGCTAAAACGTTGACCAATATGATCACCAGAATGCTAACCAATCTGATCACTAGAATGCTAACCAATCTGATCTAATCAATATATTGCTGACCAATCTAATTGCTAAAACACTGACCAATATGATTACCAGAATGCTAACCAATCTGATCACTAGAATGCTAACCAATCTGATAACTAGAATGCTGACCAATCTACTCAGATCATTAGAATGCTGACTAATATGATCACCAGAATGCTGGTCAATCTAATCTGATCTATAGAATGTTCTCCAGTCTGATTACTAGAATGCTGACAAATCTGATCACTAGAGTGCTGACCAATCTGATCACTAGAATGATGACCAATCTAATTACCAGAATGCTGATCAATCTGATCACCAGAATCCTGATCAATCTGAGAACTAGAATGCTGATCAATCTGATCTCTATCGGATTGACACTGACCAATCTGATCTAATTACTAGAATACTGACCAGTCTCATCGCCAGAATGCTGACCAATCTGACTGCTAGAATGCTGAATTACTCTGATTACTATAATGCTGACCAATCTGATCTAATCACTATAATGCTGACCAATCTGATTGCTAAAATTCTGACCAATATGATCACCAGAATGCTGACCAATGTGATCACTAGAATGCTGACCAATCTGATCTGATCACTAAAATGGTGACCAATCCAATTGCTAGAATGCTGACCAATCTGATCTGATCTGATCATTAGAATGCTGACCAATCTGATTGCTAGAATGCTAAGCAATCTGATCTGATCACCAGAATGCTGAACAATCTGATCTGATCACTATAATGTTCTCCAGTCTGATTACTAGGATGCTGACCAATCTGATCACTAGCTACTGATGAATATTTGGTTATTCCAAAAATGTCAATGATACCATTCTATCTGGAACAAAACAAGATCTTTTTGGTGGAGTTCAAAATAGCACTGGATAATACATTAGTATTGCACTTGTTCTGTGGCATTGTGGTCCTGGTTTTCGATACTAGACTCCAACATGTGCAAGAGTATGTGGTTGCCCATCCAAGGTCAGTGGTTTCCTCCTGGTTCTCTGATTTCTTCCACCTTGAGAACCACATAATGCCAACCTCTGAGCTGTCAAGAGCTGTGTATATGTTTTTTAAGTCATAAAATCAACTTAAAATTTATAAAGTTTAAAAATATGCACATATTTACTTGTAAGTGTATCAACCAATGGAACATCAGAGTTAGGCATTTTATATAAAAAAGATGATCTGGGTTCATAACAAATGAATGCTGGGATACAACTGAGGTCATAACAAATGAATGCTGGGATACAACTGAGTTCATAACAAATGAATGCTGGGATACAACTGAGTTCATAACAAATGAATGCTGGGATACAACTGAGTTCATAGCAAATGAATACTGAGATACAACTGAGTTCATAGCCAATGAATGTTGGGATACAACTGAGTTCATAGCAAATGAATGTTGGGATACAACTGAGTTCATAGCAAATGAATGCTGAGATACAACTGACTTAAATATAAAACTTAACAAAAGGATATAAAGTATGAAATTAATTTTACATTGAACAGCTTTTGATGCATTAGTACTGAATTCACAAAACACATCTACACAAAAAGTTACATGATCCTACAGTCAACAGAGTAAGGAAAACAGTTTATATGCAAAACCAAAGTCACCAAAGCATGAAATATAGGAAACACTGACCTACATTTTGGTGGAAGGGTGTTGCAGAGTACCATGAGTCAAATGAGTACAATGTTGCATGACCCAGTGATAAAAAATACAACAGAAACAGACCCAAGCACAAAACTTAACCAAAGTGTAATATACAGACAGATGGAAGGAAGGACAGATAGAAGAATGGATAGATGGACAGACCAAGGGAACACTATATGCTGTTTGCAGATTCATGGTGAGGCATAAAAACTAACCAAGTTTTACAAATTGTATCAGTGACCTACCAATTTATTATGAATATGAAAAGTGTCAGTGTGGCATACAATTGTATACTTCACCAATTTAATAAAAATTAATTGAAACACCACTATTTCTACAGCTGATCTTGAACAACCTTCCCAACATCAAAATTTTCTAACATTCTGTCAAATTATTCTTCTCAATCATGAAAGACATGCATGTTGAATTCCACCCTCGAATAGACTGGTACTCTACTGGCCATAAAGAAAATTGGTAGGAATCTGCTATAAGTCCAAAATATTCTTGAGAAACTTACACATACATATATATTGGTTCTTATCAGCTAAGAACTAAAATTAAGTAAATTAAATTGAATAGAAAATGACAGAACTGTATTTAACTAATTTAACAGTATCCATGAATGACCTTACCAGCATTATGTGAGGGGACTGGGGTATACTGAGAGGTTTTATAGAAAGGAAACACTGTATTATGCCCATGTTACAGAATTTCTCACTCCAAGAAAAACTCCCATTTGGATCTATGCTGCTGTATCACACAACTGAGAAGTCTGATCTCTCCCCTTTCACCTTCCAACAAAAACAGACAGCCACTGCCATTTCATGAACAAATACATACAAAACTGCAACAAGTTAACACCAATATACCTTTATAGTATTTTGCATTTGTCCGTGGCTCCAAATGTGATGTTGTCATTGGAATGTCATCCATGTCTCCTTAATGATAATAAGAATAACAAAGAAGATGATTTCATGATGACAATGATGATAATAATAATAATAATAATAATAATAATAATAATAATAATAGATCATAAAAATAGATCATAATATTGGATGAAAGAGTTTGCATCAAATCCCTTGTCTCATGTTTGATCTACATGAATGATTAACAATTACATATTGAATCCTAAGGTGGGAGAAAAAACATGAGTGGGCAAGTATGTGAAAAGTGGGTAAATATTACATAAATGGACCAATACAATCTTGACTGACATGTGTCAAGTAGTGGTGTTTACAAACTTGCCCAGTTTTAGATCCAAAGTCAACTGCAACAAAAAATGCACAGACCAATAGGTCCAGAATAAAAACACTTTGTTGATAAATATAATTATCATTCAGTACAAAGTGTTTTGACAACTATTTGATCACATCTTGGTACAATGACCATTATTCATGCCAGTGTAGTTGCCACTGGATCACATCTTGGTACAAGTACAATGACCATTATTCATGTCAGTGTAGTTGCCACTGGATCACATCTTGGTACAATGACCATTATTCATGCCAGTATAGTTGCCACTGGATCACATCTTGGTACAATGACCATTATTCATGCCAGTGTAGTTGCCACTGGATCACATCTAAGTACAATGACCATTATTCATGCCAGTGTAGTTGCCACTGGATCACATCTTGGTACAATGTCCATTATTCATGCCAGTGTAGTTACCACTGGATCACATCTTAGTACAATGACCATTATTCATGCCAGTGTAGTTGTCACTGGATCACATCTTGGTACAATGACCATTATTCATACCAGTGTAGTTGCCACTGGATCACATCTTGGTACAATGACCATTATTCATGCCAGTGTAGTTGCCACTGGATCACATCTTAGTACAATGACCATTATCCATGCCAGTGTAGTTGCCACTGGATCACATCTTGGTACAATGACCATTATTCATGCCAGTGTAGTTGCCACTGCATCACATCTTAGTACAATGACCATTATCCATGCCAGTGTAGTTGACCATTATTCATGCCAGTGTAGTTGCCACTGGATCACATTTTGCTACAATGTACAATATAACAGTTGTAACATGTTTAGCCAGATGATGGGGAAGCATGCTACACTGTGTACAACAATGTTACACAGTGATGGACTCTAAAAGGATCATATAGATTGCTTCTCTTTCTATCCAGGAATTACCTTCCCATAGCAGACATTTACCTGAATAATACATAGTTAAAACATAAATCTTTATTCATATATATATATATAGTTTGTTTTATATAAATACACAATTTTAAATTATGTGACTGAAAATTATTGCTTTCAAATCATTTTAAACTTAGAAGAGGGTTCTTTCATTTAGTATGATACACATTAAGGGGAGACAATCCTTTGCCAGCTAGAAGGTAACTTACACCATACACATACACAAATAGAGAATTAAAATGAGACATGTTCAGCTGCCATCTACTACACAGATCCTTGAGACAGAATCAAATACACAGGGTAATCTTCAAAATGACCAAGTAGGAGTACTACTAGAATGTACCTGCATTGTTCAGCAAAATTTGGCCATAAGCATTTATATGGTGAGTGTAGGACAAACCAATGACATAATTACACCAGATGATATGGCACTGAACTACACACAGAAACAGAGTCAAATACACAAGGTAATCCACAAACTGACCTGGCAAGAGTACTGTCAGAATGTGCCTGTTATGCTCTGTGCACTGTAGCCAGGTGCATTTATCTGGTGAGTGTATTAAATGCACAACCACTGTAACAATTACACTGGATGCTATTGCACTGAACTACACTCAGTGAGAAACTGAGTCAAATATACAAGGTAATCCACAAACCGACCGTGATGCTCAGTGAAATTTTGTCATATGCACTTACCTGCTAAATGTGGTACAATCAGTGCCAAGAACACTACCAGAATATTAAATGGATCCACAATCAACAAATTTCTATACCAACACAGATGTAGCATAGCTGATACACTTTTTGTGTCATGTACAGAACTGAATAGCATCACTACATACCTCCAGTGGGGGTGTTTCCAGGTGTGACTTGGCCCCGACCCCTTAGTTCTTTCAGCAGACCCTGGAATGACTTCTCCAGTGGGTACTTTCCACTGAAATCGAAATACAACTTGGCTCCAAGAATCGCTCCTAGCCAGCCATCAGGCCGATACTTTTTCTGCATCATGACGGGAATGTACTCCTTTCGCAGTTGGAATGTGTACTCTCCCTCTGGAAGATAATTAAACATACACAAATTACTTACATACAAGATCTATAATGAGTTCCCTTATGAATATGTTTAAGTTTAAAACTGGATTAATTATAGGCACCTCACAAATGATAAAAATTGACTGAGACAGTGCAGGAATAACACACTTTATTTGCACCACTGCAGCCCTGGGTTCAAGTCCTTGGTTCTGTCACATGCAAGTATAAGAGGTTACCAATTCAAGAAAGGTGGTTTCCACCAGGTCTGGAAATATTAATTCCCTGAGCTTGAGTTTGAGATTGAATTTTCACTCTCAGCCAATCAAAAGTGATATTACAAAAGTAAAGTCTTTGCTCACTGGCTTACACAAAATCTCAAACTCAGAAAGTTTAAAGATTTCCAGGCCTGATTCTCTGGTTTTCTCCAGTTCTAAGACTACTTTATGTCTACATCTGACTCAGCCAATAAGTGTTAATAGAACAAGTTACATATAGAAGACAAAATTATTCTTTCTTCATTCTAATTATGAAATAAATCAAACTAGCTGATTAAACTTCACTTGTAGAGTGATTGTGCTGCAAATACAGTCAGTTTAAGCTCTTTTCAAATAGTAAAGTTGTAGCAGTACAGAGTTGCAGTGAAACATGAAACAGTCATTGCTGGCATCCAGAACTAGTATGTATACTACTGACCTACCTGTTCTACAGTTTGGACTCTGCTTGTATTTTTCGGACATGCAAATAAGCACTACTGCCGAGTTTTCAATGCCATCAGCCATGGCCTCTAGTGTGGACCCTCCCATTCTCTCCACATCAATCCATACGGCATAACCTTCAGCCTGAAAGGGGGGATAACCAGTATTTGTCTTTGTCCCTTAACTCAAAAGTTAGATCTTACATTTAAATTGTATAACTTTATTTGTCATAAAATTGAAAAATAATATTTGTTTTATCATATAACATTGCAATTGTGGTACAACACATTTTCTCCACATCAATCCATGTCACTTAGGTCTCGGCAAAGAAAAACAAGGGGAGATAACTTGTATTAGCCCAAATCTCCTACCACTAGTGATAATTAAGGAATATTGTTCTTAGCACTAGAAATATAGTGTTTTAACTCATTGTAAAAAGTGCTTTATTGGTGTTAAGAACAGAAAAAGCATAAGTAATAAACATTATTCTCATATAAAGGATCTTAAGCAAGTGTTCATTGGACATGGAATTAATGAAAGAGGAGTTGATTAACATTATATGTAATGAGCTGCTGGTTACAAGGATCTGTTGAACTGGAGACTTAAAAGTCATTGAAAAGGGCAGTAACTCTGTGAAAATTGGACCTGAAAAGATGAAACCTTTAAAAGGTACTTATATATGTAATACACAGTTCACCTTCAAAATAGCATCCAATTATTGTGTCAGGATTGCAGAGCTATGGTGGTTACAAGAAATCTCAGTGAACAGAAAGACATACAGCTGGAAAAGGTGATTACTATTGGGTTTCAGGATCTTAATGTAAGGCCCTAATAATTCTATCAAGATTTAATTTAAAAAAATACATTTGTTGTAAGGAAAAGTCACATACCCTGAGACGATCTCGAATTTGGTAAGCTATTTCCTTATCAGACCATGAGTAACTCAAAAATATATGACCTTTTGTCCTTGAAGCTGTTGCCGACTTGGGCCCTGAAAGAATTGTATGTCATCAATGAACGCACAAAATAGTACCTTAAATCAGCTGAATATTGAATGAAAACTATAAATAAGTGTGAAATACATACAGGTAAATAGCTTTTGAGAAATAGATATTTATTTTAATGCAGTGAAAAAAGTTAGCATACTGGATTACTTTATTCTGAATTTTGTCATGGACATCTGTCTGTGCACTACATTTGGCTTTTCATTGCATTCTTGTGCAATACATATTGCAGAATAAATGAGCTAGTCATGAATTTTTTATTACAAAGGGAAAGCACTGGGTCACAGACATTTGATTATGAAGATGGAATAAGTCTCTAACTGGTGGTGAGGGGCTGTTGCAGCCTCATATCCCTTAAGAGATGATATGGATTAAGTGCCATAATTTTTCACCAAATATTCCCATTTGTTTTTCCAAAAAGCAAAGGTGTCTTGTGGATGCACTGAAAGCAGCCAATATGTGCTTGTTTCCTGCATCCTGAGTTACAGCTTGTGCATTTAGAGCAACAACAGGTATTTCCAGGAGCCATGAACATTCCATTATTGACAATTTATACATAAAAAATCTCTTAGAATCAATTAATTTGCATCAAATAGGGGTGATGTGAATTAAATTTATTTATTTCAGATAAAAAGAGTAAGAGTACAAGACATCTACAGTATTATGAAGTTACACTTTGTTTTATACTCAATGCTGCATGAAGACATGTCCTACCTTGCCACTTGATTGAAAAAATCAGAGTCAGTCATGTGCATTCTGTGATATTCTGAGCTCTTGTTTTTGAGTTATCAGAAAATGTCATGTATGTGACTAATGTCTAATAAACATATCTTCATCTTTCACTATTGAAACATAGCTCATCTTTTCATGATATACTCTAGATAAAGTATCAAATTAATCAAGCATGCCTTCTTGAATTGTCTCCCTTTGTGAAATTTGATAACAGCTAAAACAAATTACAAATGGCAGCAACCTGCTGTATTATCAACTCAGTCAAAAATAAACAACAAATATTTATTAAACTTCCATGTGTGTTTAAATAAATGCACTCAGAAAAGTTCCTAAATTGATAAAGGTCTTCTAATTGCCACGCCGATCATGGTGAGGTTGTAAGGTCTGAGGCCTAAGTGTGGGGTTGTCCTATGTGTAGCATTACTATTGGTTTGGCCAAAATATTAATGTTTCTTAAAAAATGAAAAAATTACACATGTGGCTTGAACCCAGAGTGCCAATATCCAAAATATAAAACCAGACTTAAATTTTGTCCACTTGCTGGATTCAAGACAAATATTTCAGTTGAGAATAAAATACTTTAGCAAATTTCAGGCCCTGTAAACTTGAAAAATCTTCCTAACAATGGGAGATGAAACTGAATAAATGAATTAAAATAATATACTATTTTGTAATCTGTCTCTTGCCTTGTACAGGGAATGCATTAATTTATATTAATCTCTCTCTTGCCTTATACAGGGAATGCATTAATCCATATGGGATAATCATAAATACTGATACCAAAACAAGTGATAATTACTCAACAGAACATACTTGTTGCAGCTTTTGATGCCTCATTTTCTCCATTCAGAATCCAGAGGGCACCACTAGTATTTTTCTGCAAATTCTTGTTGGCAGAATCAGTGAATTTTTCTAGTGTTTGCATAAGTTCGGGAAACTGTACAATTTTTGTACGTGCATCCTTGTCAAATGAAAGTGTCCAAACACACCGAGCACATGCACTCTGCTCATGTACATCATCACTTTGGAGCATTTTGATAAACAGAGGTAAGGCACCTTCTTCTATAATCTGCCAAAAAGAGCCATAACACAATTAAATCACATGATATATAGCTTGTAAAAGCCATAATACATTCAAATCACATGATAGATATATGTAAGTTTGTAAAAACCATAATACATTTAAATTACATGATATATATCTGTAATCTTCAGAATCATGTTATAATCTTACACATGACAAATTCTCAACATCAATGGTTTAGTGATAAAAATGAACACTGAGCCAAAACCAAGATAACTGATTAATTAAATAATTTTCATAACTTTGTAACTTTGTTGCTTATATACAGGTAATACATTTATATAAATAAATTAAATAAATCACCTGAATCAGGCCAACCATAACATAAATCATTTCAGTTGTTTTCAAGAGTCTAATTTGAACAAGGTATATAACTCTTCCAAACATCGCACACAAAAAGATAAAAGTCAATTTGTATACGACTCTGTCTCTATCTCAACTATGACTGCCATTCAAAAGATGAAAGATAATAAAAAAGATTGACCTCAAGGTCAAAAGGTTGAACAAGATTGTCGCAGAATGAACTGTCTTAGCTTCAAAATGATTCATCCTAAATATGAACAAAATTTATTAGGGGATTTAGGAAATATAAGAAAATGAAATACACTTTAATCAAAACCTTAATGCAATTTGTTTTATAACTGTGACCTCGAACCCAAGGTTAAAGGGACAAACCAGCTTGTTGCAGAATGAATTGTCTTAGCTTTATAATGATTAATCCCAAACATAAACAAAATCCATCAGAGGGTTTAGGAAATATAAGCAGCTGAAAATAATTAAACCAAAAAATTAATGGCAATTTTCTATGACTGTTATTTTGACCCCAAGGTCAAAGCAGCAAGTTACAATGTTGCAGAAGGAATTTTCTTAGCTTCAAATGATGCATACCTAGTATGATGAGAATCTATTACGGGGTTTAGGAAATATATGCAAATGAAAAACTATAAACACAACCTCAACACACTGTTAATGACACTGATGACACCACTGCTGAAAAATTGAGTGCTATGTCTCGCTCTCCCACCAACGTCAGTAAAACAGAAACCATGCGGACAAAACATTCCATCAATAAAATGTTAGATTCAGTTAACAGTTGAATGATCATCAATTAATCATTTCCATCTTAGCACAATGTAAATTTGTTAGTTAGACAAATAGATGTTAAATTATCCAGGACAGATTGTATCTTAGTTCAATGTAATTTTTCTGCTACATATTAAACAGTGTACATACCTTCATTTTATTTCTGTCATTGACAGCTAGTTTGTCCAATCCCTCTGTCAGTTCAGTGGGAGTAAAGCCTTTGTAGCGGCGTCGCTGTTGGTCGAGAGCTTTCTCAATCCAATTCACCACACACTTAATAACACCTGAAACAGAAGACATATGCTATTAAAAAACAAACCAGAGTAGCCAGAAGTAAACACAATTGTTCTGAGGAATCTGCACTAATTGCTATGATGCCTCAGCTACCTGCCAATAATTGCTATGATGACTCAGCTACCTGCCAGTAATTGCTATGATGACTCAGCTACCTGCCAATAATTGCTATGATGACTCAGCTACCTGCCAATAATTGCTACAATGACTCAGCTACCTGCCAATAATTGCTATGATGACTCAGCTACCTGCCAATAATTGCTATGATGACTCAGCTACCTGCCAATAAAACTGAGACAGAAATTGTGGCATATTCGGGTACAAACGTTTTTGGCATATAGATGAACCAAAGTTTTGGTTAAATATAACAACTAATGTAGATGTTTTAGGACTTTCAAAACTGTAATAAAAATTCTGAATGTTGATGACAAGAACACTGTTAACACCAAACCATGATATTTCCTAAGTTTCACCATCTGCTAAATGCAGGTTTTAAAAAGTGGTCACTGAGTGGGAAGAGTGTTTTCATTCAATAAAGTTAAACTATAATTTTCCAAAATTTTGTAAAGGTTAGGGTTGGACTTATTCATTGAGATCTATAATACCTGTATCATTTATCAATTTGGAATTATCATCTTCATCTACAATACCTGTATCATCTATCAATTTGGAATTATCCTCTTCATCTACAATGTAGGCAAGTGTGAGCATGGCCAAAATCTTCAGCATCTCATCTTCAGACTGGATGAATGGCATAATTATCTGTAATAAAGTTATTATCTCATCTTCAGACTGGATTAATGGCATAATTATATGCAATAAAGTTATTATCTCATCTTCAGACTGGATGAATGGCATAATTATATGCAATAAAGTTACTATTAGTAGTATCATTACAATTGCACTTAAACTTTCCCAAACCAATTACAATTGGGACAAAACATTTTTAAACTTTCCAAAACCAAACACCATTGGGACAAAACATTTGAAAATTTTCACAAGCCAAACACCATTTGGACAAAACATTTTGAAACTTTACCAAACCAATCACTAGTGGGAGAAAACGTTTTGAAATATTCCCAAACCAAACACAATTGGGACAAAACATTTTAAAATTTTCCCAAACAAACACAATTGGGACAAAATATTTTAAAACTTTCCCAAACCAAACACCATTGGGACAAAACATTTGAAAATTTTCACAAGCCAAACACCATTTGGACAAAACATTTTGAAACTTTACCAAACCAATCACTAGTGGGAGAAAACGTTTCAAAATATTCCCAAACCAAACACAATTGGGACAAAACATTTTAAAATTTTTACAAACAAACACAATTGGGACAAAACATTTTGAAACTTTCCCAAACCAAACATAATTGGGACAAAACATTTTGAAACTTTCCAAACCAAACACCATTGGGACAAAACATTTTTAAACATTCCCAAACAAACACCATTGGGACATATCATTTTAAAACTTTCCAGCCAAACACCATTTGGATAAAACATTTTTAAACTTTTTCAAACCAAACACTATTGGAATAAAACATTTTTCAAACTTTCTCAAACCAAACACCATTGCAACAACACATTTTCAAACTTTCCCAAACCAAATACCATTGGGAGAAAACATTTTGAAACCTTCCCAAACCAAACACGATTGGGACAAAACATTTTGAAACTTTCCAAAACCAAACACCATTGGGACAAAGCATTTTAAAACTTTTCCAAACCTAACACCATTGGGACAAAACATTTTGAAACTTTTCCAACCAAACACCATTGGGACAAAAACATTTTGAATCTTTTCCAAACCAAACACCATTGGAACAAAACATTTTGAAACTTTCCCAAACCAAACATCATTGGGACAAAACATTTTGAAACTTTCCCAACCCAAACATCAGTGGGACAAAAACATTTTGAATCTTTTCCAAACCAAACAACATTGGATGAAAATTTTTTGAAACTTTCCAAAACCAAACACCATTTGGACAAAACATTCTGAACTTTTCCCAACCAAAGCACCACTGGGACAAAACATTTTGAAACTTTCCCAACCCAAAACTTTCCCAAACCAACACCATTAGGAGAAAACATTTTGAAACTTTCCTAACCCAAACAACATTGGGAGAAAACATTTTGAAACTTTTCCAAACCAAATACCACTGGGAGAAAACATTTTCAAGCTTTCCCAACCCAAGCACCATTGGGACAAACCATTTAGAACTTTTCCGAACCCAAGCACCATTGGGACAAACCATTTTGAAACTTTCCCAACCCAAGCACCATTGGGACAAACCATTTTGAAACTTTCCCAACCCAAGCACCATTGGGACAAACCATTTTGAAACTTTCCCAACCCAAGCACCATTGGGACAAACCATTTTGAAACTTTCCCAACCCAAGCAACATTAGGACAAACCATTTTGAAGCTTTCCCAAACCAAACACCATTGGGACAAAGCATTTTAAAACTTTTCCAAACCTAACACCATTGGGACAAAACATTTTGAAACTTTTCCAACCAAACACCATTGGGACAAAACATTTTGAAACTTTCCCAAAACCAAACAAAATTGGGACAAAAAATTCTGAAACTTTCCCAAACCAAACACCATTGGGACAAAAACATTTTGAATCTTTTCCAAACCAAACACCATTGGAACAAAACATTTTGAAACTTTCCCAAACCAAACATCATTGGGACAAAACATTCTGAACTTTTCCCAACCAAAGCACCACTGGGACAAAACATTTTGAAACTTTCCCAACCCAAAACTTTCCCAAACCAACACCATTAGGAGAAAACATTTTGAAACTTTCCTAACCCAAACAACATTGGGAGAAAACATTTTGAAACTTTTCCAAACCAAATACCACTGGGAGAAAACATTTTCAAGCTTTCCCAACCCAAGCACAATTGGGACAAACCATTTAGAACCTTTCCGAACCCAAGCACCATTGGGACAAACCATTTTGAAACTTTCCCAACCCAAGCACCATTGGGACAAACCATTTTGAAACTTTCCCAACCCAAGCACCATTGGGACAAACCATTTTGAAACTTTCCCAACCCAAGCACCATTGGGACAAACCATTTTGAAACTTTCCCAACCCAAGCAACATTAGGACAAACCATTTTGAAGCTTTCCCAAACCAAACACCATTGGGACAAAGCATTTTAAAACTTTTCCAAACCTAACACCATTGGGACAAAACATTTTGAAACTTTTCCAACCAAACACCATTGGGACAAAACTTTTTGAAACTTTCCCAAAACCAAACAAAATTGGGACAAAAAATTCTGAAACTTTCCCAAACCAAACACCATTGGGACAAAAACATTTTGAATCTTTTCCAAACCAAACATCATTGGAACAAAACATTTTGAAACTTTCCAAAACCAAACATCATTGGGACAAAACATTCTGAACTTTTCCCAACCAAAGCACCACTGGGACAAAACATTTTGAAACTTTCCCAACCCAAAACTTTCCCAAACCAACACCATTAGGAGAAAACATTTTGAAACTTTCCTAACCCAAACAACATTGGGAGAAAACATTTTGAAACTTTTCCAAACCAAATACCACTGGGAGAAAACATTTTCAAGCTTTCCCAACCCAAGCACAATTGGGACAAACCATTTAGAACCTTTCCGAACCCAAGCACCATTGGGACAAACCATTTTGAAACTTTCCCAACCCAAGCACCATTGGGACAAACCATTTTGAAACTTTCCCAACCCAAGCACCATTGGGACAAACCATTTTGAAACTTTCCCAACCCAAGCAACATTAGGACAAACCATTTTGAAGCTTTCCCAAACCAAACACCATTGGGACAAAGCATTTTAAAACTTTTCCAAACCTAACACCATTGGGACAAAAACATTTTGAAACTTTTCCAACCAAACACCATTGGGACAAAAAAATTTGAAACTTTCCCAAAACCAAACAAAATTGGGACAAAAAATTCTGAAACTTTCCCAAACCAAACACCATTGGGACAAAAACATTTTGAATCTTTTCCAAACCAAACACCATTGGAACAAAACATTTTGAAACTTTCCCAAACCAAACATCATTGGGACAAAACATTCTGAACTTTTCCCAACCAAAGCACCACTGGGACAAAACATTTTGAAACTTTCCCAACCCAAAACTTTCCCAAACCAACACCATTAGGAGAAAACATTTTGAAACTTTCCTAACCCAAACAACATTGGGAGAAAACATTTTGAAACTTTTCCAAACCAAATACCACTGGGAGAAAACATTTTCAAGCTTTCCCAACCCAAGTACAATTGGGACAAACCATTTAGAACCTTTCCGAACCCAAGCACCATTGGGACAAACCATTTTGAAACTTTCCCAACCCAAGCACCATTGGGACAAACCATTTTGAAACTTTCCCAACCCAAGCACCATTAGGACAAACCATTTTGAAACTTTCCCAACCCAAGCACCATTGGGACAAACCATTTTGAAACTTTCCCAACCCAAGCAACATTAGGACAAACCATTTTGAAGCTTTCCCAACTCAAGCACCATTGAGACAAACCATTTTTAACATTTCCCAACCCAAGCACCATTGGGACAAGCCATTTTGAATCTTTCCCAACCCAGGCACCATTGGGACAAGCCATTTTGAAGCTTTCCCAACCCAAGCACCATTGGGACAAGCCATTTTGAAACTTCCCAACCCAAGCAACATTGGGACAAACCATTTTGAAGCTTTCTCAACTCAAGCACCATTGGGACAAACCATTTTGAAGCTTTCCCAACCCAAGCACAAGTGGGACAAGCCATTTTGAAGCTTTCCCAACCCAAGCACCATTGGGACAAACCATTCTGAATATTTCCCAACCCAAGAACCATTGGGACAAACCATTTTGAACCTTTCCCAACCCAAGCACCATCGTGAGAAACCATTTTGAAACTTTTCCAAACCAAGTGCCACTGGGACAAAACATTTTGGTTATTTTATACAAAGAATATCACTGTATATGACAACCCTGGCAAAATATGATGCTAAATAGACACCTTTATATCTTGCCTTGGAGACCATGTCTGCAGCTGAGACAAAGTCAATCTTATCAAAAGGGGTATGTACCATAAGGCCTCTTTTTGACTCAAAAATTTACATATTTTCATAAAAATAGTTGTTCTGAGAATACCATGGCAAAAAATTGATCAGAATTTGATAAACTTAAAATTGTGATTCATTTTTCAAAATTATTTAGATATGATGTTGCGTCTGACTATACAATACCCATTTTGTGCTAAAATTGGAGCTATTTTTAAAAAATTCAAGTGGTCTACATACAACAACCATTTTCATATTTTTACAGAATATAAAGGTATGTGTTAATAACCTAATACTAAAATATCGTTTTGGTTGTCACATGTGGACCATGTGAAAAACAAGAATATTTAAGTCTGTTAGCATTCATTGGTACTTTGCATCTCTATAACAGTGAAGAATGAACTACATAACACATAAAATGATTTTGATATAAAACAACGATATTCCTTTGAAATAACAAGCGTTATAGGTGAAGAGATTTTTTTTTCTTTCTTATTGACAAGAATGTTTCCCAGCATATTTAAAGATTGCATGGAGACAACAGTTATTGCATCACTTAGGATTATGTCATCAAAGTATGAACTTGAAATAAACAAAGTTATCAGTATTCTCAACAGAACATCCTTCGCATTCAAGAGAAACACTGGTCAGTCTTGAATCAGTACTTGCTCGATTGGCTGAGTGAATTTTCAAGCCCTGGTAAGTATACCTCAAAGCCATTGCCAAGTCCAAAATCTTTTCTATATTCACTAAACTGCATCAAATACTGTAATCTGAGTGTTATTGATGACAATCTAGTTTATATGCTAAGTTCATGAAAATGTTATGCTTGTTTCAAATGTGATATTTACAATTATATAATTTTTATATTGACTTTGCATCAATAAAATGAGTAGTAACTGTACACCAGTACACAAGAGTACCATGAACAGCACATTTTAAACCCTCCCCATGTTTAATAGTCCTTTATGTAAATAACTTAAAATGTTTGTGTAGAAACCACTTTTCCTCTTTCAGTCACAGTGACCTTGACATTTAACCTTTTGACCCCAAAATCAATAGGCACTTTCTTTACCCTAAGTACAAGCCATCCACAAAATTTGGTCCAGATCTGTGTTGTAAAACTAATGTTTTTGTGTGGAAACCATTTTTCTTCATCATACTGACCTTCACCTTTCACCTTTGAACCGCAAAATAAATATGCTTTTTCCTTACCCCAAGTGCAAGCCATCCACAAAGTTTGGTTGAGGTATGTTATGTAGAATTAATATTATTATTTAGAAGCCATTTCTATTCTTTCAGTCACAGTGACCTTGACCACTGACAATTTAAATCAAAAGGGTTCTTTCATATCTCAAGTTCAAGTCATCCTCAAAGTTTGGTAGCTGCAGATGATGTACAAATCAAGTTATTGTGTGGAAACAAAATTGGTAAAATATGGATTGATGGACAGATAGATAACATCATAACATAAATGACGCATATAAAAAACATTGTGATGTGGACAAAATTACCAAATTAGTGCCTTTATCCAACACTAACTTACATGAATTTTCTATTGTTATTCCTTACAGTGGATAGGTGTCCTTTATTAAAAGGTCCTAAATTGAGGTTAAAGTGAAAATCATACTATATAAATTTACCTGCAAGTTTTCATAGAATTATGTGCAGCAAAGTTTAACAGACACAATTCTTTATTTCTTACCTCCGATGTTTTGTTTTCTTCAAACAGATGCTTGACTGAGGGGTTTTTGGCTATGTTGTGTAGAATACTAAGTGAGGCCTTGAGGACATAGTAGACGTTCTGCAACAAAACATATACAAAATTTCTTATTTTGTTTCCTTAATGTACAGCATGCAAAAAATGATACTCAATATTGTTTAAGGCATAGATGATGGCAGATGATAGTACATCAGTCTCATTTCTATGAAATGCACAACATTAGTGGAGTAATTTCTATGTCTTGCAAAGCTAATTCACCCAAAGTGTACCTAAAACAAATACTGGACAATGGCTGGACGAAAACTATGTGTCACTTTTGTCACAGCAGGATTCAAGAAATTTCAATATCAGAGTGAAGCCCTGAGAGCCACCAGGAATAGAATCTGATACCCCAGTTTAAAATTAGAAGGCCAAGAAAGCTACCAGGTGTCACAGAATTGTGTATGCTTTATATCGATGTATATGTGTGATCGAAAATGAACTCGGGTTTCGTTGCTGCGTACAGCGTTACCCGAGGGTGGTTTATTTTTTTCGGCTCTAGTTATTTCGAAATACTGAGCGCGACTCAACCCATGCTGCATGTGCAAATTGCCTGTAGTGAAAACCCAAGGACCTAGCTGCGCATATTCATCACAGCTAGGGTACTTATATAGCAAATTCTCTATATAAAAATTACATTACGACGAGTCTTGTCAGGAAGCTTACCACTTTACGGGAGCAATCTTCAGCTGTAGAGGTATGTGAAATTTAAGATTGCATTCTTTAGCACTATTTGTTTTATATGACAGTATTGTTTCATATATCAGTTGTTTTAGAATTTATTCTAAATTCTACAGAGTCAATACCTAGGTCATACAACACCATGATATTAGAAATACTATAGTCTGGTTCAAGCTAGCTATTTGTTGTAACTGAACAGACAGATTTTATTTAATTATACGCTGCATGCATTGAATGAATAATGTAATGTGTAACAAAACGAATTCATGTGCGTGCATGTGAAACATATATCAATGCAAAAGTACTTAACCGTGCCATATGTACTACACGGTTCAGTTGTTATACTTTTAGCTGCTTTTGTGTTTGGTTTGGTGATGTGGAGTCAGGGAACTGTGGGGTTTCTTGTGATGTGTACGCTGTGTCTGGTGATGTTGGCTCGGAAGAGAGTACTGGTGTTCTCGATGTGAGGGACCAAGGCTTCGCGACCATTGGGTCTGTGTTGAATGAGAAGGCTCTCGAGGGATCCTTCAACAGACAGGGAGGGGTGGATCATACGTGGTGGCTCCTTGACCATTAATCCACTAATCCAATCCCAACCCGGCTTCACCCTGTTACACCAGGAATAGAATCTGATACCCCAGCTTAAATTCAGTAACCAAGAGTACTACCAGGAAAATAATCTGACACCCTATCTTAAATTCAGTAGCCCAGACCCTATCTTAAATTCAGTAGCCCAGACCCTATCTTAAATTCAGTAGCCCAGACAGCTACCAGGAAAATAATCTGACACCCCAGCTTACATTCAGTAGCTCAATGAGCTACTAGGAAAGGAATATGTTACCATAGATTAAATTCAGTAGCCCTGAGAGCAAATGGGAAAAGAATATCTTACCAGAGCTTAAATTGAGTAGCCTAGAAAAGGCTTTGCATTATGAAAATGTTAGGTTTGTGACTTTGCTTTCTCCTTGTAATGAGTCAATAGTAACTATTTATCATTGTGAAATATTTCCATTATACTTGTAACAAAATGCAGATGAAATATGACATAATTTTTTTAATCATTGGGATACCTATATTTAACATATGGTAGCCCCAACACAGTATTCTGGATGCCTCTTGGCTCTATGCACAAGATTTGTAAGACCCTGCACAGACAAAATAAAAATTTCAATTTACCTTGCTATGGATAGCACTGAGGTAAGGTTTGTGTCCACAGTTCAGTGTGAGTAACCGCACTGCATCATTTTCTGCCAGGGACTGAAAAAGGATCAATAGCTATAATTTCTACAAGGCAGCCACAGTATAAGATGGTTTAAATATAATGCAAAAAGCAATGCTCCCTCACTATAATGTCGTTCATTGGTTGCCATAAAAGTGGACCGCATTATAAGTGAGGGCACACAATACTGAGGTATGCTGCAAGCATTGTGTGAGGTATATTGTACACAAACCACATGAAATAGTGCATTTAATGGGGTAAAACCACATTATAATTGGTTCTAGTCAGCCAAGACCTAACTCCAAATGGAATATATTTAATAGCAGTAACGGAACACAGTTTAACCATTTTAGTGGGATCCATAACCATTCCCCAATCGTAAGAAGGTCAGTGGTATACTGAGTAAGGCTGCAATGTTTACACGTGTAAATGGCATAGTTTTGTTTACTGCCTGTAAACATTTACACAATCGGTAAACATGTAAATGAACATGCATGCAGCTGTCATTGACACAGGAACAACCATTTCCAAGTAAATTATATATTACCACATTTTTGCGAGGTACGACATGCACGTTATAATACTAGTAGCTGTCAACTGTTCAGTAAGATTAGTGGGTAGATAGGGGGAAAAGTTGAGTTTCTAATCATTTCGATTAAATGGCATTGTTTCGGTTTTTGTAAAACATGTACACATTTAGACATTTTGGTAAATGTTGCAGCCTTAATACTGAGGGGCCTTAAGATGAAGAAGAGTCATTTGAAGAGACTGATGCTCTACTGTCTGAAAAGAATTTCCAGGAATTCAAGATAAGACCATTTCTTCTCTTAACTGCTGAGTGCTGAAACCATTTCTGATATTCTTAAGCAATAAGGTTTTCAAATTAGCCACTGTGGCAGTCATATTGGATGTAAGATCAGCACCATTTTCATTTAGGACAAACTGGACACCATTAGAAGACTTTTGGTGAAAATCCCATGTTGATATGACCATCATTCAGAAGAATTAGTGACAACACTTTCAATATGTTCATTGTGGCAGCCATATTTGAGGTCAGATCAGCATTATTTTAATTCAGGACCAACTAGACACATGTATCATAATTAGTCTTCTGATGAAAATCCCATGTCGATATTACTTTCCATTTAGGAGGTGTAGCAATATAAAGATTGTCAATAATGCTGCTATGGTAGTTATAATGGATGTTAGATCAGCACCATTTTCATTTAGAACCAACTATGTCATCATAAGAAGTCTTCTAGTGAAAACCCAATGTTGCTATGACTTTCCATCGAGGAGGAGTAGCAATAACATCTTCAAGATGGCCAGTGTTGTGGTCATATTAGATATCAGATCAGCACAATTTTATTGAAGACCAACTAGACACCATAAGAAGTCTTCTAGTGAAAACCCCATACTGATATGACTTTCCATTCAGAAGGAATAGCAATACCCAAGATTTTTAAAATGGCTGCTGTGGTGGGCATAATGGATGTCAAATCAGCGTTATTTTCATTCAGGACCAACTAGACATCATAAGAAGTCTTCTAGTGAAAACCCCATACTGATATGACTTTCCATTCAGAAGGAATAGCAATACCCAAGATTTTTTAAATGGCTGCTGTGGTGGGCATAATGGATGTCAGATCAGCGTTATTTTCATTCAGGACCAACTAGACATCATAAGAAGTCTTCTAGTGAAAACCCCATACTGATATGACTTTCCATTCAGAAGGAATAGCAATACCCAAGATTTTTTAAATGGCTGCTGTGGTGGGCATAATGGATGTCAGATCAGCGTTATTTTCATTCAGGACCAACTAGACATCATAAGAAATCTTTTAATGAAAACTCCATGTTGATATGACCCTACATTCAGGTGGAGTAGTAATAACAAGATTTACAAGATGGCCACTGTGGTGGTCATATTGGATGTCTGGGTGGCAGCATTTTCATTTCGCACCAACTAGACATCATAAGAAGTTTTCTGGTGAAAACATAATGTCAATATGACTTTCTGTTCAGGAGGAGTATAGATAACAAGATTTTAAAGATGGCTACGATGGTGGCCATATTGGAAATCAGATTGGCACTATTTTATTTAGGTCTAATTAAACATCATAAAAAGTCTTTTTGTGAAAACCCCGTGTTGATAAGACCATTCATTCAGGAGGAGTAGCGATTTTCAACATGACCATTGTGGTGTCCATATTGGATGTCTGATTGGAACCATTTTCATTTAGGACCAACTAGACATCATAAGAAGTCTTCTAGTGAAAACCCATGTTAATATGACTTTCCATTCAGGAGGAGAAGCAATAGCAAGATTTTCAAGATAGCTACCATACTGGATTTCAGATCGGCAATATTTTAATTTAGGACCAACTTGACATCACAAGAAATCTTCTGGTGAACACCCCGTGTTGATATGACTTTCCGTTCAGGAGAAGTAATGATAATAAAATTTTCAAGATGGCTGCTGTAGCAGCAATACCAGATATCAGACTGGCACCATTTTCATTTAGGACCAAATAGACATCATAAAACCTCTTTCAGTTAAAACCCCATGTTGATTGACCATCCATTCAGGAGTAGTAACGATAACAAGTGGCAGCCATATTGGGTGTCTCAACAGCACCATTTTCCTTTAGGACTAACTAGACCATGGCATGAACGTGTATACAATGTTTCATGGCAATCCTCCAAGTAGTTTAGAGGAGGACTAGCGATAACAAACTTGTGCTCATGGACAGATAGTCGTTTGATGTCGGACAACAGAAATAAACAACAGGCCATCCCATAACCTCTTCTGGTCTATCATTTGTAAAAGATACATTGATTTTGTTATGCAGAACTTAATTTGCATCATAACTGCTCTTTTTCTGAGACATCCTCAAAGAAATTTGATAACATTGACACTCAGTTTTGTATGATAGTGCTGAATGGAGCAAGAAGATATTAGAACATAATTAATATCAAGCTGAGAACATTCCATGATCAATTAAAGTTTTCTGGTTTTGCACTGTAAATGAATAATAACAGCACAATTTGATTGCACTACAAGGAAAGTAACTCTTGACAGACTGCATGTAGAATTTAATTCTTTATAGCTGGTATTATACTTAAACAAACCATAAATGGATTAAAACTGAAATCTACATCCTTTTACCTAATCACCATCATCATCATGAAATCTAGATCCTTTTACCTAATCACCATCATCATCATGAACATTCTATTCAATGTTTTGGATGTTTTTATTTCATGATTTAGAAACCTTTGAGAGAAAAACTGTGGTATGACGGAGCTAAGGAAATTAGTTTGTCCAATTTCAACAAATGCTTTTATTTTACCCAGGGAAATTTATTGTTTGTTTAGACATATACTGAGAACCTCTCAAAACTGAAACCACAGTAAAATGAAATCCCTGTAAAAACGAAATAGTTAACCAAGTAAAAACAAAAACCCGCTCCAAATCGAAATTTTCATTTGGTCTCTGGGAGATACAATAGCTCAATTGAGAGAGTGTCTGAATTGTAATCCAAGGGTCCAGGGTTTGATACCTTAACCCAGGCCAGCATGTGTCAGCTGCCTCTATTTGTCTTTGGGAAAGGCACATAGCTCCCAATTCCTCAGCATGATATAGCCAATAATGTATCAAAAGTGCCATTAGAACTAACAAAAAACGACAAACACAAAGAAATCATTTGGTCCCTGTTCTTTCAATCTTATGTGGTTTTACTGTAGAAACATTTCTACTTTCCTTAAGTTTGGTTGAGCAAGAACTAATCTGTCTTGTCATGCTAACCTGGGCCAGCTTAGAACTGGCATCAGAGAAGTTCCAAAGGGTATTGTATGCATAATAGGTTGGAAACCACACATCATCATTTTTGAAAATTCCTATTGAGTTCAAGGTCTTCAGCATCTTCATTGAGGCACCTGGAAAAAAAGAGGGTAGTTTCAAACTCATCATGACTTTTCTTCAGCCTACAGTCATTACTTTAGATGGAAATCTTGGCTATTTTACTGACCACATAATTTTCTGAACAAACAAAATTGTGCTTTAAGCTGTCAAAATTCAGAAAAAATTGCAACAAAACTTTTTATTGTATCTCATAAAAGTAACAGTGTCAATCATTAGCACACAGAATGCCACACCATCGTGTCTCCCTCACACAATTGTGACTCACGCGATTGTATCAGCCTCATTGGATTGTGTTACCATACATGTATCTTGTTTGATTCAGTATCAAAAACAATTTATTGCTTTTGTTTAGGGGAGATATGAAGATTTGTTCACTTGCAACAAGTCATGTTATACTTGAGCTTTGTCCATGTGGAACAAGACTTGCCTTATGTGAACAAATCTTCATATCTCCCTCTAAAAAGGGCAATAAATGTATAATCCTATTTTCATATCAAATTTACTCATGTGCAAAATGTAAACTTCATACATCTTTGTCTCTTATCACACAGTGCACTAGCTCAATGCTGTTTGTTTGAAATCATAAGTCCAATGAACTGCATAGTTCCTGATCACCCGGCATATTATGGGATGATAATCTGTGTCAATGCTGTTTGCATGAAATCAAAAGTGTTATGAACAGCACAGACCCTGATTACCTACCACATTATGGGATGGCATATCTGGGTCTAGGCAGATCCAGATCAATGCTGTTTGCTTGAAATCATAAGTCGGATGAACAGCACAGACACGGTTCACCCTGCATATTATGGGATGGCAGATCTGGCACTTAGTGCTGTTTGCTTGAAATCAAAAGCTGAACGAACAGCACAGACTCTGTTTGCCCAACATATTATGGGATGGAAGATCTGGCTCTATGCTGTTTGCTTGAAATCAAAAGCTGAACGAACAGCACAGACTCTGTTTGCCATACATATTATGGGATGGAAGATCTGGCTCTATGCTGTTCTCTTGAAATCAAAAGCTGAATGAACAACAGAGACTCTGTTCACCCAGCATATTATGGGATGGCAGATCTGGCTCTATGCTGTTCTCTTGAAATCATAAGCTGATTACAATAGCATATACCCTCTGATCACCCAGCATATTACCTGATGACAAATCTGAGTTTATGGTGTTCAAAGTTGGGTGTACTTTATACATGAGTAAAATCAGTCTTTCTTATTGTTATAAGGCTAAGGCCAATTAAATAATTGTTGAATTTAGAATCTCAGGTTAAATTTTGAGTTCATGAAGTCTGGTGACTCAATCAGACATTCTGTTGTTAAGTTTTCTGTCAATGAAAGTTATATCACACCTGGTGCACTATACTTCATTGAAAATACACTTTTTCAACAGTCACTCTGTTAACTGAAACACCTTTGGTCAAATTATCCAGGACATCACTCAAGACACATCTTTTGTTACTTCTTCAATAAATTTTATAGCTTACAATGGAAAGAGATTACAGCCATATAATTCTATATACTGGTATTTGTTTTCTATTAATATATAAAATGTCTATTCTATTTTGCATTTTCTATGTGTGTAGGATGTTCATACTGTATTTCAACATTCTACATTGCATCAGTCCATCTCTAAATATACTCTCTGCATTTTGACAATTCATTTGTTGAGATATGTTAATCATAATAACGGTAGGCATACATATGGTACCATCCTGGAATGTAGCACAGTGAAGGTTGCAAGTAAGATGTTACAGTAGCATACTGCAAGTTAGAATAATGTAATTAATGCCATGGGACATTACTCTAGCAATCTTGGTCCAACTATATTGGCAAAATGGCATATCCTTCTTAACAGGCACATTGGGAATCGCGGATTGTTCATTGCCAATCTCGCCACCACCGGATAATCATTAGACATAGATATACACATAAATATACATGTAGAGCATGATCTAGAACATGGTTCAGTTTCAGGGGATTAAATAATGCCCTCCTTCTGTCCATTAGCCCTCCCATTCTGTATGTAAATATAGCTCATTCTAAATCACTGTATGACTGGAAATTCACCAAACTCATTTTACAAGTTGTCAGTATGTAAATATAGCTCATTCTAAATCACTGTATGACTGGAAATTCACCAAACTCATTTCACAAGTTGTCAGTATGTAAATATAGCTCATTCTAAATCACTGTATGACTGGAAATTCACCAAACTCATTTCACAAGTTGTCGGTATGGCAAATATAGCTCATTCTAAATCACTGTATGACTGGAAATTCACCAAACTCATTTCACAAGTTGTCAGTATGTAAATATAGCTCATTCTAAATCACTGTATGACTGGAAATTCACCAAACTCATTTCACAAGTTGTCGGTATGGCAAATATAGCTCATTCTAAATCACTGTATGACTGGAAATTCACCAAACTCATTTCACAAGTTGTCAGTATGGCAAATATAGCTCATTCTAAATCACTGTATGACTGGAAATTCACCAAACTCATTTCACAAGTTGTCGGTATGGCAAAGAGGGGTAAAGGTAGTTCACCTCCTCTCCGTGGAATCGGGGGGGAGTAGGATATTTTTTTAGTCAGTATATTTTATGGGGGGGGGGGGGGGCAAAGGGAAGAGACTTGAGGGTATAAAATGTTACTGTTTACTGTTGCCATTTCTCTGCCTATGCACACACCCAGACTCTCTGAAACTAATTGTATATCTTTGTTTATTTAATTTTGCTTTATTTTTTTGTCTAAATTTTTAGTTTGAGGCATTTCATGAAAACCACAATTATAAGTTAAAAATTGTGTTTTAGTTAGCTAGTATTTTTGACAAGTCAGTATAGCATCTACAACATTGCAATTGCCTAATGCCCCCCCCCCCCCTTATCTGTCTTTGAAGCACTTAGTTCAAATTAGTTCAAAATATTGTTCTTTTACGGAACACCCCAGTGCGAAATCCACATGAAAGCTTCTTTAACAAATCAATAATGATTCTTAAATTTTGTTTTTCAAATAAATGTCTTACTAAAAATAAAACTTTTACAAAACTCACATTAAAAAATAATAACAAGGTCCTAATTACATATAATTATCGTATTAATGAGTAAGATGATTTTATTTTTATTTTATTATTGTTTTATAGCTGTGAACACAGAATGACAAATAAATGAACAATGCAAGGTTATCATTTATTTTCACAAACTGATTAAACATCCTTGTGTCATAAATGTTTTCCAAATGCTTCTTTATAAAAACTATCACTTGATGCTCTCTTGTAAAGTTATTCACGTAATCAGTCCTGCAGGAATTGACGGATTGTTTTGTTGGAAACGAACAATTTACAGAATGTATGGGTAAATAAAGTTAAATGGCTGTTTTGCAAGGTTTGCATAAGATTATATAAATAAATAAAATTGTACGTTTCTGACCGAACACTGCGTTAAATACCTTTCATCAGTACTGTTATGCTGACTATTTATTTCAGCAAGGGCCTATATTGCTTAATATAGGTCCCTGATTTTACATACATATATATCAAAATGCTACAATATGTAAACAAGAGAGAGAGAGGGAGGGAGAGATTTGAAAAACCAGGTAGATCTATCACTTTGAGGATTGATGGAGAGTGTTGAACTTTTTAAAAAAGTCTTCTTTTTTTAAAATCCCCACATAAATAATTTGTGATATGATCATCAATTTAAAGCATGGACATTACAGCAAAAGAAAAAAAAAACATGAATATGAAAACCAGAGATTATGCAGTAACTACAAAGGAATAAAGAAGCATGTATGCTTAACAAATTCAGTAATAAATATTGGCAGTGGTAAAGATACAACACAGAATGTATCTCCTATACACATAGCAAATGCAACCTAGAATATACATCGTATACTAATAGAAAATATAGATATAGCATTATGGCGGTGATCCCCCTCCATAGCTCAATGAGACAATGTATGACACCCTACTGAAGCTCAATGAGACAATGTATGACACCCTACTGAAGCTCAATGAGACAATGTATGACACCCTACTGAAGCTCAATGAGACAATGTATGACACCCTACTGAAGCTCATAACTGCTGTATGAGCTGATAAGCCCTATATTCCATCAATGTCAAAAAAGAACTCTACGTATGTTATTCTCCATATCTAGTGTTCTGGTTATTATTATTCACAATATGAATATTTATATTGTATATCTAGTGTTCTGATTATTATTAACAATCTGAATATTTATATTGCATATCTAGTGTTCTGGTTATTATTATTCACAATATGAATATTTATATTGCATGTCTAGTGTTCTGATTATTATTCACAATCTGAATATTTATATTGCATATCTAGTGTTCTGGTTATTATTATTCACAATATGAATATTTATATTGTATGTCTAGTGTTCTGATTATTATTCACAATCTGAATATTTATATTGCATGTCTAGTGTTTTGGTTATTAATATTCACAATCTGAATATTCATATTATATATCTGGTGTTCTGGTTATTATTCACAATCTGAATATTTATATTGTATGTATAGTGTTCTGGTTTTTAGTATACTTATATTGTATGTCTAGTGTTCTGGTTATAATTATTCTCAATCTGAATATTTGTATTGTATGTGAAGTGTTCTGGTTATTATTATTCACAATCTGAATACTTATATTGTATGTCTAGTGTTCTGGATATTATTATTCACAATCCAAATACTTATATTGTATGTCTAGTGTTCTGGTTATTATTATTCACAATATGAATATTTATATTGTATGTCTTAAGGGTCCTTTTCATCCCAACTGGGACATAAGGCTGCAACCATCTTCTGCCATCTGTGTTGGTCATGGCTTGTGCTTCGCCCCAGGAAAGTCCCACCTTTTCCAGATCCGTCATCATTGTCCTTCACCACATTGTCTTTGGCCGGCCATGCTTACGCTTCCCCGCTGGTGTCCATCAGAGAGCTACCTTAGGTATCCGTTCTTGTGGCATCCGCATTATGTGTCCAAGCCATTTGATTCTGCGCATCTTGACCTCCAGAGAAATGTTTTTACATCCAGTTTTCTCATATAGGCTCACACAGGAGATCTTGTTTGGCCAGTAGATGTTGCAGATTTTATGGAGGCAGCCATTGTGGAATGAATTTACATTTCTCATCTTCACAACTCTCCAACACTTGGAGCCATATAAAAGTACCGACTTTATGCTGCTGTTGTAAAGTCTGATCTTTGTCTTGAGGCTGTACTGTTTTGATCTCCATAAGCACCTCTGGCTTTATTTAACCTGGCCTTTATGTCCTTTTTGGCACCATTGTTGTTACTAATTAGGCTACAAAGGTTGGTGAAGTTATCTCCAAACTCAAGTGTCTCTCTGTCGATGGTAATTGGAAGAGCAGCTGCTGCGTTTGTGCACATCACTTGGGTTTTCTTTGCATTGATATGCAGGCCCGTCTTTTTTAGCGTATTTGCAGAGTCTGTCCGATTTCTCTTGAAGATGAGAGCACCTTGATGAGATGACAGCCAGATCATCAGCAAAGTCCAGGTCTTCAAGATTTGAGAAGGGTGTCCACTGGATCCCTCTGGCATGGTCGGAAGTTGTTTGGCGCATTATCCAGTTGATGGTGATGAGGAACAGAATGGGAGAGAGGATGCAACCTTGTCTAACACCAGACTTCACCTGGAACGACTCTGTAAGAGTGTTGTTAAGGATGACGCTGCATTCAAAGTGCTCATAGAATTTCCCAATGAGGTTGACTATCTTGGATGGTATTCCATTGGCTCTAAGAATCCTCCATAGGCTCTCGCGGTGAACACTGTCAAATGCCTTCTTGAAGTCAATGAAGTTGATGTAAAGGGGCACATTCCACTCTAGGCATTGTTCGTGATGTTGCGCAGAGCAAATATCTGGTCTATACATCCTCTTCCTTTGTGGAACCCTGCTTGTTCTTGTCTGAGTTTACCATCTATGGCTGCATCAATCCTTTGGAGGAGAATTCTGCAGAAGACTTTGCTGGGAATGGAAAGGAGTGTTATCCCTCGCCAGTTGTCGCAGTTGCTAAGGTCGCCTTTCTTTGGTAGCTTGATGATGAGGCCTTTACACTAGTCTTTTGGGATGATATCAATTTCCTATATCTTTCTAAAGAGGTCAGTCAGTACATGTGCAGCGTTGTTTATATCAGCTTTCAGAAGCTCTGCCTATAGGGAGTCAATACCAGGTGCCTTGCCGCTCTTCATGGCCTTGATGGCTGTTTGGACCTCTGCTTGAGTAGGTGGGCTGGTATCAATGCCATTAATGTCATTTGATGGTAGTGGGTCTGCTGGATCTTCAGGCTCTGACTGGTTCAGTACTTCTTCGAAGTGCTGGACCCATCTCGCAGCCTGTTCCCTTTCCGAAGTTATCACTCTTCCCTGTTTATCTTTGACTGGTATGGAGTGGTTGGATCCCTGACCACAGAGCTATTTTGTAATCTTGTATACCATGCTCAGTTCACCCTTTGTTGCAACCTGTTCTGCCTCATTTGTAAATTCCTCAACAAAGGTTCTTTTATCCGTCCAGGCCCTCCTTTTTACTTCTTTATGCTTCAGCTTATACTCTTTCTGTGCCTCTTCAATCAGCCTTGGTGATTTAGAACTCAGAAGCTTGTCTTTGGCCTTTTTCCTTTCATCTATTATCTTCCATGTCTCTGGTGTTAACCATCTCTTGTCCTTTTTTTCCCTATAACCGATGACTTTCTTTGGTGCTTCAGAGTATGCATTTCTAATGCAAGTCCATGTACTTTCAACTGTATCATGATCTTTCCCAACTTCACTGGCCAATGCATTAAAATGATTTCTAAACTTGATAGTAAAGTCTCTCTTTATCTCAGGTGAGCGGAGCTTGCTGGTGTCAAACACTTTTCATTGTTGTTGTGTGGTACGTGTTGCCCATAGTTTCAGCTTTATCTTGGCTATCACAAGGTAATGATCACTGTTGACATCTGCCCCACGATGGACCTTTACATCTTGGAGAGATCTGCGCCACTTTTTGTTGATGACAATATGGTCAATCTGGTTGACAGTGCGTCCATTTAAGAGATTTCCAAGTTAGTTTGTGGATGTCCTTGTGTGGGAAGACAGAGCCGCCTATTACGCAGTTTTTATTGAGGCAGAAGTTTACAAGTCTTTCACCATTGTCATTGATGACTTCACAGCCATGTTGCCCCATCACCTCCTCACTGTTGGTGTTGTCTGTTCCTACCTTGGCATTCATATCTCCCATTATCAAAAGCATGTCATGTTGTGGGACTTTGGAAACTGCTAGTTGTAACTGTTCATACCAGTCCTCCTTGTCTTCCTCCTCAGCCTCATTGGTTGGGGCATAACACTGCAGGATGGTGAGTTTGCAGTACTGGGAGTCGAATCTTGCTCTGATAAGTCTGTCGCTGATTGGTTCCCATTCTAGGAGTGCATTTGCACTAGTTTTGCTGATGATTAGGGCTACACCGCTGTAGTGGACATCATGTTTCCCTGAGTAAATAATGGCTGAGCCATCACTTGTTATTTTGAGTTCTGAACTTGTCCATCTGGTCTCACTGACACCTAGAATGTCCAATATGTATCTATTCATTTTGCTGGTGACTTGTGCCATTTTTGATGTTTCAAACATGGTGCGGACATTTCATGCACCAAGACGAACTGTAGTTTTGGGTCCTAGAAAACTCCTGGTCAAGCCCCTAACTCTCCGGGATTGGTTTTCATCAGAAGCTGTCATGTTACCAAACAGTTGGTTGGAGTTCCTTATTGGAGCTATTTTTGTTGTTGAAGTTGATGATATTGCAGTTTCTGTAACGGTTTTTGTTTTTTATGGGGTGGAGTTGTTGGCACCACGCCCAACCCCCAACCTGGAGGGCCAGGTGCTGGGTTTTGAAAGGCCCCTCCCCCAAAACCTGCCCGGCTTGGTATGTCTAGTGTTCAGATTATTATTAACAATCTGAATATTTATATTGCATATCTAGTGTTCTGGTTATTATTATTCACAATATGAATATTTATATTGCATGTCTAGTGTTCTGATTATTATTCACAATCTGAATATTTATACTGCATATCTAGTGTTCTGGTTATTATTATTCACAATATGAATATTTGTATTGTATGTCTAGTGTTAATTATTATTCACAATCTGAATATTTATACTGTATATCTAGTGTTCTGGTTATTAATATTCACAATCTGAATATTTATATTATATATCTAGTGTTCTGATTATTATTCACAATCTGAATATTTATATTATATATCTAGTGTTCTGATTATTATCCACAATCTGAATATTTATATTGTATGTATTGTGTTCTGGTTATTATTAGTCACAATCTGAATATTTATATTGTATATCTAGTGTTCTGGTTATTATTATTCACAATTTGACTATTTATTTTGTATATCAAGCATTCTGATTATTGTTCACAATCTGAATGTGATTGTATGTGTAGTGTTCTGGTTATTATTATTCACAATCCGAATATTTATACTGTTATATTAAGTGTTCTGGTTATTATTATTTACAATCTGAAATATTTTCAATACTTGTGTTCGTGTTTTGTACTTGGGTGAAGGCAAATATATATAAGCCTAGCCAATACAGACTGTCAAAATAAATATATAAACAATGCATGAATTGATGTGTCTTTTATACCTCAATTACAACCATTTTTTTCACACATTCAAAAGCTACAAAGGCCAAAGATCATTTAAAGTTATAACTCGACACAAACATGCTATATTGTGGGCATGTTTTTAATATTCAAAGCAGCTGATTCAATTTTTATGTTGCACATGTACATTCAATATGCTTTTGATCAAAAACTCTGAATGAGGACATAATTATGACTAATTACTTGCTGAGTGAGAGAGAGAGAGAGAGAGGTACCCACACACCAAACTACTCACATGACAATGAGATGGGCCCAATTTTAGCATACATGTTTCATAAAGCACACTACATAAAAAGCTTGTCAGGCGATAACAGTCGTCATTTACAAGAGATTGTGGCAGTGTAATGCAAAAAAAAGCTTGTCTGGCTATAACAGTCTTCATTTACAAGAGATTGTGGCAGTTATATGCAAAAAAAAAGCAGAATAGTTTTACTTTTTAATTATTTACTACAAAATGGGACCAAATATATGCATTTTTTTCAATGAGTTTTTTTCAATTCCTTGTGACTTTAGATCTCTTGGACTGCTCAGTGTACATGTAATTTTACCTCAAACAACCTCTGAGCTTGTAAAAAGGGATGTAACTTGTGTCTTTACTCTGAGAATGGTGTTTTTTAGTATGGTGACATACCATAAGAGGTTTCATAATTTGCAGCTATAACCAGTTTGTTGATGATGCACTGTAATACATATCCAATTACTGATCTCCTTGACTATACTGACATAGAAACTGACCCAGATTTGAATACCCTATGATTGTATTATCCAACAGTGATCAAGTTAAACATACTCCAGCCAATCAATTCTTCTCCACCCTCAATGACATGCTTGCAATAATCAATGTCTTTAGGGTCAAGTTCAAGGATGTACCTTAAGGTTTCTGGACAAACTTGTATACAACTGATTGTAGCATAACTATCCTCCTCTAGAATATAATTAATTGAACCAGAATTCTGACCATGTATTTTCTAGACCTATTAAGCCCTAAACTCACACTCAAAATCCCACATTAAATATGGCAACTGGAATACAAATGCATAATTAAATGTAACATACAAAAGGAAATACAAATATTCTGAAAATCCTGAAATTTGTAAAGGCTGAACTTTATTTTAATTAAAACTATCCTAATTGCCAAATTTTCCAATTCTGTGCTTAAGCATCCTAAATAAAGGGCCCAGAATAGTAATAGACTTGACTACAGGGTCTGGACTAGTAACAGACTTGACTACAAGTTCTGGACTAGTAACAGACTTGACTACAGGGTCTGGACTAGTAACAGACTTGACTACAGGGTCTGGACTAGTAACAGACTTGACTACAGGGTCTGGACTAGTAACAGACTTGACTACAGGGTCTGGACTAGTAACAGACTTGACTACAAGTTCTGGACTAGTAACAGACTTGACTACAGGGTCTGGACTAGTAACAGACTTGACTACAGGGTCTGGACTAGTAATAGACTTGACTACAAGTTCTGAACTAGTAATAGACTTGATGACAGGGTCTGGATTAGTAACAGACTTGACTACAAGTTCTGGACTAGTAATAGACTTGACTACAGGGTCTGGACTAGTAACAGAATTGACTACAAGTTCTGGACTATTAATAGACTTGAATACTGGACCTGGACTATTAACAGACTCAAGTTCAAGGCTAAATCTAGTAGTAAAACCCTTGACCAAGACCTCAGGCATATTTAGTCCTGAGCCAAATGCTTCAGATAACTCGTCTGCAAATAGTTAATTAATTAGCTTTTTCACTGTCATAAGTGCACACTGTTTTTAAATGGTCATGCATGAAGGCACCAGACAAACTTACCCCTTGATTCAATGATTCAGATGACCCATCTGTAAAAATGAATGGCTATCGTTATCACTATGTACACTCCTTTGGCAAAATAATAATGGCAACATACCTGCATAACCTTCCTTGGCCAATGCATCCCCAATGGTCTCCCGAAGAGATGTATAATCCCAGTACATGTCTCCCAACATTTTCTGAACTCTCATGCCATCTCCTCTGTGGTATTCCTCCATCCGCTGTAGATATGCAACTAACTCCTGCAACTTTGGCAGAAGTTCTTCTTCTGGGAGATCCTTCAGACGCTCAAATTTTAGGTCACCATTCTCAACTTTGCCATTGACCTGACCGGTAGCAATTAAATCATGCTTGTTGAGGGACTGGGTACTCATGGTGCGATTCTGTTGAGCTGTGTGTGGTAGTGGTGAAGTGTTTGGAGCTTTGTTGCTCGTGGAGGCCTCTGAAATGTGACCTGAGATCTGGGACTGTGGACGAGACGAGGAAGTATTGTCCATCCTGTCAATGGTCCCCCTGTATGAGTCCTGCAGACTCAATGGACCATCTAGAAAAAAAAAATCAAAAACATACATGAGTGTATAGGTACAATAGTTAAATATGGGAATGCTTGGGAGGGAAGGGATCTGCAGCTGAATACCCATGCCTCAACACTATCAGAGCCATAGTGGCTCAGTGTTTGGCATGTCAGACTTGCAACCAGAAGGGTGTGGGTTACATTTTATGCCCAAACCAGGCTAAGTTGGCCACCATGATGTGTCTTTGGGCAAGACACTTTATTCCCAATTGATTACTTTAAAGAAACGGTGTATACATTTTGTGAAATAACATAAACAGTATAATCACAGGTTTAGAAGGGAGCACATCTGTGGGGAAAACAATAGGCACTGAAATAAATTATAATAAAGTCTTGAATATGAAAAGAAAAACATACTTCATATTGATAATTAGATATACATACAGTAATGTTACCACAAAAAATGCTGGAATATTGAAATTCACCTTTTAAAACAAAAAAAAGTTGGATCTTCTGAAACAGTTTAGAAAGAAAAAATCAGATTATGATTTTCCACAGTGGAAAGTGCCAAATCATAATGTAAAAATACATGTCAAATACAAGAACAATTTTTACAAAGATAGGGTACAGAGTAAATTGTTATCAGTAACATATCCTATTAGCCTATGGAACAATGTTAACAAATATAATTATGAAAGGATCTTAAATACTGTATGATATTTCTCCAGATGAATGGTTTGCGTATTTTGAAAAATTATTGAATAGTTATAAGTATGAAGTGAATCCAGAGATTGAAGAAGAAATTATTTTTTACAAATGAAGCTCACGAAATTGCAAATTGTGATCTTTCTGAACAATATTATATTGATCTTGGTCAACCTATCACTCTAAAAGAGATTCATTATCAAGTCAATGAAAAATGATAAAGCACTGGTAACAGAGATAGTATTGTGAGTTTTTCAAGTTTAGTAATCATGCATTTGTACATCTTATGTCATTTAACTGATTAACACTATTCTTCAAGAAAATAATTTTCCAGTGTCATGATGTGAGGGAATTATTTGGTCATTACATGCAGGTGAGATGTGAGGGAATTATTTGGTCATTACATGAAGGTGAGATGTGAGGGAATTATTTGCTCATTACATGAAGGTGAGATGTGTGGGAATTATTTGCCCATTACATAAAGGTGAGATGTGAGAGAATTATTTGCTCATTACATGAAGTATTTGCACATTACATAAAGGTGAGATGTGAGGGAATTATTTGCTTATTACATGAAGGTGAGATGTGAGGGAATTATTTGCTCATTACATGAAGATGAGATGTGAGGGAATTATTTGCTCCTTACATAAAGGTGAGATGTGAGGGAATTATTTGCTCATTACAAGAAGGTGAGATGTGAGGGAATTATTTGCTCATTACAGAAAGGTGAGATGTGAGGGAATTATTTGCCCATTATTTGCTCATTACATAATGCTGAGATGTGAGGGAATTATTTGCCCATTACATAAAGGTGAGATGTGAGAAAATTATTTGCTCTTTACATGAAGTATTTGCCCATCACATAAAGGTGAGATGTGAGGGAATTATTTGCTTATTGCATGAATGTGAGATGTGAGGGAATTATTTGCTCATTACATAAAGGTGAGATGAGAGGGAATTATTTGCTTATTACATGAAGGTGAGATGTGAGGGAATTATTTGCTCATTACATAAAGGTGAGATGAGAGGGAATTATTTGCTTATTACATGAAGGTGAGATGTGAGGGAATTATTTGCTCATTACATGAAGGTGAGATGTGAGGGAATTATTTGCCCATTATTTGCTCATTACATAAAGGTGAGATGAGAGGGAATTATTTGCCCATTATTTGCTCACTACATAAAGGTGAGATGAGAGGGAATTATTTGCTCATTACATGAATGTGAGATGTGAGGGAATTATTTGCTTATTACATGAAGGTGAGATGTGAAGGAATTATTTGCTCATTACATGAAGGTGAGATGTGAGGGAATTATTTGCTTATTACATGAAGGTGAGATGTGAGGGAATTATTTGCTCATTACATGAAGGTGAGATGTGAGGGAATTATTTGCTCCTTACATAAAGGTGAGATGTGAGGGAATTATTTGCTCATTACATGAAGGTGAGATGTGAGGGAATTATTTGCTCATTACAGAAAGGTGAGATGTGAGGGAATTATTTGCCCATTATTTGCTCATTACATAACGCTGAGATGTGAGGGAATTATTTGCCCATTACATAAAGGTGAGATGTGAGAAAATTATTTGCTCATTACATGAAGTATTTGCCCATCACATAAAGGTGAGATGTGAGGGAATTATTTGCTTATTGCATGAATGTGAGATGTGAGGGAATTATTTGCTCATTACATAAAGGTGAGATGAGAGGGAATTATTTGCTTATTACATGAAGGTGAGATGTGAGGGAATTATTTGCTCATTACATGAAGGTGAGATGTGAGGGAATTATTTGCCCATTATTTGCTCATTACATAAAGGTGAGATGAGAGGGAATTATTTGCCCATTATTTGCTCATTACATAAAGGTGAGATGAGAGGGAATTATTTGCTCATTACATGAATGTGAGATGTGAGGGAATTATTTGCTTATTACATGAAGGTGAGATGTGAGGGAATTATTTGCTCATTACATGAAGGTGAGATGTGAGGGAATTATTTGCTTATTACATGAAGGTGAGATGTGAGGGAATTATTTGCTCATTACATGAAGGTGAGATGTGAGGGAATTATTTGCCCATTATTTGCTCATTACATAAAGGTGAGATGAGAGGGAATTATTTGCCCATTATTTGCTCATTACATAAAGGTGAGATGTGAGGGAATTATTTGCTCATTACATGAAGGTGAGATGTGAGGGAATTATTTGCTCATTACATGAAGGTGAGATGTGAGGGAATTATTTGCTTATTACATGAAGGTGAGATGAGAGGGAATTATTTGCTCATTACATGAAGGTGAGGTGTGAGGGAATTATTTGCTTATTACATTAAGGTGAGATGTGAGGGAATTATTTGCTCATTACATGAAGGTGAGATGTGAGGGAATTATTTGCTTATTATATAAAGGTGAGATGTGAGGGAATTATTTGCTTATTACATAAAGGTGAGATGAGAGGGAATTATTTGCTCCTTACATGAAGGTGAGATGAGAGGGAATTATTTGCTCATTACATGAAGGTGAGATCCAATAGAATCTAAATAATTATCATGGAATTACTCTTTTGAATGGGTTTGGAAAAGTTTTCACAAACATTATAGTCAATGATAAAATCAAACAGCAGGAAAATGATCAAGATTTGTTCTTAGAAATCCGTGCTGTATACAGAAAGATATATAGTACATTAGACAATATATTTATTTTGCAATGAAAAGAAATATGTTTCAATGAAAAGAAGTCATCATTATTGTGTTTCTCTTGACTTTTCATCATTTTTGTTGTTTTCATATTTTGAATAAAAATGGACTTCATGGTAAACTCTTTCCAATTATTCAATCTATCTATGTATTTGAAGTTAAAATCCTGGGTGCAAACTGAAAATGGTTTGACAAAATACTTTCAGTGTTCCCTTGGTTCTCACCAAGGATGTATGTTAAGTCCAACTCTTTTTGCTCTCTATGCAAATGAATATTTTCATTTACTGAAAATAAATGGTTGTAAAGGTATACAAGTTAATCCATGTAAAGGTATACAAGTTAATCCATGTAAAGGTGTACAAGTTAATCCATGTAAAGGTATACAAGTTAATCCATGTAAAGGTATACAAGTTAATCCATGTAAAGGTATACAAGTTAATCCAAAACTATGCAACACATTTACTCTAGCTTATGCTATAATTTTACTAATATTGTTGACACTATTAAATCCTCTCAAAAGCAATCAAAGTCCTGTAAGAATTATATGATAAAAGTTTGTATAGTAAAGTGACACTAAGATACCTAAAGAACATTTTATGTTTAGTTTAGTACTAATTTGGCTGTTTAAGAAAATTGGGTGCATTCCCTCTAGAAATGTATATATTATTTGACAATCAGTGAAGTTTTTCTTTTACTCACAAGTATAACCCTGTGACTCAAGTATTAGCATATATACATCTTGATGAAAGTCCTAATAATAAATTTTCCCACATAGTGTAAATCTGATAAAAAAATATATTAAAATATCTTGGCTGCAACCATGTATAGGAAAAAAACCTACATTTCATGTTTCTTCTTTCATTCAAGCCATAAAATCCAAACTGAAATCAAACGAAGTTACTTGGCTGAAGAAAAATGTTACCACATCAGGTGGAACATGATTAAGCTGCATACAGCATAGTGGACAATCATCATCAAAGAGAGTAGAACCACATCAGGTGGAGCATGATTAAGCTGCATACAGCATAGTGGACAATCATTATCATAGGGAGCAGAACCACATAAGGTGGAACATGATTAAGCTGCATACAGCATAGTGAACAATCATCATCAAAGGGAATAGAACCACATCAGCAGGAGCATGATTAAGCTCATACAGCATAGGGGACAATCATCATCAAAGGGAGTTGAACCACATCAGGTGGAGCATGATTAAGCTGCATACAGCATAGTGGACAATACTCATCAAAGGGAGTAGAACCACATCAGGTGAAGCATGATTAAGCTGCATACAGCATAGTGGACAATGATCATCAAAGGGAGTAGAACCACATCAGGTGGAGCATGATTAAGCTGCATACAGCATAGTGGACAATGATCATCAAAGGGAGTAGAACCACATCAGGTGGAGCATGATTAAGCTGCATACAGCCTACTATATAGATAGTGGACAATTAGCACTGTTTATTGATACAGTGCTCCCTCAGTATGACACTGTTTATGGGAATCATAAAAGTGTACTATGTTGGTTATGTCTTAATGGGGTACACAAAACTATGAAAATATGAAACCACATTATATTGGTTCTTATCAGCCAGGAAATAAAATCATTGAATCAAACACATAGCAATAACATAACCAAATTATGCATAAGCAAATTTAATGGGATACTTGCCCATACACATCTTCTTATATGAGAAGCCATGTTATATTTTGGGGTTTTATTGTTATGTCCTGCCATGAATATGGAAGGTGAATAGTGTCACACTTGTCCACCCATCCATTGCACTTTGCTCAAGTTTCATGTTTACTTCAGTTTCTTAGACCTATGATCCCCAGAGTCATGCAACTTTGTATTTGGAAGCATCTTAAATGTCACTGCAACACAATTCCATCAAAAGTAGGTCACTATGACCTAAATTTCACACTTCAGTGACTTAAGTTGCTTTGCATTAAGGTCAGTTTCTCTTGCACTGTGACTCCAAGAGTCATATGCAGGTGCATTTTGGTAAGTGTGACACATTGTAAAACAACTACATTTTGGTAAGTGTGACACATTGTAAAACAACTAGTGTTTGTCAAATTAGGTCATGGTTACCTAAATTTCATGTTTCAGTGACTTCAGTTAAGATTTGCATTTAGGTCAGTTTCTCAGACACTGTCTTGGAGCCATGCGACTTTATATATAGATAAATCATGAAAATAATGCCATTTTTCCAAAAATTAGGTCACTGTGATCTAAATTTCATTCTTTAGTGAGTTTGGTATTGCAGTTAGATTAGTTTCTTGAGTATTGTTAGCCACAGAGGCTTGCAATTTTGTGTGTGTATTTATCCGAGTGCAGTGCCAACCTTCCTATTAATTAGGTCGCTGTGTGACTATATTTAATGCCCAATTGATTACACTTATGTTTTGCATTTAGATCAGTTTTTGCAGCATTGTTAGCAGCAAAATAAATCAACTCTGTATGTTGATGCATTTTGGTGAGTACAACACTATATTATGAAAACAGGTTAGTTCAACCTATATTTCACACTTCAGTGACATCAGTCAAGCTTACATAGTAATCAGTTTTTCATGCATGTTTGGCTGTATGGTCATACAAATAAAGGGAGCAAGTATTTGCATTCTATGAACATATTTCAAGTTCTACAAGTTTCATTGTAAACTTTGCAGCATAAAAATAAAATGTTTTGCATTCTAGCATAAAGGCATGTTACAGGACCAAAATACTGAGAATTCACTTCTATTTGTGAGGGACCAATTTTTATAGATATTGTTGCTGCTGTAACAAAGAAAATGTAACCTTCCAACATAACATATCTCTGCTACAAATAAATACTTATTACAGAGGCATCTCCACCAATTCTTTGGATATGTATGTATGTAGTAGTAGTAGTAGTAGTATTTTATGGCACCTCAGCACAATAGTGGGTTTTGGGTACCAACCGAAGGTAAAGCTAAAAAAATGAAAAAAATTGATTGCACAAAAAGTCTGGAGGATAACCCTTGCAAATAAATGCAAACATGAAGTATAAGAAGCTAAATGTAAAACATAAAGATGTTAAAATTCTGTAATATGTATATAACATAAAAGATAAAGGTAACAAATATAAAATCCTTAAAATTTATGGTACCTCTTTTTGAGGTCCATGCATGTCACCAACAGTAATGCTATGTATGACAACACAAGTCTGCAGCCAATGGTACAGAAGACACTAGTAGACTGTAGTCCTAGGTCAACAGAGTTCGACTGGTGTAAAGAGCTGAATTTTGTTAATTTTTTTATGTTAGAATTGAAATAATTACATGAAATGAATTATCTGTTTCAAATCCACTTAAAACTGCAAGTTTGAAAACAGTTATTTTTCATTTGAATCAGATACCTCTTTTCAAGTCATTATTTCTGAAATATAGATGACATGTGCCTCACTTTCCCTCAAAACAATAGTCCTTAGGAAAGAGAAGCAAAACATACCAGGTACTGCATTGGACATAATACTGCACATGCCTTAATATGTGCGCATCCTTCATTTTATTCAAACTGCATGTACTTGATTCCAGCATGCTCCATGGGAAGGAAGCAGCTGTTAAAATCTGTCTAGAACATCAGGATTTATTTTGAACTTGCAATCATGCATGCTTGGTGCCTTGTTACCACTTCACTTTGTAGCTTTTAATTAATCTAAAAAAAGGATCTTACCTATGTTATATTTAGCATGACCACATTAGGAGAGAGAATGTACCTCCAAAGAAGAAAGCTCTCAAGTGCAAATGGAGCTAACTCTTCTAGTATGTACAGAAATGTGACGGGAACATTATGACATCATTGGTGTTCACTTATTAACTTGAGATTTCATCTTTAAAAATTCTTTGAAATAAAAAATTGCAAGTACACTGTGTGAATTTTACATTGAATATTGTATTCTAAAGATTGTAATAAATATATATCATCTTATCTAAACTAGAAAAATATAGTGACTCACCATATTTAATGGTTTCATCTATTGAATCCCAGTGAGAAAGAACTAAGGATACTCTATCCACTGTGCCATGAGTTCTATTTTTATTTCCCATCGCTGTATTTTTTCCCAAAGCTTGATTGCGAGGAGAACCCTTTCTTGGAAACACATCATTCTTGTTTAATTTCATAGTTCCTGACTCATTTGAAGTGGAGGATGATGGTGATATTACTGTTGTCATAGTAACAGAAAAACAAGATTCCTTTCTGTATAGGGTTATTAGTGTGCAACCCATTCAGGAAACGACATAATCATTTTCTGATCACTTGGCAAAATGTTTATGCATTATATTACTTGTATTATACTACAGTTTCGAGCCAGGAAGACAAAATTCTTATACAAAGAAATCCGAATTCTACCGAAAGGCTTATAAGTCCTGATGTTCTTCAGATTAATTTTAACAGTAATTTATTAGGATGTATTTATACAGTGCTCAGAATTTGTAATAAATACTTTCAAACAAACTACAGTATCACAATTGGAGAAACTATTCCTAGTTTCAAGCAATATTAAACTGAACCAAAGCTTATGTTCCTGCATTAGTTTTCTGACCAACACTGGTTAAAAGTTTAGTGAAACGATTGCATTTCTTCCACTGTCACCAGATATAATGATGAAATGTAGAATATCCACATAAACTGATTGTTACTGCCAAAATTCTTGCATTTAAATTATCTTCTTTGTTTAATACGAGATTCTTGCTATGACAGATTCTTGCTATGACAGGTTCTTGCTATGACAGATTCTTGCTATGACAGTCCATCTGATTTAAATCTGTGTAGTGATTATGATGACATTATCACAAGAGTTAGGAAAGATCCGCTCGCATATAAAATAGATGAAAAATCACAGTTGTGTTGATCGTCTTATAAGAACTTCCTTCACCAAAAACATGACTTTAGCTCCATCCTATTATTTTTATGTAATCAATCCACATGAAACAAATGAAGTTGACCTATTTTCTGCCCCAAATTGGCTTCTCTTCCTTTTGTGATGCACACATGCTCCTACCTAAGCCTTTATCACTATGATTTCTACAATTCTTGGATGGTAAAGACTAGAATTCCTGGCAAGGTCACATTTACATATATTGAGCATTTATATCTCATAGGATCATAATTCCTCCAATATTCTCCTTTAAATGCATAAAATCTGACAGTTCACCCCGGAGAATTATCACCAGGAATTACTGTAAACTCTGCAGAATATCAAGCAATGTCTTGTAATCATACAAATGCCTATACAATTATAGATTGCTTATGAATACAATAACATTCTGCACTTATAGCAATTCTGAGACATTTAAATAAATTCTTTCAAAGTCTTTGATGCAAAACCTGGGTTTCACAGAAATGGGTGGTCTATATAGCCAACAAATTTAGCAGTTATTATAAAATGCACAATCTTTGAAAAGATCCATGTTGAAAAGATCCTTATAAAATTCTTGAATTGAATCCAAATTTTAAAGACAAAAAAAGATTAGTAATTGTTGAGGTTTTCTCTTGAAATGCAGAGCCAATGCATACATTCCACTGAAAGGAGTATCAGCACTGAGGATAACTGTATTAGACATCAGAACATCTTTCAGGAAAGTTTCAAAAATGCCTTTTATATTCTGTACTGGAGATATCAAGATCTTGAATATTAAATTTGGACAATATAATTGCTTTTGAATTAATGTTCTTAGTAATCAGATTGTCCCGAATTCACAAATTCTTACTGGCTAAGTTGCATAACACAATAATCTTAAAAACCTGAAGAATAATTATTGGTAGTTTAGAAAACAGATAAGCAATTTTTGGTCCAGCTAAATTTGATGAAGCTAGCTATCTCTGTACACAAAAGAAAGTGCAGACATCTAGAATGAAAAATGGCTCTCAGCAGTATAAAATTACAATGATAATTTCCACAAAAGAACAGCAGAATAATGGAATAGCAAGCAGTCCAACTGATTCCAGAGTTGATGACATAAAAGAATTACATTTTAAGAATCCATCTAAACTTAAGATATGACATTAGGGAATCCATTATATTTTGAGATATTGTGGAGATTTCCACCCAAAAATGATGTAAATATGGAATAATAGCCAGTCTGATTCCAAAGTTGATAATTAAGATATAAGGATACTTTTTGAGAATCCATATAAAGCTGATATGTGATATAAGACGTTATTATATTCTAAGGTATCCTGGAGTTGTGCTGAGCATGAAAATGGCTTTAATACTGAAACTGAATGCACTCAGAGCATATTGTATCCATGACAACATATAATTTATATGTAAAAAAAACCCCATTATTTCATAAACCATATGTTCTCCATTGGAATGTCACTGTTGATTTATTTGCCATCTCACCTCATAATGTGTTTTGGGGGATACACTTTTGGGACCATAGTGGTTGATTTAAAAGCAAATTGTTTGAACAAACAGTTATTTGTAACCAGAAAATTAGTTGATTCATATTTCCCTTGAGAATATATGGTTGCCAGACTCAATCATATAAGAATTTTACCTTTAGAAAGAGGATTTGATAGAGACTTTGGCATGGTGCAGAGGAATGTATGTATGTATGTATGTATGTATGTATGTATGTATGTATGTATGTATGTATGTATGTATGTATGTATGTATGTATGTATAGTTTTATGGCATGGTGTAGATGTATGTATGTATGTATGTATGTATGCATGCATACGTGTGTGCGTGCATGTATGTATGTATGTATGTATGTATGTATGTATGTATGTATGTATGTAGTAGAGTTTTATGGCACCTCAACACAATAGTGACAATATGGTGCAAACTAAAGGTAAATGTTCGAAAAATGTAAAAATGAATTGCATAAAAACTTTAGGAAGATAAACCCTTCCAAATAAATGTAAACAAGAAGTACAACAAGATAAAATATTTGTGTGTTTAAGACTCGACAGAATGTTAATAATGATACAGTGGTCCCTCACTATTAAGCACCTCAGTATAACATGGTCCCTGATATAACACAGGTATGGTCATGGATCTAATTATAAAACACCTCAGTATAACACAGTCCCTGATATAACACAGGTATGGTCATAGATCTAATTATAAAGCACCTCAGTAAAACACAGTCCCTGATATAACACACATATGGTTATGGATACCATTTAGCACCTCAATATAACACAGTCCCCGATATAACACAGGTATATTCATGGATCTCATTATTAAGCACCTCAGTATAACACAGTCCCTGATATAACACAGGTATGGTTATGGATACCAGTGTAAAGCACCCCAGTATAAGACAGTCCATGATATAACACAGGTATGCTCATAGATCTAATTATAAATCACCCCAGTATAACACTGTCTCTGATATAACACAGGTATGGTTATGGATATCTTTATAAAGCACCTCAATATAACACAGTCCCTGATATAACACAGGTATGGTTATGGATACCATTATAAAGCACCTCAATATAACACAATCCCTGATATAACACATGTATGGTCATGGATCTCATTATTAAGGACCTCATTATAACACAGTCCCTGATATAAGACAGGTATGGTTATAGATACCATTATAAAGCACCTCAGTATAACATGGTCCCTGATATAAGACAGGTATGGTCCTGGATCTAATTATAAAGCAACCCAGTATTACACTGTCCCTGATATAAGATGGATATGGTCATGGATCCCTTTATAGTTGAATAATATCTTTTTCAGGTAATGTACCCCAATTTAAGGCACACTTTTGATCTGTACTACCGGTATATACAGTGAGTTACCACTGCATTAAACCTCATTCACTTGAACAATGGATCACTTGAATTGCTTTGTGAGCTCCCTTGGGCATTCAAGCTATTGAGATTCAACTGTATTTAATAATATCGGTAGTGGAATGTTGAAAAAAATTTGTGCATGTTAATATACCCATGCTTCTTCTGCATTCCATCTCTATCCCATGTGAGATATGAGTCAACATGCATATCTTCTGATGATGACATAATATGTGCCAAGTTTCACAGCAATCTACTAAAAACTGCATTCACAAAATTCTGTCATACACTGCATCCAGCTATAAGATTTGTCAATATGAGCATCTGAAGATTACGACCATGTTTTACAGTGATCAGTAAAAATCTGCAAGACAAGTTGCATTCACAAGGATCTGTCTTACAATGAATCAGGCTCCACGTCAAAAAGGGCAAGAACTCTAACAAAAAAATCACAAAGATCACAGTGATTTGTTGATATGTGCATATTCTGATGATGATCATTACACTTCCCAATTAAGTTTCACAGAGATCCAATTAAATCTCTGATACTTGTTGTGTTCAGAACATTGTCATACACTGCATTCAGTTGCAAGTCGAAAAAGACAATAACTCTTATAAAAATTGCAGGAACACAGTGATCTGACTATATGCATATCTTTAGGTGGTGACTATGATATTTATACCAAGTTTCATGGCAATCCATTAAAAAACAGAGAGCTAGTTGCACAAAATTTTGATATGCACATCATCGGGTGATATCCATAATATTTACCATGTTTTATGGCAACCCATCAAAAACTGGGGGACTATAGTTGCACTAATGAGATTGTGTTAAACAAGATTTTGTGCTGGATGGAAGGACAGTCAGATGGATGGATGGATGAATGGGATATTGCCTTTGACGTGGCAGTATAAATATTGCTATGGCATCTATAACGCTGAAATGAAGTTGAGACCCAGTATGAACACTTAATGCCATTTGTGTGTACTATAACCTAACTATAATTTAAATATCACAATGGATACCGAAGGTAATAACAATAAATTCAGATTATTCCTGAACAATGATGACAGCATCAGATACTGATGGTGTTTGGAAACATCAGACCACAGACATTGATACAAAAACTATCTTCTGTTAGTGGACATTTGCAATCAAATAAACTGGGCCTTAACATTTTTGAGTACTATAGAAGATTCAGAAGAGCACATTTTCAAAGAAAATGCACAGCTTGCAAGTGCAAATTATGACTGCTTTTAGCACTATTATATGATGCTAAGCAAATTTTGTTACTGACAAGTGATTTGATTACATATCAGACAAGTCATTTGATTACATATCAGACAAGTCATTTGATTACATATCAGACAAGTCATTTGATTACATATCAGACAAGTCATTTGATTACATATCAGAGAAGCTCACATCTAACTAAAATGTGTAAAGGAATATATGAATTTAAAAGTTTTATTTATATTGTGTGTAAAGGAATATATGAATTTAAAAGTTTTATTTATATTGTGTGTAAAGGAATACATGAATTTCAAAGTTTTATTTATATTGTGTGTAAAGGAATACATGAATTTAAAAGTTTTATTTATATTGTGTAAAGGAATACATGAATTTAAAAGTTTTATTTATATTGTGTGTAAAGGAACACATGAATTTAAAAGTTTTATTTATATTGTGTGTAAAGGAATACATGAATTTAAAAGTTTTATTTATATTGTGTGTAAAGGAATACATGAATTTAAAAGTTGTATTTATATTGTGTGTAAAGGAATACATGAATTTAAAAGTTTTATTTATATTGTGTGTATCAAAAGTATTGTTTAATTTTGTGGTTTACCTTACCTGTTTAATTTTGTGGTTTACCTTACCTGTTTAATTCTGTGGTTTACCTTACCTGTTTAATTCTGTGGTTTACCTTACCAGTTTAATTTTGCAGTTTACCTTACCCAGTTTGCAGAAAATACACGAGCTCACTCAAAGAAAATTGTATTAAGACTGATAACATATAAATACAACAGAGCTTGAAAAAAAAGGGCAATCACAAATCTATTGTACTGCCTACACACAACATTTTAGAGGTCTTTAACACAGTATTCCCCCACAATAAGACACCTCGATATAAGGCATGTACATTTTACAAGGCATACCCAGTCATGTATCCCAATTCATTATTTAATAGTAATATTATGTATAAAATATCTCAATAGAAGGTGACCCCACCAATAAGGCAGTCCACTTTTATAGTTCCTGTGAACAACATTATAGTGAAGGGGTACTATATATTTTTCTTTATTTTAGCTTACTTGAAAATACTCACAAATGGTCAATATCAACCCAAATACATGTATGTGGTCCCCTGTGTACAACTGCAACATTTACCAAAATAACTAAACATGTACACAGTTTACAATAACTGAAACGATGAAATTTAATCAGAAATGTGAGAACCTCAACTTTTCCCTATCTAACTGCTTAAGCCTTACTGAACAGCTGACAGTTAATATAATGTGCCTGCCCTACCTTGCTCAACTTGCGATTGTTTTATTTGCTGATGTCAGTTACCTCTTATTATGACATGATATAGTTTGTAGGACATGTCAACATGTCTTTGTTGAACATATCTGACAGTTTCAGTAAAATATCTCTAGGATTGTACATCTAGTAGTATTGTTTCCCACTGTTACATATATATATATATATATATATATATATATATATATATATATATATATATATATATATATATATATATATATATATATATATATATATATATTGGACCGGACATACTGCCTGGACATGCATATAGGATGCTGTTTTGTAGTTAAATGACTAAGAAAAAACTATATGTAGTGATTTACAAACTTGAAATGATGTTTCTTTAAAAGAAAATGTTACTAATCAAAGGTTCTTTAAACAAACATGTTATTTAAATGTAAATACTGAAGCTTAAATACATTTTATTAGCACTGTCAGTAAATCAACCTGATGTGCAATGTTGTGTAATGTGCACTATAACCAATTCTTGTCAACTGCTTTTTATCATAGCAATGCTACACTCAATGTGAAAATCATAGATCTATACTTTATGAACAGAATTAACATAAAAATTCCACTAAACAATCTTAAGCAAAGATGTTGAAATATATAATTTAATTGGAACAGATAATTCCTGTGTCAATGACAGCCACATGCATGTTTGTTTACACATTTACCGATTTTTTTAAATGTTTACAGGCACTAAACTCAACTACCGTATATACTCGTGTATAATTCAGAGCCAAATGCAAACAACATAGACCCTGATCTGCCGTCGCATAATGCACTGGAAGATCAGGGTCTATGCTGTTTGTTCTACTGATTAGTCCTTACAAACTGCATAGACCCAGATATTCCGGTGCATTATGCAATGGCAGATCTGGGTCTATGCAGTTTGCAGTTGGTATGAGCTTATACGCGAGTATATATGGTAAGCTGTTTACACATGAAAAACATTGCAGCCTTACCTTTCAGTCAAATTAGCTGATTTACCTAGCTGCGGACTACTCCACCTGTTCTCTACAAGTTTAGCTGATTAACTAGCTGCAGACTACTCCACCTGTTCTCTACAAGTGAATTTTCATGTTCAAAGAATGTTTTATAAATGCAAACAATTTTCCTGAAGGTGATAGCCAAAACTGTAAAATAATAACATGCTGAGTGCAGGGGATCTTAGGTTTCTTGGTTCTTAATATGACATTAAACTTGCACTAGATGTGGAGTAAAAACTTTTCTTGTTGTTAACATTAATTTTTGGATATAAAAGAAATTTAATTTTTGTCCTTGTTTGTCACATTAGCCATAACAATTATTTAAGTTGTAAATGATTTGAAACCTTTTGTGTGAGTAGCTTCCTGTTAAATGTACATGTCATCTTCTCGCTTTTGTACTTGATTGTTTGTCTGTTTTATTGTTATGATGTACCAGCAAGTAAATTACCATAACATTGATATGTATACAGCAGTCCCTAACAATAAGACCCTTCATTATAACACCATTCCTGTCATTGATCCCATTTTATTATTACATTATTTAGTCATGTACTTCATTATAAGGTAGTCTCATTATAAAGTGGTATACTATATAACTCCCATGGACAGCATTATAATTACGGTGTACTGTACCTAACAAAATGTGCAAATGTAATGGTCACTGAAAATAACAATGTTCAAGATTCTTCCTCATGTTCCAAACATATTCAAATCTTTCAAGTATGTTGCTTCTAATGATATTGGAAGAGACATATGGATACCTAATTATTATTATCATTACCTCAGTGGTTAGCATGCTTGACTCTCGACTTGATATGTTCAAGTTCAAATCCTTCCCAGACCAGGCTGTTGGATGCCACAGTGTGTCTCTGGGCAAGGCACTTCACTCCAATTGCCTTGTCACAATATAACCTTTCATGTGTTAATGTGCTATTCAACACAAAACCAATCAATAAATCAATCAATAAATCCTTTTTGGAGAAACAGGACACATACCTGCAACTTGCTGCAATGGTAAGGCAATCAGGTACTATGGATGAAACTGGACACATAACTGAAACTTGCCACCATAACAAGGCAATCAGATGCTATGGATGAAACAGGACACATAACTGAAACTTGCCACCATAACAAGGCAATCAGATGCTATGGATGAAACAGGACACATAACTGAAACTTGCCACCATGGTCAAGGTAGTCAGATGCTATAGAAGAAACAGGACACATAATTGAAACTTGCCACCTTGAAAAGGCAATAAGATGCTATGGATGTAAGAGGCTGGGATATAAACTCTGCACTCTCAATGAGGATACTAGGGAAACAGCACAGAAGTAAAAGTCATATAAAGTTATTCAGATTTCAGATCACAGCGTGCCTTATTGCATAGGACATAGGACATAAACTCTGCACTCTCAACCAGGACCACTAGGAAAATAGCCAAGAAGTAAAAGTAACATAAAATCATTTAGATTTGAGTACTGATTTTAAAATGAACATGTTTGATATACTATCGCAATTATGCACAAAATGTAATAAGACTGAATGTTCCAGTGTTAATTCAACTGAGAGAAATAACCAAAATGCTAAATTAAATTATCATATCGAAAAAAAGAAACATGTACAGCAAAATGTGAACAAACTTGTGTGCCAGGCTGGGGAACTGACATTTTCATTTTCCCAGGAAATATAAAATTCTATCTAACAATACTCATTAAATAAGTTATAACAGAACTTGTTATAATATATTATCTGATGAAACAGATGTTATTTTACAAGGAGAATGTAATCTATTGTATGCTACACATATGCCCAAGGCCCAATGTGATATTGATGTTTCATATATATTTAAAAATGTATTGAAACTCTTTAAATCTTATTTAGATGGCAGATAGCAACAAGTGCATACTAGATCTGACAATGTTCATGTTAAATATGATGTTTCACAGGGCGATCTTAAACTTTACATTCAGCATTCTCATACTAGTATGACAGTTAATGCTGATGACACCAAAATGTACACAGTGGCAAAAACAGTCTCGCAGGTACAAACTGAACAACATTGATAACCTCAACAAGATTGAGAGTTGGTGTAGAAATAAGAAAATGTTCATAAACTGTGACAAAACTAAGTCTATGGTGGTTTGAACAGGGCAAAAACTTGCATCTCAAAATTGTGACTGGTGTCTAAAAATTGGGCTGAAATGATATACACAATTCTGAATTTGAAAACCTTCTAGAATTGAGAATTGACCCTCATGCATTTACAATGAATCCAATCACATTGATCAAATTTGTTATGTAGTTTCCCCATAAATTTATTTGTGGTCCAAACTGAACAAGTTCTTAAATCTAGAATGCAGAAAACTGTTTTATATTGGTTATGTTTTATCTCTGATTGACTACTGTTGCATAGTATGGGGAAACAGCACTGAAGAAAACCAAGATCACCACATCCTCAAATTGCATCATCACATCCTCAAATTGCATCATCACATCCTCAAATTGCATCATCACATCCTCAAATTGTATCATCACATCCTCAAATTGCAAAAAAGAGCAGTTAGGCTTGTACTTAAATATCTCCATCTCATTCTCTTTCTAATGAATCAACATGGCTGAAAATGACTGATAGAATCAAATATCATAAGTGTTTACTTGTTTAAAAATTTATAACAGAGAAGCATTAACTTGTTTGACGGATAATCTAAGGAATACAAGCAACTCAAAGTCCTATCACTTGAGAAGGACTGCCCAAGGTGATCTGCACATACATGTGAACCTCCCACATGGGAGGGTTTTTCTCATGAGTTTATGGGTGTCTCCTGTCCCTCCTGTCACTCACTGAAATCTCTCGCGTATGCAACATTATTAGTGAAAAATTAAATTTTTTCCATTTTTTTCACATTTTGGTTCCAGTGTAGTATATTTACAGTAATACTGCCTGTGATCACGGGAATGTGAACTGGCTTAAGCAGGGCAAGATAATATAGTTGCTAATTTCACCCTCTGATCCTGCCTGAATGGTCGACTGGCTTCATTGTTTGAAATTTGTCGAGGTGGATTATACTATATTTGAGCAGAGGTAATTCCGAAGGGATTAAACATGTCATTTGATTATGGTTGGGTTACTAAAGAGCCCAATCAGCATAAAACAATAAACATTACTTTGCTTCTCTCCGCAAGGTATGTTCTGCTTCGGTGCTTATAGTTGTCGGGATGGATTAGAGTCTACACTATGTATGATTAAAAGTAATTTCGACAGGATTAAAGATGTAAATTGATTATGGTTGGATTATTCAAGAGCTCAAATGGCATAAAACTGGGTTGGTTTGACTTTGGTGTTTAAAGTTTGTCGAGACGTCTAAGCATGCCAATGCCAAAACACCAAATTCCAGGTGACCGAAATATCACACAAAATTCAATGATGGTTGGAAACGGGAATTTCAGTGGTTGCAATCACGTTCAAAGGGACATGACCATGCATTCTGCTCTTCCTGTAAAGCTGATTTTAACGTCTGCTAAGGCGGCAAGTAATACATCATCATCATTATTATTATTATTATTATAACTGATGTCGTTGATTCTGACATTACATGTAATTCAGTCATTGTACAGTGTGCTGACATTTAATTAATTTCACCCATATGGATCACTTTGCTAGTAGATTGCTTGCCATTCATGAACTTGGCATTACTTTCAATTTAAAATTTTAGTCTAGTCATACAATTTTCTAAGTCTCATGCTATTTCTATGTTCTTCAAACAAGGATGTGTTTGTTTGTTTTTGTATTTAAATAAGAAAGACTAGCAAGGACCTTTGCTGGTTTTAAAGTAAAAAAATTGATTCTTTATTTATTTATGTTCGATTTGCAATTGACCTTATAATTACTATGAATGTTATGTCACAGCTGATCAATTTTATGTGTCCTGATATAATTACTATGAATGTTATCTGTCACATCTGATAAATTTTATATGTGTACTGATAGTTTTTGTTTGTTATATTAGTATTGATGGATGCCTCAGTGACATGTAGTGTATACTAACAGTGGTACCATCAATAAAATACAGTATTATTTATTATTATTATTAATATTATTATTTCACCCCCTGCAGTCTTGGGCATATAGACTAGACTCAATGTGTACTCCTACATGTTGTAAGAGGCAACTAATCAATGTACAAGCTACAGTGGCTCAGCTGTTGGCATGCCAGTCTTGCAAATGAAAGGGTGTGGGTTTGAATACTACCATTGACACAGCCCTGGTCAGCTATAATTGTGTGTCCCTGGGCAAACCACTTTAATCCAATTGCCTTGACGCTAAATAGCCTACTTGTGTTGCTGTACAGTAAAACACTAAAACAAACAAAATCGAATCTATTAATTATTTCTGGACTGAGTGCACAGAGTAGAGACCAAGCATTAAACAAAATGCCTGAAGGCTGCATCGACTGCCATACAGAGCATCAGTTAAGTACATCTCATTTAGGACCAACTATACCTCAGGATGAATTAAGATTTCCCATCAATTCTGAAGGAATGATAAAAATCCAAGTGTAACAAATGGACAGACAGTGGACAACAGACATATCAAGCAATACAGACTAATGCATATGGCCTCTAAAGTTGATAAAAACATTAAGCACAGACTTGGACTGTGGTGCTGGTAATTTTGCACAATACAAATGGCTCAGTTGAGTTTGCTGTAGATAATTTTGACAAGGATAAAATTGCTACTTGCCTGATTTTGCAACTTGCCATAAATCATATGTCTCTGACATATATCTAGTTCAAGTAATATTAGATCTCTAATATTGGCATGAACACAACATGACATGTTGAAACAAACGAACAGAATCTAATGAATCATATATACATGTAACATCAAGGTACAACTTGTAATAATAATCAGTAGTATTTTTGTGGAACACAGTTATTACAACAGATATTGCAAAGGTCCATTTTGAAAAACAAAATTTAACCGAAAAGGTCAAAATCTCTCTCATGCTCTTGCTATAAAGCAGCCTGCCAATGAAATTATGAATTTGCAGATTTCTCCAAAATAAGTGTGGTCATCTTGCAAAATTTTGAATATCAATTCATGAAAACAAATATTCCTAATTTTTCATAACCCGCAATTTATATTTATGCCATCAATCTACTGAACATTATAATTATTATTTTTTTAACTTGAATTTTTTATTAGATGAACAGAACTATATTGTTTTCTTTTTTTTTTAAATGTGCAAATATTTATACTTAAGATTGAGGTCCAAATTATAATTTATGAATTTTACTTATAATTGTTTGTAAATGTAAAAAAATATATGCAATAAAATGTGCACACAAAAGAACTTATGATACAGAAACTTATAACCATTCTACTTCCAATTCCAGCCTAGTACATTGTTTCTACTTAATACCTAAATAAACTATAGTCCTGTAGGAGAATATATTCAAAGGGTAAATTCTTCACTGTATGATTATTTAATGTTTCAAGTACCGTAGTAGAATTTTAAGAAATTAACCTGAATCTAATTAAGTAGCAATAAATTCAGATATATGAATTTGCCCTAATCAAGGTCAAGTAAACTTTATTTAAAGTCGGTGTATATACTTATAACATATAAACCACAAAGTCTATTAAGCTTTCACTACAAACTATTTACAACAAAATTATTTAAATACAATTCAGAATAATCCATACAGCAAGACAAATTTCAAACATCCATGTACCAACCTACATACATACATACATAAACCCACTCTAAGTTATTTCAAAATAACATTTTGCATGTCTAGAGACAGAGGAGGAAGATAGATGAGTTATATACAGATGACAGGGATATGATATCATTCTAGAAAATGCATACAATATTATGTATGATATGATATCATTATAGAAAATGCATACAATATTATGTATGATATGATATCATTATAGAAAATGCATACAATATTATGTATGATATGATATCATTCTAGAAAATGCATACAATATTATGTATGATATGATATCATTCTAGAAAATGCATACAATATTATGTATGATATGATATCATTATAGAAAATGCATACAATATTATGTATGCATTTTAAAACATGCATACAATATTATGTATGATATGATATCATTTTAAAACATGCATACAATATTATGTATGATACGATATCATTATAGAAAATGCAGACAATATTATGCATGACATGACATTATTCTAGAACATGCATATGATATTATAATAATAATAATAATAATAATAATAATAATGAGGACTTTGTATAGCGCCTAATCTTTAGAAGCTCTAAGCGCTTTACAACATTAGATAACACCTAAAAACTTATATAATGATATGATTACGAAAAGAAATAAAAAACAAACACCATGAAATTAGAAAACAAAAACATGCTGAAAATAGTTAAGGTAAGAAAACATTAAGTCTTTAGGTCTATTCGTATTATGTATGATATGATATCATTATAGAAAATGCATACAACATTATGCATGACATGATATCATTCTTGAATATGCATACAGTATTATGCATGACATGATATCATTTTAAAACATGCATACAATATTATGCATACCATGATATAATTCTAAAACATGCATACAATATTATGCATGACATATTATCATTCTGGAACATGTATACAATATTATATATGGTATATTATCATTTTGAACATGCATACAATATTATGTATGACATATCATTCTGGAACATGCATATAATATTATGCATGACATATCATTCTGGAACATGCATACAATATTATGTATGACATATCATTCTGGAACATGCATATAATATTATGCATGACATATCATTCTGGAACATGCATACAATATTATGAATGACATATCATTCTGGAACATGCATACAATATTATGTATGACATCATTCTGGAACATGCATATAATATTATGCATGACATATCATTCTGGAACATGCATACAATATTATGTATGACATGATATCATTCTAGAACATGCATACAATATGATGTATGACAAGATATCATTCTAGAACATTCATACAATAGTATGAAATGTAAAGGGAACTTATTTATGGCCATGTTTTGAAAAATCAATGTTAATCTTTTGAAACATTCTAGTACCATGTATTTTATTCAAGTATCTGTCAAGTATGACTGTACAGTAGTCTCCCACCAAGTTCCCTATATTCACCATCAATAATACAGGCACAAAACTGAACTTGCAAAAAAAAGAAAAAAAACCCACCACACACATTAAATTATTTTCTTATTACTTTATGCTCTATATTTCTGTTCATATTTTTTCTCAATGTTTTGTTGTATTAATTTTACATCCTGTCAATCATATTCATGCTATTACATTCATATAGTGTTGTTTCTCTATTTTTTATTTGAAAATTACATTTCAGTATGATTTTAGAAAACTTACCTTGCAATGCCGCCATATTGCGATTGATAGCTTCCACACTATTAATGACCTCAATAGTGGGTAGGTCATCTATAATGGCCAGGGTGTCATCTTCTGGGCTCAACAAACTAGGATAACTCTTGCTAAGGTCTGTGGGATGGAGCTTCATTTTTATGATCGGACCTTTCTCTAGCATCATAAACATAATAAAGTGACTATAGCCTATGAGACTTGTCCCATCATTTAGATACCTATATGACAGGTTTCAATCAGAATACATCATACTATCTCTGATTATTGACTTGATATCAATAAGATAGTCTTTACAACATCACATGGATTGTCTTTCCAACTTCACATGAATTGTCTTTATAACTTCACATATAGAAACTTCTATAAGGAATGTCCCATTTGTCATACTTCTATAAGGAATGTCCCATTTGTCATACTTCTATAAGGAATGTTCCATTTGTCAAACTTCTATAAGGAATGTCCACTTTGTCATACTTCTATAAGGAATGTCCCATTTGTCATAATAATTTCATCTTTCCATAACTTCGCATGTGAGAAATACAATGTTAGTAAACAAACCAGTGTTTTATAAGGAATGAATCAACTTGATAACTTAATGTCCTGATTTGGGGGTCCCTTACTTCATGTTACACTTTTCAGACAATGTACAAATACTGTGTATCTTTTAAATGGACACAAGAATCCAATTTTCAACATAGAGAAATTCATATGTCCAAGTGAAGACAACCTGATCTTTAATAGTTTACTACTCACACATTAAATATGATCTGATTTGGATAACAAGTTGCATTTACAATGTTGCTTTGCTACAGAATATTTCCATTATCTTTGGCAAAGAATATCCTTGAAAAAGTAATATTTAGAGACAAAGTTTCTAATGTCTGTGGCTGATATTGACAGAGAACAAAATTTCATCAAATCTAAACTGTTTAAATATATCCAAGTTCTTTCCAAGCTTCCAGTTCATAAACAGTCTTTTCTATCCTGAACACCTTTTAGTCACAAAAGTATTGAATCATGTAGAGAACTTCAACCCACACAAATGTCAGAATAACACTATTACCACACCTTGAAAATGATAATAGCATTATCAAGTGTTTATGAGGTGTAATATCTGTAATTAACTACCAGCTGCAGACTTTATATTTGAAACCAAATCAATAGAATAAAATACGTCCCAAGGGTTTCATATCTGCCTTTGATGGTAAATCCCCGAGAGCAACTCCTCTAATTCATTATGAATTGTAACCTTCACTGTCCTAACTCTACACCTCAGTAATACAGTGTCACATCATTCATTAAGTTTCTCCTAATTTCATATTATACTTTCAATTTTTTTTCAGTACCTTAAGATGGAAGAGAGAAGAATCACATGACCAAAACTGTGTCAAATTGTACCTCAGTTTTCTCTATCTTAGTAAGCTTAGTTATATGGAAGAACAAGCAGTTAAATATTAACTTATGCCTGAAGTATGCAGTTCTAAGCAGTCATCAACATTCCTTTAGCCCTAAAAAAACCCAACTGTAATCCCATTTTGATTATGCCAATAAAATAATGGAATTGAAGACCAATCACATTATTACCCATGATGACTGCACTGTGTCATGTACAGGTCCCATGTGACACCACATCTGGATAAGATCAGAGGCTTAACTGAGTAGGTGATGAATGCATTTTGTACACAGAATAAACAAATTAATTAGTCAATGCATGGAAAGAATTTGAAATTTAGGGATGTGGAAAATTCAGACACCATGACCTGGATGCATAATTTTTGCTACAAGTTATGTCATTATATTACAGTTAATCCATTTATAAATATCATGGTCAGTCATTGTAATGCTGTTTATGGGAGCCTTACAAGTGTACATGTACCACAAATGAGGTCACCTAATACAGAGGTAATTGTTATGAGCATAATGGGGATATGATGTTCACAAAACCACAATAAACACGGTAGTAAATTATGTAAACCATATTAAAATTGGCTCTCATTGGCCAAAGATTAAAATAAAGTGAAATAAAATAAGTAAGAAAGCACAGATTTAAAAATCTCTAATCCACTTGCCCAGTCCGGCAAGTGATAACAAACTTTACTTGCCGAGAATAAACTCTTATTCAACCAGCTACATGTATTAGAGAAATTAAAAAATTGATGATGTTAATAAACCTAAATTGTATCATATGAAAAACTGTTTTCTTGAACCTTAGTATTGCTATCCTTTTAAACCAGCTGTAAGTAATTACAAATTAAGATCAGTCTGATCTCCCTTTGGTAAGGATTTATTAATACTGAAGAGAATCAAGTGCCCATATGAGCTTGATCAAATCAAATAGAAAACAAAATTCCAGTACAAAGAATGGACTTTCAATGAACAAAGTTGGCAATATTCTTGACAGCTCATCCTTTTCATCAGAGAGAAACACTGGTCAGCTCTGAATCAGCACTAACTGGGTGAGTGATTTGAAAATTCACTTGACCGCCAGAAATTGTCACTCACCATTTTCAAGCTGGGCCAGTTTGATGGGATTCAGGCCCACTCTGATATTATAATGCATTACGGTGAGCATGGGGAACACGAGGAACACTGTACATACATGAAGTCTACCTATGCCTGATTTGAACAAATTAAATGGGGAACACTGTACATACATGAGGTCTTCCTATTCCTGATTTCAACAAAATGCAATGGAGAACACTGTATATACATGAGGTCTACCATCCTGATGTGAACAATTTCAATGGGGAACACTGTACATACATGAGGTTACCTATTCCTGATATGAACAAAATTCAAAGACCTATAAATTTATGATGATACAAACTATATCCATTACAGGTATCATGATATGAATCACTGACATTAAGTATAATATTCTCATTAGGTCAAATGCTGACATAAAATATCTGTCAATATGTTAACTGCTGAGATCAAATGTAAGACAGCATGTCAATTGCTGACATAAAATGTCTGTCAGTATGTTAACTGCTGAGATCAAATGTAAGACAGCATGTCAATTGCTGACATCTAATGTATGCCAGTATGACAATAGCTGACATCAAATGTATGTCAGCATGACAATTGCTGACATAATATGTATGTCAGCATGACAATTGCCACCCACTGCAAAATCATAACAAGTTTGTATAAGTGACAATTACCTTCAACCAATTGTGCCTCCATTTATTTGGCTGGCTTCATCTGCACTGTAAGATATTGTTTGGTTATTGGCCATGTGGCAATAGATCATATTTATGCTGAGGCTTTTCCCAGGCAACATGCCATATGGAATCATCCTCATTTACTTTTGAAGTGGATGGAAAGTTTGTGTGCAATCTACTGGTTGCTTAATACCATCTTCTATTTACATGTGAAAAGAAAAGCCTTGACTTTGACTGCTTGATGATTAACATTTAGTGGTAGTATGCTACCCTTTTGCCATAAGCTGAAGTAGTATACAATGTGATTACATAATGGTGTTGACTGGAGCAAGGCTACTATCTGTATATTCCTTGAGAGAAGAAAGGACTGATTACACAAAAGGTATACAGCCAGTCGTGATTACATAAAAGTGTACAGCCAGTTGTGATTACACAAAGGTGTGCAGAAAGTTGTGATACACAAATGTATGCAGCCAGTTGTGATTACACAAAGGCAAACAGCCAGTGGTGATTACACAAAGGCATACAGCCAGTGGTGATACACAAAGGCATACAGCTAGTTGTGATTAGACAAAGGCATACACTAAATTGTGATAATACAAAGGTGTACAGCCAGTGGTGATTACAAAGGCATACATCCAGTGATGACTATACAAGGGCATACATCCAGTTGTGATTACACAAAGGCATACAGACAGTTGTGATTGCACAAAGTCATACAGCCAATGATGATTACACAAAGGCATACAGCCAGTGGTGATTGCACAAAGACATACAGCCAGTTGTGATTACACAAAGGCATACAGCCAGTTGTGATTGCACAAAGGCATACTGCCAGTGGTGATTGCACAAAGGCATACAGCCAGTGGTGATTGCACAAAGGCATACAGCCAGTGGTGATTGCACAAAGGCATACAGCCAGTTGATACATAAAGGCATAGTGCCAGTGATGATTACACAAAGGTATAGAGCCAGCTGTGGTTACACAAAGGCATACAGCCAGTTGTGATTACACAAAGGCATACAGCCAGTGGTGATTGCACAAAGGCATACAGCCAGTGGTGATTGCACAAAGGCATACAGCCAGTTGATACATAAAGGCATAGTGCCAGTGATGATTACACAAAGGTATAGAGCCAGCTGTGGTTACACAAAGGCATACAGCCACTTGTGAGCAAATATCTTTGAGGAAACAGCTGTTCATACTACATTCTCTCTCTCTCTCAATGACCAGGGAGACTTTGTTTTATCAGACATTCAAATTAAAGCCCATGCACATCACTTATCTGGTACCTATTTAAATGATGGAAAAAATAATTCTAATTTGTGCCACAGAAGAAAACCACAGAAACCTATTCAATATGTTAAATTATCAGAAATCCACAGAAACATATTCAATGTGTTAAAACACTTTTGATAGAATATATATATAGCATTTGTATGTTTTACCTTTAGAAAATAATTTTCCTGCTCATATTAAAAAATCTGCAGCTTTCAAACTTATATTGAAAAATCTACATCTATCAGAAAAACACAAGAATAATATTGACATTATTTTGCCCCGTCTCGTCAATCATACAGAAAGTCATTATTGACCACACAAAAAGAGGGATAATGTGGTAGAGTATGGTCATAAGCATGTGTTCCAAACTGTAATAATCTGTATTTCCATAGTACATTAGTATGGTCATAAGCATGTGTTCCAAACTGTAATAATCTGTATTTCCATAGTACATTAGTATGGTCATAAGCATGTGTTCCAAACTGTAATAATCTGTATTTCCATAGTACATTAGTATGTTGTTTCTTCTATGTAACTGACAAGAATTTTTTTATCATTAGTCTTATATTGGTGTCATGCATATTGTTAAAAATTATGAAAAACATCTAATTTCTATCATTTTAGGTATAAATCTCAGTGTTAAGAAAAAAAGTATTATAAGACATGAAAATACATGAAAGTACTTTACAAAACCAAAAAGTACAAAAAGGTTATATTATGACTTTTGCAATATTACATAAAAAGTTTCACTTTAAATTATGTTAACAGAACAGTCATGTCAGCAAGTTATGACTTACTCAAAATTAATATTTATTAATCTCAAAGATTTTTATGATAGATAGCAAGTATATTTCCTAATACTTGTCAAAATATAGTTTAAATACTTTCAAAACTTCTATTTTATTACCACATGTACATGTTGAGAGTATTGTATATGGTGCTAATTCAGACATAGCATTTGTCCCTGCCATGTAGAGGAAAACAGTACATTCCTACAGCAATGACAGTGTACTCATACATAATAGTATATTTCTGAAACCAGCTAAAATATGTATGCTGCACTGAGAATCACCGTCTATTGCAAGAACAGTTCATATAAGTCAAAGTTGCACTAAACAGCAGATATAGTATCTTCCCTTATAGTGGTGACACAGCATTAACAACCTACATAAATATATGTAGACTATTGCAATCATACTCACATAATAGTCGGATCCAACTTCAAACTGCATAGACCCATATCTGCTGTCACAAAATTTGCTGGCAGATCTGGGTCTCTACAGTTTGTTAGGTGTAAATCAATAGAACAAACAACACAGACCCTGATCTGCCCATGCATTATGCAAGAGCAGATCAGGGTCTATGTTGTTTGCAGTTGGACCCAACTTATATGCGAGTATACACTGTAAATAATATTAAACATAAGCAGTTGTCATGTATTGTAATAATAATAAACATAAGCATGTGTCATGTATTGTAATAATATTAAACATAAGCATATGTCATGTATTGTATTGTAATAATATTAAACATAAGCATATTTAATGTATTGTAATAATATTAAACATAAGCATATGTCATGTATTGTATTGTAATAATATTAAACATAAGCATATGTAATGTATTGTAATAATATTAAACATAAGCATGTCATGTATTGTATTGTAATAATATTAAACATAAGCATATGTAATGTATTGTAATAATATTAAACATAAGCATATGTCATGTATTGTATTGTAATAATATTAAACATAAGCATATGTAATGTATTTAATAATATTAAACATAAGCATGTGTCATGCATTGTTATTATATTAAACATAAGCATGTGTCATGTATTGTAATTATATTAAACATAAGCACGTGTCATATATTGTAATTATATTAAACATAAGCATGTCATGTATTGTAATAATAGTATACATAAGCATGTGTCGTGTATTGTAATTATATTAAACATAAGCATGTGTCATGTATTGTAATAATAGTATACATAAGCATGTGTCATGTATTGTAATTATTCAAAGGCTTTGAGATCCTGCTCACTCTGAAATATATATTATTCCACTCTCAACTGCTGCACAGCAAAGATTGTATATATTTGCCAATTTTACATTGATAAAAGGATTAGTCCTATAAGAAATGATAGCACTAATTAGCATTTAAAGACAGCTACATGATTTCTTAGTGGTGATTTCTGACCATAACACACAAATATAAGTCAGAATGACAAGGCATGTAAATTACCCAGTAACATTTGCTGGTCCCCATTGGTATCTGAGTAGATAGTTAAGCTGTATTAAAACTGTCTGATTCACATAGATCTCAAGGGTGTAGCTATAAGATGAGAGCATCAAGGAATTTTAGATGCATCTATTGATTATTCATTAAAAGCATTGTTTACAGAGCTAAAATGGTTTACAATTATATGAAAGGATTGACTTTTACAAGGCAGCTCTTGTATATAAATGTCTACATGGAGCTGCACCAGAGTATCTTCAGGATTTATTCAGGCCTTATTCAACACATTACCAGTTGAGATCAACATCATATGGAAACCTACCAAGAACAGAGCAATTTAAGAAAAGCTTCCAATACTCTGGTACAATTCTGTGGAACAAGCTTCCTCTGCATGTAAAATCTGTACAAAAAATATTACAGTATTTAAAAAGAGATATCATGAGTATGTATGTGTTACTAATAGATTATAATAGAATTTAGCATCTATAGCACTAAAGACAAATTAAAATAAATAGTAATTACTATTATCTTTTGTATGATGCAGATTGTTATACTTTTCTTAGGAGGGCCTCAAGGGAGAATAGTCCTTGACTAAATGAGTCACCCTCTATAAATAAAATATTATTATTATTATTATTATTATTAATAATAATATTATTGTTATTATTATTATTATTATTATTATTATTATTATTATTATTATTATTATTAAATTCTAGTAAAATCAAAGTACTGGAAATACTGTAAGGATGTGTCCATAATAAAGTTCAAGGATATAGTTGATTGCTCATTTTTCTTGACTCCAGGAATGTGTGTGGGATATTATTTTTCATCCTCAAATTAGGTTCTGAGGCATTAATCAATCAATGTTTTCAAAAGCTTATTGGTGATAAAGCTGATGAAACTTGCAAAGCAAGAGTTCAAGAGATAAATATTAAATCTTGATGCCCATGGCATATTTGTCATCTCTATACTGTTATTGCATTTTTAAATCTTGATGCCCATGGCATATTTGTCATCTCTATGCTGTTATTGCATTTTTAAATCTTGATGCCCATGGCATATTTGTCATCTCTATGCTGTTATTGCATTTTTAAATCTTGATGCCCATGGCATATTTGTCATCTCTATGCTGTTATTGCATTTATAATATACACTGAAACATTTCTAAACCTGCTCCCTCTGTAACGTGGCATCCTCTTGAGACTGCCTATGTTATTTGGTCCCAATTGAGACATTCTATTACTAATTCAACCTCTTTAAACTGGCCACGTCAATAGAACAGTCAAAATGTATGGTCATCATCAGTGTCCAGTTTACATGTATGGTCATCATCAGTGTCCAGTTTACATGCCCATTTAATCAGACATATTCGATCTGGTGTTCGATATGTATGTTTAATCCATATTCCCATATCACACACCTAGACTAGAACTATTCAGGTGTTACATCAATATTCTTCAATGCACCATATCAAACTGTTACATCAATATTCTTCAATGCACCCTATCAAATTGTTACATTAATATTCTTCAATGCACTGTATCAAATTGTTAGATCAATATTCTTCAATGCACCCTATTAAATTGTTACATTAATATTCTTCAATGCACCGTATCTAATTGTTACATCAATATTCTTCAATGCACCCTATCAAATTGCTACATCAATATTCTTCAATGCACCTTATCAAATTGTTACATCAATATTCTTCAATGCACCTTATCAAATTGTTACATCAATATTCTTCAATGCACCGTATCTAATTGTTACATCAATATTCTTCAATGCACCCTATCAAATTGTTACATCTATATTCTTCAATGCACCGTATCTAATTGTTACATCAATATTCTTCAATGCACCGTATCAAATTGTTACATCAATATTCTTCAATGCACTGTATCAAATTGTTACATCAATATTCTTCAATGCACCTTATCAAATTGTTACATCAATATTCTTCAATGCACTGTATCAAATTGTTAGATCAATATTCTTCAATGCACCCTATTAAATTGTTACATTAATATTCTTCAATGCACCGTATCTAATTGTTACATCAATATTCTTCAATGCACCCTATCAAATTGCTACATCAATATTCTTCAATGCACCTTATCAAATTGCTACATCAATAGTCTTCAATGCACCTTATCAAATTGTTACATCAATATTCTTCAATGCACCGTATCTAATTGTTACATCAATATTCTTCAATGCACCGTATCAAATTGTTACATCAATATTCTTCAATGCACTGTATCAAATTGTTACATCAATATTCTTCAATGCACTGTATCAAACTTTTACAAACTCCAATTTACTTTGAATTTCATTCACATTATAGAGCTAAATATATCTGTAAAGTTAAGAAATAAGAAGACATACAAAATTTTAAAAAAAATGTATTCATGTTTTGTTCTGAGTCAAGGGGACAGGACTTATTTTGATATGGTGTATGAATACATCTCGGTTGTATCTAGAGGCCATGCCAAACTCATTCTTTCCACTGACTTGGAACAAAACATGTATGTAGTTTTGTGAATGTATTACGTCTTTAGCATGAAATATTTTTGAAAGGTACTGCAGACAAACCAGTCTTGAGAGACCCCATCTTCTGCCAACAAAAAATGGTTTCTCTTTAGAGGTTATAGTGATGTTATCATATTACCATTGCGATGTATCATCATTGGATTCAGTGCATTAATAATATTATCAAAAAATATAGATCAGCAATATCTTATAGTGAGATCATTCCACACCCCACCCACCACACCACACCACACCCCACACCCGACCCATATAATCCACTTTCAATTCTCTGCTCTGCTATGCATAGCACTAATACAGAGTAGCATTTTTACCATAATCAGCTTTACATATGCTCAGCATTAGTAAATTTCAATCAAAACATATGTTTGCTATATATAAATACAGCACTTTTTATTATAACACTCTCCATAGAAGTCATATAGAATACCATGTACTTATAGTGAAACTGCCATATAATAAAGTACATTATACATATAATTTTACTATTACATAATAAAACGGGGTCCGTGATCATACCTGCCTTATAAAATAAACATGTTATAATGAAGGGTCTTATAGTGAGGGAGTACTGTAGCAACACTCTACAGGAAATGAACAGTGAAAACTCTTTAACCTTGTGATAATCTTGGTCATGGTACTTGGTCATGCAAGCAACTTCAGTGTACTATGTAGAGAAATAGTATAAACACTGTTATTATCACAATGTTATTGTAAAAAAGTGATGCAACTGTAGTTTAATGATAACATTTAAGTTAATGATAACATTTAAGCTAATGATAACATAACCATTAGAGGTCATCAAACATTTGATCTATGCATGAAAAATGTACTCTATTATGACAGTGGTGGTCTTCCAAGACAGGTTATGTACTCTATTATGACAGTGGTGGTCTTCCAAGACAGGTTATGTACTCTATTATGACAGTGGTGGTCTTCCAAGACAGGTTTTACTTTACAAACACTTGAACGAGGGCAAAAGATTTTAATCTTAGCAAAATAAAGTGAGAAAAAGTGTAATGATTCCTAAGTATTCCCCACAAAAGATCATTGATGATATCAGTGAAAAAGTGTAATGATTCCAAAATATTCCCCACAAAAGGCCATTGATAATATCCGTGAAAAAGTGTAATGATTTCGAAGTATTCCCCACAAAAGGCCATTGATGATATCAGTGAAAAAGTGTAATGATTCAGAAGTATTCCCCACAAAAGGCCATTGATAATATCAGTGAAAAAGTGTAATGATTCCGAAGTATTCCCCACAAAAGACCATTGATAATATCAGTGATAAAGTGTAATGATTCCAAAGTATTCCCCACAAAAGGCCATTGATGATATCAGTGAAAAAGTGTAATGATTCCGAGGTATTCTCACAAAAGACCATTGATAATATCTGAGAAAAAAATAGACAACACAATTTTCACTAATATTTAAATAAATTCATTACATACCCATTTAATCTTATATGCTTGATTTTGCATTCAATACAGCTGTTCAATCCATATTTCTGTATCACATACTCAGATTGGAACTATTTCTGTGTCTTCTTTGCCAAGACTCAAACCCATACAGACAGAGGTGAGATGTCAGTGATCTGTAAAAGCAAGTGGCTTAGACCACTCAGCCACCCAGTGCCTGCTTGCCAAAATAAGATTTAATTGATTTTTGGTTTTGTGGGGTTTAATGCCATTTTTCATCACATGATAGGCTATACATGGCAACCAGTATATCTGGCTGAGGAAGAACCTGGGAAGAGCCCGGGAAGAACCACCAACCCATGGGAAGCTACTGGCAAGCTTTCTCACACACCCATTTCGGTCGAGCTGAGACTCAAACTCTCATGGACAGAGGTGAGATGTGGGAGCGATCTGTAAAGGCAAGTGCATTAGACAACTCAGCCACCTGGGGGCCCTAAATGAGATATAAATAGACAACTCAGTCACCTGGGGGCCCTAAATGAAATATAAATAGACAACTCAGTCACCTGGGGGCCCTAAATGAGATATAAATAGACAACTCAGCCACCTGGGGGCCCTAAATGAGATATAAATAGACAACTCAGCCACCTGGGGGCCCTAAATGAGATATAAATAGACAATGGGTTTATCATCCATGGTCTATTATTGAACTAAAAATTTAGGAGGAAATGTATGTATGAGGTGATTTTTTGGTACAATGTTAGTGTGAATCCTGCAATTGCGAACAGACCTTAATTATCAATTATTGGTAATTTTATATCAGTTGAGTAGAAAAGCACCTGCATGTTATGAACAGGAAGATTTCTGAAGGTTCTCTTTAGACATAAATAAGACTTTCGAGAGACGGGTTTGGGAGAGAGGGTGTCCTCAAGGGCCAAAAATGGGTCTCCTTTCCGATTTGAAAAATGTGTAAAAAATCAGGTAAAATTCCCAATTATAGTAATTTACTCCTGAAAGTTTTGTTCCCAATTGGTTTACTATTTTCCCCAAATGGTGAGCCCAGGTCCTGCTCCTGATCTAATGTTTGTGTGAAAATGACACAAATTAAAATTCAAACTTAGAAAAACTCTATGGCATGAGAATCACAGGGATGGATCCAGTCTAATCATGGCTGCTAGGGCTCAAGATTTCAAGGGAATATAATAAATAAAGTATGCATCCAATAAATAGAAAAAAGTTGCCAAACTTGTGGGGCTTAAAAACTTAGTATAAAACATCCCCCTCCCCCCCCCCTCCACATGATCAAGGACTAGCAGCTGAATCAGCTCAAAGCAATACATAAACGCTTTAAAAGGAAATACAAAATTTATTATACATATCATGATAGATAAAACGTTACTTACATCATCAGATCATATTTATCTGTGGGACTCGATCAGTAATATCACTAAGTTTAAAATCCCAACGGGGGAATCAAAAATGATCAACATCAAAGAACATGTTTTCTGATAGTGGCTAGAATTATTGATTCCTTCCAGATACATCCGCCAACAGAAAGTTATCCTATTCAACTAGGAAAATCCATCAATTATAGTCATCAAATAAGGCATATTACATACCATATTGACCCATGTAAAAAGCACAACAAAATGCAAACACCACAGACCCAGATTTGCTGACCCATAATGTGTTGGCAGATCAAAGTCTTCATGATATTATATGTAAAACAAACAGCGTAGATCCCAATCTGTCAGAGAATTATGTCGCAGTAAAACTGAGTTTATGATGTTTGAAAGCTGGATTCAATGTTACACGCTGTAAAACGTATGGTAACTGTAACCAAAGTATGGTAACTTCAACCACTATCCCAGATCTAGGACGATATGCAACCTTTTGTGATACCACATGATACAAATTTACAATTCATTCTCAAGATGGGACATTTAAACAATGTTATCACAAACAAAACAGTGCCAGAGACAGGCATTAATGCATTGTGTGTATGTATGGATGGATGCATGTGTGTGTGTGTGTGTGGGGGGGGGTAATAGTACATCAGCATAATCCTGGTTATGTAGTGCCAAGTAAAGTTAGGCATTACCAAACAGCATACAAAACAAAGATAAATGAAAAAAGGGTACAATCCTTAAAACACAAAGTCAATTTTTTTATATATAAACCTAACTTTTAAAAAAAGTCCAAGACCTTATCAGCATGAATTTCATCACGGGACACTTACCTCCATTAGCACCCTCTTATGACATGCAGGAGGGTGCATTTTTTGTATCCTAAACCCCATGAGTCCAAAGGACAGCACCAGAGATTCAATACAGCTCTTTCTGGATTCTTCACTGATAGTATTTTTCATGATGCTGTAATATCTTAAGTCTAGTATGTTCTGTTTTGTCAGTCAAGTTTTATATCTTCCAATTTTTCATACACAACAAAAATATACAAATCATTTTTTTTCCTCTGATTTTTGGTGCAGAAAAGTTTCTCATTAAATTTGGCAAATTTTAAGTATCAAACTGGTAACTAATTTTTTTACCTATAATTATTTGTACACATGAACAAAATTAATAAAAAGTGTACAAATAATTACAGTCAATACAGCATTTTAGATTTTAATTTGAATTGAAACACAGAAGCAAAGTTTGACATACTTTAACATCTTAACATTTAGCTATGAACTTGTGACACTTAAAAGAATATATATATATATTACACTTGAAAAAAATGGAGATTATAGCAAATTCTGTCAAAATCAACATATGTTTGAACTAAAAAAAAAATCCCTACTTACTTGAATCCTCTCTTACAGGCTTGGATATACTAAAAATTTACTCCTGGAATATGAATGATGCAGTGACCTCCTTTTGGTCAGATGATGTATACTCACAAAACACACATCCACACAAAAAATTGCATTACTCTACAGCCAACAATGCCCCCAAAACTGGCCTAAACATACATCTTATCCAAGTCACTGAAGCAAGAAATACAGGTCACAGTGAGCTAATTTTGAATGGCTGATATAGTTATTACCAAGACATACCTACATACAAAGTTACGGTACATGGCTCTGTGGCAAACAAATGCCTGACAAGTGAGAAACTGACGTAGTTACAAAACTTAACTGGACAAATGATGAACAAATGAAAGGACATGCATAAAACACTACACAACCCTTCAACTTTTGTGGCAGGGCATACAAATTTATAAATCTATCACACGAAACTATCCATGTCTATCAGCCCAAGTCAGGTTGAAAACTTTACTGGGATAACAAATATATTGTGTCACTTGCAAAGAACTTTCTTTGGAATATGAAGAAGAAATCAAGACTTTTGTGGAATTTCATCTGAATTTCCAATCTGAGAAAAGTATAACATTTTAGAATTTTCTCGGTGCTGTGATGACTGTCTACTGATGGAAGCAGGAAATCCATAAACAATAATAATAATAATAATAATAATAATAATTTCTTTATTTTATGAGGGTGACACAATTAGTACAAAAATTAATCTCCCTTGTGGCCCTTAATTATTTACATATTTTTTCAAACAAATATAACAAATGCCTCTGGGAAAGAAGTATCATACAAAAATGCTACTATGGATTAGTGTACACAAAAGCAACAGAATATGGATTTGGTATTGTGTACACAAACTTGCATGATTGCAAACATTTTCTCCCTCTCTCTCTCTATCTCTCTCTCTCTCTCTCTCTCTCTCTCTCTCTCTCTCTCTCTCTCTCTCTCTCTCTCTCTCTCACACCCACACCCACACCAACACAGGGTGAATATCCAGAGACACTTTATATAATATATAGACATGCAAAGTATACAACAAAGTTTGCCATAACCTGTTTTAGACAGCATCTGGACAGCATCCATTGCAAGCATCTTTGATGAAAGCAAGGCAATGATGATGCTTCTTTAACATCTTTAGGAAAGACAGTTCCATATGATTTGACCAGAAAAAGTCAAACTCTTTTTATACAATTTACTGTTGGGCTTACTACGAAGAGAAGTTTTAGATGACACAGAGCATAGTATTGTTAAACTAGTACATGTATTTGTGTTAGTATTATTTGTAGTTTTACTAAACATATCATTTATACAACTGGGTACAGTTCCCTCAGATTTTTAAACATAAATTTAGCTTTTCTATATTCTTTCATAGATAGGCATGATCTTCAAATCATTCATATTGGTACATTGGTAGATATTGATACATCGGTAGATATTGATACATTAGTGCATATTAGTACATCGGTAGATATTGATACATTGGTAAATATTGGTACATCGGTACATATTGGTACATTGGTAGATATTAACAACACTATTGTCATGGATAATTCTGATGGCTCATTTTTGAAGTCTTTACACTTTAAATATATTTGTTGATTTTTGATGGCAACCAGATATTCTTAGACATATTTTTGGTAACATTACTGATATGATCAGACCATAACATATTGTTATCAACATCATTGAACCTTATGTTGTATAAACAAAAAATGTTTCATTGAACACTGAAGGTTTCCCCAACTTATTATATTCTTGGGGAACAACATCTGCTATGCATATGTTCTCTTTGGGAATTAATTTCATTCCATTCTGTTTATTCACCCAAGAATCTAATGTCAGCACTATATTGCATGTTCAGACTAAACCCATTGAGTGAAGTCAACACAGCTGCTGCTGGCATCCCAACTTTCATTGGACAGCCCAGTTTTTGCTGGGCTCCTTCAGTTTCCGCTGAAGAAACTTTACTCAATGGTTATTTATCCATAACATTCTGTCAGGAGTTTCACAGCCCAGCTGTGACCTCTGTACAACCCTGTTGTGTCCATTCGGTAACTGCTGAATCACTCATTGACAGAATGAACCGAAAATTCATCAGTAGTAGCAGACAGTCCCCCTAGGCAAACATATATGATTATAAATAAAAAGTTAACTGTACCTGGTTTTTGTTGTGTATAAATGTACAATACTATCTTTAACTCTGTTACATCTCTGATTTTTAGCCATCAGCATCACTTTACTTTTGTCTAAATTAATGATCATTTCATTATGTTGACACCATTTGGAGAGTTGAACAGGAGAATTATGTAAGTTTCTTTCAATAGTATTTTTAGATGAACTAATATCATATAAGGTTGTATAATCGACATAGAGATCTGTCTCATTATGTCCCGTATGCAAATGTAGATCATATTTATACAACAGTGAAATAACAGTGGCCCTAAAATATATTCTTGAGGTACTCCACAAATCACATATTTTTCTCCAAATGTGACATTATTTATGGCAATGTTTTGTTTTCTCCCTTTATGACTTAAACCAATTTAAAGAACTGTTACTGAGCTTGTACATTTCTAATTTTTCAAGTCAAAAGTCAAAAGCTTTCCTAAAATCAACCAACACAACTTCCCCTAGATCTCCATTATCTCATGTTTTGAGCCATTTAAAAAAAAATCATACTAGCAATAGTAGTTTCCCAAGAATGATGAGGACAAAAGCCTGATTATCTTATCTATCATACAACAGATTGTATTCATCAAGAATGATGTGGACAAAAGCCTGATCATCTTATCTATCATACAACAGATTGTATTCATCAAGAATGATGAGGACAAAAGCTTGATTATCTTATCTATTGTATTCATCAAGAATAATATGGAAAAAGCTTGATTATCTTATCTATCATACAACAGATTGTATTCAGCAAGAATGATGAGGACAAAAGCTTGCTTATCTTATCTATCATACAACAGATTGTATTCATCAAGAATGATGTGGAAAAAAGCTTGATTATCTTATCTATCATACAACAGATTGTATTCATCAAGAATGATGTGGAAAAAAGCTTGATTATCTTATCTATCATACAACAGATTGTATTCATCAAGAATGATGTGGAAAAAAGCTTGATTATCTTATCTATCATACAACAGATTGTATTCATCAAGAATGATGTGGACAAAAGCCTGATCATCTTATATATCATACAACAGATTGTATTCATCAAGAATGATGTGGAAAAAAACTTGATTATCTTATCTATCATACAACAGATTGTATTCATCAAGAATGATGAGGACAAAAGCTTGATTATCTTATCTATCATACAACAGATTGTATTCATCAAGAATGATGTGGACAAAAGCTTGATTATCTTATCTATCATACAACAGATTGTATTCATCAAGAATGATGTGGACAAAAGCCTGATCATCTTATCTATCATACAACAGATTGTATTCATCAAGAATGATGTGGAAAAAAGCTTGATTATCTTATCTATCATACAAGAGATTGTATTCATCAAGAATGATGAGGACAAAAGCCTGATTATCTTATCTATCATACAACAGATTGTATTCATCAAGAATGATGTGGACAAAAGCCTGATCATCTTATCTATCATACAACAGATTGTATTCATCAAGAATGATGTGGACAAAAGCCTGATCATCTTATCTATCATACAACAGATTGTATTCATCAAGAATGATGAGGACAAAAGCCTGATTATCTATCATACAACAGATTGTATTCATCAAGAATGATGTGGACAAAAGCTTGATTATCTTCTCTATCATACAACAGATTGTATTCATCAAGAATGATGAGGACAAAAGACTGATTATCTAGCATACAACAGACTGTGTTCATCAAGAATGATGTGGACAAAAGCTTGATTATCTTATCTATCATACAACAGATTGTATTCATCAAGAATGATGAGGACAAAAGACTGATTATCTATCATACAACAGATTGTATTCATCAAGAATGATGAGGACAAAAGCCTGATTATCTATCATACAACAGATTGTATTCATCAAGAATGATGAGGACAAAAGCCTGATTATCTATCATACAACAGATTGTATTCATCAAGAATGATGAGGACAAAGGCCTGATTATCTATCATACACCAGATTGTATTTATCCAGAATGATGAGGACAAAGGCCTGATTATCTATCATACAACAGACTGTATTCATCAATAATGATGTGGACAAAAGCTTGATTATCTTATCTATCATACAACAGATTGTATTCATCAAGAATGATGTGGAAAAAAGCTTGATTATCTTATCTATCATACAACAGATTGTATTCATCAAGAATGATGTGGACAAAAGCCTGATTATCTATCATACAATGGATTGTGTTTATCAAGAATAATGTGGACAAAAGCCTGATTATCTATCATACAACAGACTGTATTCATCAAGAATGATGTGGACAAAAGCCTGATTATCTATCATACAATGGATTGTATTCATCAAGAATGATGTGGACAAAAGCATGATTATCTATCATACAACAGATTGTATTCATCAAGAATGATGTGGACAAAAGCTTGATTATCTATCATACAATGGATTGTGTTCATCAAGAAAATTATTAGTGAATCATGAAAATATTTATCAAGAACTTTGATAAGATGGAAGGATAACATCACCATGGGGACTAGATTTATTAAGAGGTTTTACTTTAGCCATCTTCCATTTGCCTAGAAATGTATTTGTTTTTATGCTATGATAATATATATATCATCAGTCAATTCTGAAAGTTTATCAGGGGATTTTATTTTTCCAAAGGTCTGAAAGTTTATCATGGATTATTAGCATGCAATTTACTACTGTGTCTCTTTCTTTGAGATTAAAAGAATCTATATTGAATTTGGCACTGAGATCAGGAAATTATAGATGAGGGGTTACATTATTTAGGCAACCAAAAGATACATAAATAAAACTCTGAGGCTGGAATGTCTATTTGTCAATCCCTTACATTGATCATATTTCCCACCTATTTGTTCTTAGAAAAAAATTTAAGAAAAAAGAATTATCTATATTCGATCATATCAGTGATTTGGTGTTACTGTAAATAACATTATATATATTGCTGGTAAAACTCTATTTGACACTGTGAAACCATCACTAGCATCTTCATATCCTCAAATACAAAGTCTAAACAAAGATCCCAGGCACTAATTAGTACCAGTCCATAATGTGACAGCAGATCTAAGTACATGTATACTCTGTTGGTAATTAGCATTACTCAGTGATACATATGGTTGGTTGGTTTTAAATAGAACTTTGAGTACTTTATTTGACAACATCATGCAAAGGAAATAGAAGCTAAGTGCCTTTGCCAAACAAACATTAGGACTGCTGACGATGGATGGCCTGGCAGGTATTGAACCCATGACCCTTCGATTACAAGTCTGACACTCTGCCAATGAGCTACCATGGCTCCCTACATATATAAATATATATATATATATATATATATATATATATATATATATATATATATATATATATATATAAAATAATAATAAAGTTTACTCTGTTATAATGAACACCTTGTTTTATCAAATAATTAATATGAACCCAAATTCATTGTTACAGTTTGAAAAGCTTGTGGCAGTTGAAGCTTCATGTATAAGTTTTCAGTGAAACAATACGTTACCTGCTGTGGTTGCAAACATTTTACTGTAAAATACCTGGGTATGGTACTATATATTGGTACCATGATTATAATTGTGTGCACACCATCAATCCACTAAAATCATAATTACTTTTTTTACTTCAATTTTTTGCACATAGAAAACTTTTTTCTTATTAACCTTTGTAAATTTCTGTACTTAAAAGTGAGTTGAAAACGATACAATTCATATTTTTACCTGCAATTGTTCATTAAACCTTAAAATATTGTACCACCAACGGAAACAATCTAAAACATTTTGAACACATTCTATTTTTGGACATTTTTACAGAGTTTACGTAAGCTGTTTGATTTGGCAACTGACAATGTATACCATGATAAAGCACAGAAAAAAACTCAATATTAAACTCTTATAACTGCAATTTTTATTAATTTTATTCGTTCTTTTAATTTAATTTTTTCTTTAATTTTAATAATTTGAATCATTTTTAGAGTCTTCGTTCAACATATGAATACTAGTTTTGGGGTTTCTTTAAATAGTTACTTTTGAAAAGTAGTTCTCTATACAGTTTATACAGAAATAAATGCAGCTGTACCTTTTCACATGGTTATGTTTTGATCAGTGGAAATTCTTGTTACAATTACCAAATCATACAGTTATGATTATTATGAATATACAGTATAGAGTGAGATCAGTTTGTCTTTAAATACACCATGTACTGCATTTAATCAACTTATATGCACTGTGGTCAATATATGGAAACAAAAGCAAAAAACTTGATTGATTGTCTTAAGTGACTTAAAAAAATTAATATCAAAATTTGCTGTTATGATCATAATACCTGACATAACCTGGAAAAAAAATTTACAATCTGCTTTAATCTATCGAATTCATTTGCCATTGCACAAAATCCTTATTTGATAAAGTGGCAACACATATCTTTTGCAAACTGAGTGACAATATCTTACCTTCCAGTCCAAAAGCATAATTGTAGAAAAAGCTGTCCAATTTATCTACATTTCTTAACTTGTCCACCTGTGCAAACCTAGTAGATTGAAACAGCACCTTTGCCATGATGAATGATATCCTCTGGGGCCTTCAGAAATGTGCCTTTGCCATGATGAATAATATCCTCTGAGGCTTTCAGAAATGTACAGAACGAGATTTATCCACATAATCCAATGTGTATACTTGCTATTCAGACTTAATTTAGAGTCAATCAAACTTAAATTCAAACCATATTCTGACTTAAATTGAATTCAATAACTTTATACATTTTCTTCAAGCAAAAGCTGATCAGAAACACTCAGACAATTCAGTTAAGACTCAATTAAGACCAAATACTGACTTTCCATAATTACTTAAATCAAATAAGTCTGACAACTTATGCTAGACATTTTCTTCGAGTCAAAGAATTATCCAAGATTGGTCTACAATATAGAAAATCAGAGCAAAAAAGGTCAGTCAATGACTATGAATGACCAATAATTAACCTTGCAGAGGATGGAAGCAATGATGACTCTGGATAACTAATAATTATCCTTACAGAGGATGGAATCCATGATGACTCTGGATGAGCAATAATTAACCTTACAGAGGATGGAATCCATGATCCTAATCTGAAAGTGGAAGTTACATTGCTGGTGCATTGTTTCTGACATATCCATTCCTGACTAGAACATTATGGAATGAATTCTAGTATGCAGATCAATTAGGAATAGAAGTATTTACCATACAGAGCAATCTACTTCACACAATATGCAGTCAGAATCCTCAAACCTGATTCACCTCTACAATCTAACAACTGATTGATTCCACAATGTAACTTGTATGAATTTAGATGCTATTAGATGAATGTAATAATAGTCTTCAAAACATCTGGCAGAAATCAGATCTTATTAAAGAACAGTTCTCAAACAAACTGGCACAAATGAAGGTCCTTTCAAAGAACAGTCCTCAAGTCAACTTGCATAGATCAAAGTGCTATCAAATAATAGTTTTCAAACCATATGGCACAGATCAAGGCCCTATCAAAGAATAGTCCTCAAATTAAAACTGGCAGAGGTCAAGGTCCTATCAAAGAATAGTCCTCAAAATAACTAGCACAAATCATGGTCCTATCAAAGAATAATTTTTCAAACCAACTGGCACAGATCAAGGCCCTTTCAAAGAATAATTGTCAAACCAACTGGCACAGATCAAGGCCCTTTCAAAGAACAATTTTCAAACCAACTGGCACAGATCAAGGCCCTTTCAAAGAATAATTTTCAAACCAACTGGCACAGATCAAGGCCCTTTCAAAGAATAATTTTCAAACCAACTGGCACAGATCAAGGCCCTTTCAAAGAATAATTTTCAAACCAACTTGCACAGATCAAGGTTCTATCAAAGAATAATTTTCAAACCAACTTGCACAGATCAAGGCCATTTCAAAGAATAATTTTCAAACCAACTGGTACAGATCAAGGTCCTATCAAGGAGAAGTCCTCAAACCAAGTGGCGTAGAATAATCAAAGTACATCCCAATAATAATATGATTAACATGTAGAAATTCAGCAAAGCCAGCAAGATTTAATCAGATCAGCTGATAAAACCACAACTAATGCCAGACAATTGCATGATATCCTAAAAAGAAGACTTCAATTGAAATTACCTTCTGTACTGACCTGCTTAACTGACTATCCCAAAAAAAGCAGTGGCAACCCTGGTATGCCTTGGGTCAAGTTTGACAATATCTCAGTGATAATACCTATTTTACCATTGTAAAAATGAAGAAACACGCTGCCCTTTGCTATTTTGTATAGCCAAAATCAGGTTCTATGCAAGGTCCTCCAAGCACTAACATAGATGCTGGCCTGTTTTGTAAGTACTGTAATTTAAATTAGTTCATACCTTATGTAGACATTTGGAAGTTAATTGTAAATGGAAACAAGTTTTATTAACTCCATGAAAACCAATTATGCTTAACATTCTGCTTCAAGGCTGACTTCTACAGAAAAAAGTTCCTTGTAAGGGGTTCATTTGTAAAGAACAAGAACTAAATGATTGACATAATGAGGGGCAATTTAATGAGTGCAATAGAGCGACCATTAGATAGGCAACTACGGCCTGTTTAATCTTCCTAATCTACCTAACACTGATCATGGATAGAGAAAGATTCCATCTTTATGATTTAATTAAAACAAAAAAAAGTGTAAATGAAATTGGGCAAAAAAACCCCAACAAATAACATGTCATTAGGACTTGAAAGACAAAAAATTTAATTAGCATGCCTTGTGCCTGTGTTTATATATTATATAGTCACTTAAAGGACTGTGTTAATATATTATATATTGTCACTTAAAGACAGTACTGTGTTAATATATTATATATTGTCACTTAAAGGACTGTGTTAATATATTATATATTGTCACTTAAAGGACTGTGTTAATATATTATATATTGTCACTTAAAGGACTGTGTTAATATATTATATATTGTCACTTAAAGGACTGTGTTTATATATTATATACTGTCACTTAAAGGACTGTGTTAATATATTATATATTGTCGTCTAAAGGACTGTGTTAATATATTATATATTGTCACTTAAAGACAGTACTGTGTTTTTATATTATATATTATCACTTAAAGGACTGTGTTAATATATTATATATTGTCACTTAAAGACAGTACTGTGTTTTTATATTATATATTGTTACTTAAAGACAGGACTGGAGTGTGAAAGGTGGATTATCTCAGCTTTTTTATTTTCCCGCTGACTATCGAGTTGAACAAAGCCCTGATCAGGCCCCTGATTCATCAACTGATGAACCGTCAAGTAATGCATATCCATGCCTACTTCGGAGGCTGTAACAACTGTTACTACACTTATCACATTTATGCCATAAGATGGCAACGACTGTATACACACACTATGATACTAAAGGATTTGCCCCCTAACTTATCAAAAAATTACTCTAAAGGTATTAAAATAACACTTAAATCCAGGCAGCAAAGATACAAATGTTTAAGCAACGCTACTCTGAGAATGTGAAACTTTGTAAGTACAATGGAAATGCGATGCAGCTTTTAGGTAAGTGCCATAGGAGTCAGTGAAAAAGTGAGAAACAACACTCTATCAACCTGGATGTTGAACCTGGGAAAGTGAATTATGCTCACTGTTCCCGCATGGCAGAGTAGGTTTGATTTTCATTTACCTTCTTTTAGATAGTAGGAAATGAAAAGAAAGATAGGCAGAAAAAAACAGATAAAAGAATAGAAAGAAAAACAAACAACAAAATTTATGAGTACCTCTACTCACGTACTGTACTGTAATGTTTAAGAACATTGATACAGTTTTTCATTCATAAGCATCTCTTATGTTTTTTAATTGTAATTATTCCTAAATTATTAATTAAAATATTAAATGTCATTTTATCCCCAATTTTAATGCAAAATGTAACTGACATCCACTGACACCCCCCCCCCCCCCCCCCCCCCCCCCCCGCCCATTCTGCAATATCGTGCATCTGCACAGCAGAGTAAACAACCTCCTGACATCTATGAAGTCAGGTAGTCGCCCCTTACCTAACATATATTACAAACAAAGCAATCACCTGTGCAGTAACATAAGCAATAGGTAAGTAGATATAAAAGGTTACATTTTTGAAAAAATGCTGAGAGATCTTGACCATGTGTACTAGCATTCACAGAACAAAATTAGTTATGTTTACAACTAAACTCTGCCTTTGGATATTTCTATTTAAATTGCTGTTAAATTAAGTTTCTTTTAAAAAAAATTGTTTAAACTTTTAATGTAATTTACCAAAAATGACCTGAACTATATTTATAGACAATATAAAGTGTTCTTGTTTTCTTCTCCTTTTGTATTTATTAAAACTCAACTTTCTTTTAATATTTCTTTTTCTGTTTTAGATATATAAGTGAAATATTCAGAATTAAATAGTTTGGTGTTGCTCCTGGTGACATGGTACATACATAGGTTGTTAATTTTACAAACAATGTTGCCATTAACCTGTCCATTAATATGACCAGAATTTTTATTGCTATATCCTGACATGTATGTGACTCTTCCCTGATTTTATCCTGGAATTTTGTTTTCCTGTTCTTTAATGGTTGTATTATACAGTTTTACCCTTACTTTTAAAATAATAATATAATTGTATATGCTTTTAAATTTTCATATCTCTAACCACCTCCTATCTCATTTTTCATTTCTTTTCATGGCTTAAATTCAAGCAACGTAAGTCTATTATTGTATACAAATAAATGCCCATGGGTAGCTTAGAAGGCTTCACCTGCTGGGCATTGTTGCTCAAGTTGGGTTCGTTCATTAGTTGGATTAACGACATGTGCGGCCATTCGGCCATTTACGTCGAACTCAAGTTGGGAGTACATTTGTCAGCTATATACCTGATAGTTTTGACAGCCCACCCTGCTCTCTTAACTGTATTGGTGCAACCACCTGGCTTCAAAATCAGGTTTTAAAGGAGCACAGTGGTGTACAAAAAGATATATGTAACAAACATTATATTAATATTTAACTCATCCTTAAATACTAAAATTAAACTGTTTTAACAGGAAAAAATTCCCTGTATGAAATATTAAAGTTACAAAAATAATTATGATCTATGAATTGATTGTGTATGAAAAATGTAAGGGTCTGCATAATTACAGGTGAAATGGTAATGGACAGCATATTGATGACAATGTCAACAGTCTGACACTGACTGCATAATTACAGGTGAAATGGTAATGGACAGCATATTGATGACAATGTCAACAGTCTGACACTGACTGCATAATTACAAGTGAAATGGTAATGGACAGCATATTGATGACAATGTCAACAATCTGACACTGACTGCATAATTACAAGTGAAATGGTAATGGACAGCATATTGATGACAATGTCAACAGTCTGACACTGACTGCATGGAAACTTGATAATATAAGAGTTTTCTCTGACCTTTACCACCCCATGTTAGATATTTGGACAGTCATGCTGGGGTACATAACTTTCCAAATATCTAACACAGGGTGGGAAAAGTAAGAAGTAACCCTAACTAGTAACCTTTGTTAGCGATGCCACCTGGAAGCAGAAGCCTCAATCTTTGAACAGTATACTGCTGTCTTCAAATGTGATCACCAAAAAACACAAAGGATCATTCAAGGAGACTCAAGTTGAAAAACTTTTTTTTTTAATGTATATTTTCAGGTCCCTCGAAGACTTTGATAATTATTTTACTGGAAAAGAAAATCGTGAAATAATCCTTCTCCATAATGTTTTTTATACTTTTGTTTATACATGTACTGAAAAAAAATGTTGGTGTCAGCAAAAGTTTTTGAATGTACTGGTAATAAATGCAGCATTTGTGCAACAATATAAAATTTAGTTTAAAATTATTGAACAACTATATGTATTGTGTCATAGCACTTGCTGTTTACAGTATTTTTGTGAATTCTGTTCCCACCTTAAATTTGCAAAAATGTTATGCTTGGATAATTGTGATTTACAATACACAGGCCACTGATAACTTCTTTTCAGTTTAAAGTGTCAGTCAATTAGATATTTTTCTTGTATAATCAAAAGTTTTTTAAAAGAAGACCAATTATGGAACTAATTTATTTGTATAACTTAGTGATGAGAAACTGTATAATAAAAATGTTATATATGATTCTGATTCTATCTTGCACTGTCATGTTCTTCTATCTAGTACTGTTCCCATTAATCAATTTGACTGAGCATTGGTCAGTTTCAGTGAACTGACTAATTATTCAATTACTATTTCTGTGATCAATTTTGGCCAATTTTCAGCTATGTGACATCTCTGCTATTTCAAACTTCAGCCTTTTTGACAAATAGCCTATTTTTTGCAAGATGTCTACAAATTAAGAGATTAATAACATCCATCACTAATCAGTTAGCAGAAAGTAATTATTGATTTATAAATCCATGTCCGAACACAACTTCTACCTTTCATATTAATTTTTCAATTCATCTATTGCTCTCTAATTTCCAAAAGCACTCTGTTGTAAAACAAATACTGTATTTATCCCAAAATAAGCCTATGCTGAATGATAGGTCCATCCGACTTGTACAAAATTTTGACAAATATTTACACTTTTAACCCAAATTGACATGGTAACGCCTCTTCATAATTGCACTCCGCCTGATAAGTTTGATCAAAAATGACAGCTAGAAACTTGATCTATCATGTGGAAACCAAAATCCATTAGGTTCCAGCAACTTAAAACTTAAACTTTATCAACTTCATATAAAAAAGAAGCTGCCTCAACCAAGGTCGAGTCCATTAATGAAGTTGATAAGAACTGTTCACATGAAAGTTAATTTAACATGTGTTATGTATGATGTTTATATAATATTATAAATATTTTAGGAAATTATAAATGTTTTTTGACTTTAATATTTGCTTAAACGTTAATGTTGTGTATCAGGAAAACATGTTTAACTATTTTCCTTGAATTAAGTTGTTTACTTAATATTTGAGTTCAAGGACAGTTTTGGTAAATACGTTGTTGATTCAATTTGAGGTCAAGGTTAATTTTGTTTACAGATAAAACTAGAATTCCCGTTAGAGTTATGTGTCAAAAGTCACACACACCATTTATTATTCTAGAACATTCTGTCATGTGACTTGTCTTATATTTAAGCATCATTTGGTAAACAAGATTCCATTCCAATTTTAAATCTTGTGTTGAAAACATTTGTTTTTTTATGATCGGTCTTTTGGGATCATCAGATTGTTTGATATTATAGTTGTGCTGTAATCTTGTAACCTTGTAGTACTGTAATGCTGCATTGCTGTATACATAATTCAAAAGGAATTATTGATTGGAACATTCATTGGAGTTACCTAAAGTACTTACATCAACCTTTGGATTTAGATATGACTTTTGGATATTTGTGGACATTCTGAAAGATGATCTGGATTACATTATTGTGGTACATCAGGACACTCCAGACTACCCATTCATTCAGAACATTCATTCATTCAGAACATTCGTTCATGAGGAAGATTCATTCACTCGGAACATTCATTATTTCAGAACATTTTATATTTAGGACTTGTGATTAGGACACTAATTATTATTGGATTATTTGGATTTTAATACACATTACTGTAAGTGTCTTTTGATTTTCATTTTAATTATCTAGAAATAAATTGTTTGTTGATTTTAATGACATTGTTGGTTTTACTTTCTTTCTGTTACATTTTTCTTAGACCATAAAGTTGTAACACATGTGAAAGCCAAAATTAAAATTGCAGTGATCTTGATCTTTAGACCTCTGAAATCAGTGGAACTCTTTCTATACCCAAGGGCTGTCAACCTGTCAGGTTTTAGCACAATGCAAGTGTTACTGCACAGAAACCCTCTAGTCTGTTGAAAGATATGAGGATGGACAGAAGGAGAGATGCACATGCATTTTAAGATGGACAGAAGGACAGATGCACATGCATTTTAAGATGGACAGAAGGACAGATATACATGCTTTTAAGATGGACAGAAGGGCAGATGCACATGCATTTTAAGATGGACAGAAGGACAGATGCACATGCATTTCAAGATGGACATAAGGACAGATATACATGCTTTTAAGATGGACAGAAGGACAGATGCACATGCATTTTAAGATGGACAGAAGGACAGATATACATGCTTTTAAGATGGACAGGACAGATGCACATGCATTTTAAGAAGGACAGATATACATGCTTTTAAGATGGACAGAAGGACAGATGCACATGCATTTTGAGATGGACAGAAGGACAGATGCACATGCATTTTAAGATGGACAGAAGGGTAGATGCACATGCATTTTAAGATGGACAGAAGGACAGATGCACATGCATTTTAAGTATTCTTAGTGTTCTGTACAGCATGTACAGATTCAAAAATGTTCAAACAGAATTTCCTGTTACCTTCCTTACACCAGCAAACTTTGCTGCCTTTTCCATTAAAGAAAACTGAATCAGAAATTCAGGAATTTATTAGAAAGGCATCCTGGTTTTGTATTTTTATTTTGTGATTGTGTGCAAATAATGTTACATTATCACTGCACAAAGTTTCAAGGGAAATGTCACAATTGATTAAATTAGTATGGGAAAGAAATTCAGAAGAATAAATTTCCACTTTTGAAATAAAAGTCAATGAAAATGTTACCTTAATCAGTTGATCACTAACCATACTGCTGTCTACACTTGCCAGGGTATCTTAATTTAGAATTCTTGTATCTCTGATATTTGTCCATATTTAATTTTTCTAATTTGCTAAAAGTTCTAGTTCTGCAAAGTTTCAAACCTAAAACTAAATTTTTTTTACAACTGTCACATTGATTGTAATGAAGTAATTTATGAAAATATAAATGTAAAAAATGCTTTACAAACAATTAATCAGCTTTCAATTTAAAAGATTTCAAAATTGTTTGAAGCTAAAATATAAATTGATTAATTTATGGTAAATTAGTATCTTTTAAAAAAGATCTAGCTGCTTCTAGACTGATTTTTAGAACTGAGAATAGCTACATGACTGCATTACAGACTTCTTCTAGACTAATTTTTAGAACTGAGATTAGCTATATGACTGCATTACAGATTTCTTCTAGACTGATTTTTAGAACTGAAATTAGCTACATGACTGCATTACAGACTTCCTCTAGACTGATTTTTAGAACTCAGATTAGCTACGTGACTGCATTACAGACTTCCTCTAGACTGATTTTTAGAACTCAGATTAGCTACATGACTGCATTTCATAGTTCATTCATTTATTATATTATGTGTATGCTGTATGATGTTTACAATCAGATGACAATTTAGCAAGCCTGAGCAGTAGATCACATGCAATGAATTTTAAATGGTTGAACTTAAATATTAGTAAAAATCATCCTACATTTTTTGACTTTTTAAATCTAAATCCCAACATTGATGTTCCCAATAGAGTTAACCAAACTAGCCACTGGATATTAATATTCCTAGATGGCTTCTATGAAATAATATATTTGGACTACTGCTTTTACCTTCATTGTAAAAAAAAAAAAAAGCTGTGTTGTGATTACCTACAAAATTTAGATGACTGAGGCAAGTTTGGCTACCTCAGGAGATTTTTTTGTGGTTACTTGGTCCTCAAAGAACTCTGAGACTGGACCAGGTCTTAATTACAGGTACGTGAGGAGGATGATGAGGTTGGGCCAGGTCTTAATTACCAGTATGTGAGGACGATGAGATTGGGCCAGGTTTTAATTACAGGTATGTGAGGATGATGATGATACTGGGCCAGATCTTAATTACAGGTATGTGAGGATGATGATGAGGTTGGGCCAGGTCTTAATTACCAGTACATGAAGATGATGATGAGATTAGGCCATGTCTTAATTACTGGTATGTGAGGATGATGATGAGATTGGGCCCTATCTTAATTACCAGTACATGAAGATGATGATGAGAGTAGGCCAAGTCTTAATTACCGGTATGTGAGGATGAGGATGAGATTGGACCAGGTCTTAATAACAAATATGTGAGGAGGAGGAGGAGGAAATTGGGTCAGGTCTTAATTACAAGTATGTGAGGATGAGGATGAGATTGGACCAGGTCCTAATTACAGGTATGTGAGGATGAGGATGAGATTCAACCAGGTCTTAATTATGTAAGGATGATGATGATATTGGGTCAGGTCTTAATTACTGGTATTTGAGGATGATGATGAGACTAGGCCAGATTTTAATTACTAGTATATGAGGATGAGGATGAGAATGGACCATGTCTTAATTACTAGTATATGAGGATGAGGATGAGATTGGACCATATCTTAATTACTGGTATTTGAGGATGATGATGAGACTAGGCCAGATTTTAATTACTAGTATATGAGGATGAGGATGAGAATGGACCATGTCTTAATTACAGGTATGTGAGGATGATGATGAGATTGGACCATATCTTAATTACAGGTATTAGAGGATGATGATGAGATTGGACCATGTCTTAATTACCGTCTCTGGGATACCTAGATAAGATGAAGAAGTTGTTTCCCCATAAAAAAGTTAATAACTTATGATTGTAGTGTATGCAGTACATATAAGTATTTCAGCAAGTGATTTACAGGAGTGGTGAGGATTTGAAACTTCCGATATCTCTCTATGTTTTGTTATGGAAAGTGTGTTGGTTAAGTAATACCCAACAGCACATATTTTAGCGGTAGAGAAGTTATAGAAATTTTGCCATCTAAGAATGAGATTGCAAAAAAAATAATGTCAACATTTATGATCTATTATATTATAACCTCTGTAAGAATGTCAACTTTAAAATATAATTATCTACAATTTAAAACCTGCATTTTTTAGACAAAATCGCTAAATTTTACATCAGTAATGCAATCTATTTTCTTACTTATTCAAATAATGCTTTGGGCATTGAATCATTTTAGGCATAGTAGAACCTATCTTGGGAGACCACCCATTTTGCCAACAAACTGTGGTCTCTCAAGACAGGTGGTCTCTCGTTGGAGGTCATTTCTCCATATGGCAGATTAGTTTGTGCTTTGAGTATCTGGTCTCTCAAGACAGGTTGTCTTTTGTAGCAGTGGTCGCACAAGTCAGGTTTTACTGTATAAATATTCTCCAACTTATTTTGACAGGTTAATACCTTCATTAATTCCTTTTATATTTTGGCTAGATCATAAACCTATAATAATTCCTGTCAGAGTGTTCATGAATTTAACAAAACTGCACTCAGTTTTTATGAAAATCCTTGCTACATCAATGATAATGTAGTATGTTGTGTATCATTTTCCATTCCCAAGACAGAAATAAACATCATGTGACTGCATTAGTGTGATAAATTTGTATGGACATAATACAATGACCATATATATCATTCTTCCAAATATAATTGATATGGAGTAATCATTAACTCTTACACAAGCCACAAGGGAGAGTAAATGGGATGATGATATTTAGACACAATATTATGATGACAAGTTTTCCGTACAAAATGGAACCAAAATTTGGTCACATGATCTCAACTATTAGTCATTGTCAATCCAATAATCTATGAAGCATTAACTAAATTTATCCATCCATAAAAACCTGGTCACAATGTCTGAAGAAAAAAAAGGAAAAACAAGGAGTGGTTTACCAAAAAGGTATACTATTGATTCATTAATCAGCAAAATTTTTATCAACTCAAAGGTTTTACTTTCATTGCAACTGTGTATACTAGCACACAAAGTAAAAACTAAATGATATCGGTACACTTTCATATCTTCTACAAATGTAAAGATACTTATAGACACTGTATAAATAAAAACAAACCAAGTGTGGTCTACAAATCAGGTACTGTAAGGTGATGTGTCAAGTGCCTGGAAGCCCTTGTGGCACAACAAACACAGTGTGATCTACAAATCAGGTACTGTAAGGTGATGTGTCAAGTGCCTGGAAACCTTAGTGGCACAACAAACACCGTGTGGTCTACAAATCAGGTACTGTAAGGTGATGTGACAAGTGCCTGGAAACCCTTGTGGCACAAAAAACACAGTGTGGTCTACAAATCAGGTACTGTAAGGTGATGTGTCAAATGTAATGGAAGCCCTTGTGGCACAACAAACACAGTGTGGTCTACAAATCAGGTACTGTAAGGTGATGTGCCAAGTGCCTGGAAACCTTAGTGGCACAACAAACACCGTGTGGTCTACAAATCAGGTACTGTAAGGTGATGTGTCAAGTGCCTGGAAGCCCTTGTGGCACAACAAACACAGTGTGGTCTACAAATCAGGTACTGTAAGGTGATGTGCCAAGTGCCTGGAAACCTTAGTGGCACAACAAACACAGTGTGGTCGACAAATCAGGTACTGTAAGGTGATGTAAGTGCCTGGAAGCCCTTGTGGCACAACAAACACAGTGTGGTCTACAAATCAGGTACTGTAAGGTGATGTGTCAAGTGCCTGGAAACCTTAGTGGCACAACAAACACAGTGTGGTCTACAAATCAGGTACTGTAAGGTGATGTGTCAAGTGCCTGGAAACCCTAGTGGCACAACAGAATATCTGGTGAAGCAGAGAAGGCAAGGTATTACACCATTCTAGTCCCAGATTCTTGTGGTTTTGCCAAAATAAATCATTTGTATATAAATCCATGGATTGGTGGGAGAGGGCTATATTCTCTTACATGTGATTCTACCAGCGGTAGGACAAAAATACCACTTTAATGGCCGTCTACCGCACATACTGTTTTATAGTTGAAATCTACTGCTTTTGAAAATTGAAAGATTGTAAACAATTTTAACGAAAATACACAGAGTATTTTTACAAATTCTATCTACATATTACAGAAACCAGCCAGAACCAGTCTACTTGAGACTGGATCTGTTTCATCAGTGCAATGATGCGTGCTGAGTAGTTGGATTAAGAACTGTTAAACAATGGCTAACAAGTGTACACAACAAACTATAAATTGATTACCCTATTGTTATTATTTGGAGAGTTTAAAGAAAAAGGCAGAGTGTTCTTTGAGGTGTTATAAGTAATAAAATGTGTCAAAGGTGGTCCATCATGGCATTTGACTCTCTGATTAAAAATTGGTCGACCTTTGGCGGAGGTGAGATAAAATGGAGAGACCGACCCCAAAACAATTTCAGCAGAAACACTTGATTAAGTACTTTGATTTTTTTAGGGGAATATTTAAGTGCAGCTCTTATCTGTTGTTTGGTCAATTCTCGTAAAAATGCTAAAACATGTGCTTTCTCCCAATCCTAAAAAAAACACCAGCTAAGAAATATTACAAGTTCAGCAATGCTTGGAAATCAGAGTTTAAGTGTGTGCAGGCGAGTAGCAAATGTCTGGAGTTTGCATTGTGTATTTCATGCAAAGTGGATTTTAAGATAGTATATGGACGAAGAAATTATATCACTAGGTGTATGCAGACACCATTGCATATGAGTAATGATTCTTCTGTAACACACCCACTTTTAAGGCCCTGTTTGAGACTGGATCAAAAGTAGATAAGTGGCACATGCAGATACTTTGTTTGCAAATTTTATGTGAGTGTACAATTTACTATTCCTCAATGGAGATCATTTTACTCAACTGGTTAAAGTTGTTTCCAGTCTCAGAGATTGCACAGAAATTTTCATGCCAGTGTACATAGACAACACACATTGTCACTCAGGAACTTGCCCCACACCAGGAGAGAAAAGTTGAAAATATGTGTGTCAGAATATATACATGTAAGAAGTTCAGTGTCATGATTGAGAATACATATTATGGCAAAAAAATGCACTTGTTTGGTTTTCAGTCTCCTTAAAACATGTAACATTTCTGTGAATAAAAATCTACTGGTTTAGAAGCCAATCTAATGATCAAAATTTTAAAATCTACTGATCTGATGTCCTGGTTCTATCACATGCATGTTCCTTACACATATAAGGCATAGAATTATTTTGGTCTCTAAATTCATGGATTGGTGGGAATGTGTTACGTTCTTTACACAGATAAAGCATTAACATTCATTTGGTCTCTAAATTCATGGATTGGTGGAAAAGGGTTATATCTCTAAATTCATGGATTGGTGGAAAAGGGTTATGTCTCTAAATTCATGGATTGGTGGAAAAGGGTTATATCTCTAAATTCATGGATTGGTGGAAAAGGGTTATATCTCTAAATTCATGGATTGGTGGGAGAGGGTTACATTCTTTACACAGATAAAGCATTAACATTCATTTGGTCTCTAAATTCATGGATTGGTGGAAAAGGGTTATATCTCTAAATTCATGGATTGGTGGAAAAGAGTTATATCTCTGAATTCATGGATTGGTGGAAAAGGGTTATATCTCTAAATTTATGTATTGGTGGAAAAGGGTTATATCTCTAAATTCATGGATTGGTGGAAAAGGGTTATATCTCTAAATTCATGGATTGGTGGAAAAGGGTTATATCTCTAAATTCATGGATTGGTGGGAGAGGGTTACATTCTTTACACAGATAAAGCATTAACATTCATTTGGTCTCTAAATTCATGGATTGGTGGAAAAGGGTTATATCTCTAAATTCATGGATTGGTGGAAAAGGGTTATATCTCTAAATTCATGGATTGGTGGAAAAGGGTTATATCTCTAAATTCATGGATTGGTGGAAAAGGGTTATGTCTCTAAATGTATGGATTGGTGGAAAAAGGTTATATCTCTAAATTCATGGATTGGTGGAAAAGAGTTATATCTCTAAATTCATGGATTGGTGGAAAAGGGTTAATCTCTAAATTTATGTATTGGTGGAAAACGGTTATATCTCTAAATTTATGGATTGGTGGAAAATGGATTGGTGGAAAAGGGTTATATCTCTAAATTTATGGATTGGTGGAAAAAGGTTATATCTCTAAATTCATGGATTGGTGGAAAAGAGTTATATCTCTAAGTTCATGGATTGGTGGAAAAGGGTTATATCTCTAAATTTATGGATTGGTGGAAAAAGGTGATATCTCTAAATTCACGGATTGGTGGAAGAGGGCTATATTCTCTGCACAGATAAAGCATAATTTTATTTGGTCTCTAAATTCAGGGTTTGCAGCAACCATGAAATACAAGAAAATTGGTTCACAATGAATAAAATGAAATTTATAGAATCACAAAGTAAGCTTAATTTAAATATAACTCTTTTACATTTAAAATATGAAAATATTATTAAGAGGCACGATAATTTTTCATACAACCCAATGAACAGTGGCTTAATATAAAGTATTGTTTTAAAGTGGAGAATGAGGTCAATTTTGTAAATGTGGGTCATCATACATTGGCTCATCATGGGAAAACATTAGGAGTGATGGGCCATTCATCAAACATTGGCTCATTATGGGAAACAGTGGGAGTGATGGGTTATTCATTAAACATAGGCTCATTATGGGAAACAGAGGGGGTGATGGGCTATTCATCAAATATTGGCTCATCATGGTAATACACAGGGGGGGGGGGGGATGGGCTATTCATCAAACATTGGGTTCATTATGGGAAAACATGGAGGGTGATGTCTATTTACCTAACATTGACTCATCATAGGAAAGTGGGGGGGGGGGGACTTTTCATCAAACTTCATGGGAAAACATGGATGGTGATGCTCTATTCATCAAACATTGGCTCATAATAGGTTAACATGGATGGCAGGTGGTGGGGTGGGGGAGGGGGCATCATAGAATTTTGGTTAAGTACGTGCTTCCCAGAGTTCCAAAAGGTACCAAACTCAAGTACTACAGTAATTTTAAATTCCTATGCTAAATCTTGAATATGTACACACAAATCCATGTCAAGGCAGATGTGCAATTCTCTAATCTTGCCACAGGGTTAATTAGATCATAATTTAGAGATAATAAAACTGTAATGATCTATTCATCTGAGAAAAAGATTCCATCATGTACTTATAATTAAAAAAAATAGCAGCTATTGATATACAGTCAGACTTGCAAAATGTACCCAAACAGGTGGGACGTCCCCATATACCATCAAGTAGATACCCCAATGCCCCCACCCCCTTGGTAGGAGTAATACAACTGACTTCAAGACTGGTTTGAAAAAAAATTCAGTACAACTGACTTCCAAGACTGGTTTGTAAAACTTCAGTACAGAAGTGCTCATTACACTTTCACAGATGATCTTGACAAACATAAGAATAGTAATTATTTAAAGATACAGTCGGCAAGATGTATTGATAATGACAGATGTTTTGAATGTGTGAGTATCGTTTATAACAAGGCTTTTTTAACATGGGCTTCAGCAACAAATTCCTTAGAAAGCAATGGTAAGATGAAAATGAAGTGCATATCTTTTGACAGGGACAGGTGATGTTTAGATTAGATGTGCATTCACCCTCTGCACGTCCTTTTCCTGAATGGTAGTGACTAGCACCCCCACCCTCCTGTTTTGTAATTTACCCAAGTAACTTTATATACAGACCATACTAAATATCCACTTGTGGTTCATGATTATATTACAGCTATATTGAGTTTGAAACACTAACATTAAAAACACACAGGCAAAATAATAGCATGCCATACAAGAAAAATACCCCTAAAGTTCGGATACTCACAACAATCAGTAGCAACACCTGAATATAGAATTCCAGGCACCGAGTCTGAAATTAACACCTGAATATAGAATCCCAGGCACCGAGTCTGAAGTTAGCATGAAGGATTTACTCCTTAGATAATGGATCATAAGCTCTCCAAAGGACTTGCAAGCATGGAACAGAGCTTCCAAAGTCTAAGTGAGCAAATATGATCCAAGATACAGGGTATCAAAGAAGAAGTTAGCTCAGTAAAGAAGGAAATGAAGGAGATTAAAGAAAAGAGGTCAGGAGTAGAAGGAGAGATGATGGTAGTGAAAAATAGGATGAATGATATGGAGGAAAGCATTTAATTCCAATCAGAAAGAGTAGATATACTGGAAAACAAAAAGGTAAAGCAGTTAAGAGATCAAATCGAACAGAATAAGAGAGGGCTAGAGGAAAAACTGCTGTTTATGGAAAAACATGAGAGGAAATATAATCTTCTGATTTATGGTGTTAATGAGCTCCCCAAGGACAATGCATATGTTATGGTCAGAAACTTTATGGTAAATGATCTAGACCTAAAAGAGGGCATTGTAAACAGCATCTACCTCTACAATGCCCACAGAATTCCATACAGGAATCAAAAGAGGGCATTGTAAACAGCATCTACCTCTACAATGCCCACAGAATTCCATACAGGAATCAAAAGAGGGCATTGTAAACAGCATCTACCTCTACAATGCCCACAGAATTCCATACAGGAATCAAAACATACATGCTCCAAGAGCAATTATAGCTAAGTTTGCAAATTTTGACAAATTAGTTTTATCTGAAACAGATAAACTTAGGGGCACCAAGAAAAGAGTTTTGCCTTACCTTCCACCCAGCATGAAGAAAGAAAGAAAGTGGCAGCCTGTCTTAAATAGCCTATATGATTTGGAAGGATGAAGGTTTACAAACTAGAATCAAGGACACTGGGGTCACCATGGTCCTTGAGACTAGAGAGAGAAAAGGGAGACCATGGGAAAAAAGTGAAGAAAGAACCTGGCTTAATTGAATTGAATTAAATTGACTGTATCTTTGCTCTTTGTCTGACTGTTAAATAAACTTGACTCAAACCCTACAATCTCTAAAAATCAAAATATCATAACTATGTATAAGTAATATGTGTGTACATGTTTGTATATGAATGCATGTATGTGTGTTGGTGTCTATATATATATATATATATATATATATATATATATATATATATATATATATATATATATATATATATATATATATATATATATATATATATATACATTCACAACAAAATTAATACGAAACTTGCCAACCATTACAACTTGAATGGGCATTCAGTCGAATCACTTGAGATGCTACCAGTCGATTCTAACCTGGGATTGACCGATATAAAATGCACACGTAAGAACGATACTGGATACTTCAATTGAAAACACCTGGGGAGTTCAGCCTAAATGAAAAAGTATAGCCTTTCTAGTGCAATATTATCAACATTACAGCCAGGCATCAGTTTATCAGATGTATGCAATTTTTGCGATAATATTTCCCCAAGTAAATATTACATAACTCTTTACATGAATTATTATCATTGATTTTTTTATTATTATTAATATTATTATTATTTTAACTCTTGTCCATTATTCCGCTATACCACGCTCTTGACATACTTCCTCAGCACCTCCATGCATAATTTTACTGGGATATAATTTCTTGTGCACATTTTGATGATGGCATTGATTTTTTGCTGTGCATGGTGTCAGTCCTTAGTTCCTAGCCTGGAATTAGGTCAAAACATTTTGGTCCTCTGCGTTATAGGCACAGTACACATTTCTTTGAATTTTTTTACACAACTTTGGTGGGCTGATGGCAGCATAGCATATATATGTAGCTCACCTGTTTTAGACCATTTTATTAATTTTGTCTTCTTTGTTTCTTCCATTGTTTATCCTTTGTTTGTTTATTTTCCCGTCATTGAAACATGTAGGAGTAAAGAATTTCTCTTGGTTTTTTGTGTTGAGTGTTGCTTTGTGGATGTAAATTGTTTCTTCCCCTGACTAAGAGCTTGTTTAACTCGAAACATTGGGAAATTGTTTTGTATTTGTGACATTATCAATTTTTGTCATTATATATATATATATATATTGTTTACAGGATACACATTTTACATTTTACTCCAAGCACCAGAATGGTTTTATTTGGAAATACATATGTAGAGCAATTGAATGAAAAACCTTTCTATTTTATTCTTCTTACCAAGTACTACATATACACATACATACAAGATGAAAAGAGACATACCTACATTAAATGACCTTAAAAGCTTCTTTAAAGAATATTATATATTAGAAAATACATTGCAGTCAGATCGGACAGAAAAGAAAGTTTCATGATAATTTGGGAACAGTTGGAACCATTACTTCTTTCCAGGCATAGCTGATTTTTGTATTATACTCTATATATATATGTAAACCTACAGATGTGATATAAATTGTAACATAACCATTGAAAGAGATAACAATCACTCACTCTCTCTCTTTCTCTCACCCATCTTTATTTATTTATTTTCACACCACTGAACTAGATGCAATATTTAGAATCTCTATGTTGGTGATTTGTATGTGTAATAATTGTAAGGGAGAAGACTTTAATGCTGTGATAACATATGGTCCGATCGCATTGCTAATCTGTACAGGGAACAATATAAACAATTGAAAAACAAAGAAAAACTTATTTAAAGATTTGCAAAATGTTCTAAAATATATGCCAGTTAACGTGCATGAGATGTAAGACACCTTTACTTTAGCCAACGGATTAGCATTTGGATTCCATCTCTCTTTTTCATCAATATTCAGTAAGCTTAAGCTCAATTTTTTGAAAAATAAATTGCCATTTTCAAATGGGGATTATACATGATTTTTTCTGGTATCAACATTTGCTAAATTCATCGGGTGTGTTTCAACAAACCCTTGAGATTCAGCAATGTTGATACCAGAAAAAAATGTGTATGATCACTATTCTTAAATAAAAATTTTAAAAGCTTTCAAATTTTTGTACATGCAATTTAAAAGTTTCCATATTAAAAGTGCCAATCCAGTACATTGGCTTTACTTAATCCTCTCCAGGGCAGAAAAATTTCCTTCCTCTGTGCAACTGGAGATTTAACAGGATCACATCATTTTAACCAATACATACATGATGTGGGATGCAGAGTAATTTGTTTTGGGTGCTGCCCAAGAAAAAAATAAGTATAACACCACTCCAAGGCATCAATGCTATACGATATCTGATGTTGATACATGGATATGGCCACATTCATACACTGTCACGGAATTGTGTGTACTTTATATAAATGTATATGGGTGAACAAAAATGTACTCGGGTTTCATTGCCGTGTACAGCGTTACCCGAGGGTGGTTTATTTTTTCGGCTCTAGTTAATTCGAAATACTGAGTGTGATTCACCCCATGCAGCATGTGCAAATTGCCTGCAGTGAAAATCCAAGTACCCTGAGTTCTCTAGCTGCGCATATTCATAACAGCTAGGGTACTTATAGAGCGAATTCTCTATGTACATTTACATTATAACGAGTCTTGTAACCACTTTATGGGAGCATCTTCAGCTGTAGAGCTGTTTTATTGTTTGGTGATGTGAAGTCGTAGAACTCTGTGGGTTTCCTTGTAACCTGTACACTCCTGTCTGGTGACATTGGCTTGGAAGAGAGTACTGGTGTTCTCGAAGTGAGAAAACAAGGCTTCGCGACCAGCGGGTCTGTGTTGAATGAGGAGGCGCTCTCGAGGGAACCTTCAACAGACTCGGAGGGGCGGGCCATGTGTGTTGGCTCCTTGACCATTGACTAGAGCGGGGGAACCAGAAATACATCTTGGTCATCAACTGCACGCCACGATATATATATATATATATATGTGTGTGTATTCCGTGTTTTAATTCATAATTCAAATATCGCTAAATGAGTGATATATTGATAAATTCATAATTCAAATATCACCAAATGAGTGATATATTGATAAATTCATATTACATGCATCCTACTTGTGGACTAATGATACAGTATTCATCTTTGTCTATAAGTTCCATTCGTTGATTCTTAATTGATTTTCTCGTTAAAGTTACTTGTTGTTGATTAGTTCCATGTTAGGGACTATATCATTTTCCTTATATCATTCTGTTACAATGGTGTCAGATTCATTTATCGTTAAATTGCATTATAAATAAACATCTCATTAACACAATTGCTTTTGGTGTCTTCGCTAAATCCAATCCCAACCCGGCTTCATCCCATTACATACACTTCGTCCACCAATGCCATTGTGATATCTAATGGCCACATTCTTACACTTCATCCATCAATACTGTGTGATATCTGATGTTGATACATGAATATGGCCACATTCATACACTTCATCCATCAATGCCATGTGATATCTGATGTTGATACATGAATATGGCCACATTTATACACTTCATCCATCAATCCCATGTGATATCTGATGTTGATACATGGATATGGCCACATTCATACACTTCATCTATCAATGCTGTGTGATATCTGATGTTGATACATGGATATGGCCACATTCATACACTTCATCCATCAACGCTGTGTGATATCTGATGTTGATACATGGATATGGCCACATTCATAAACTTCGTCCATCAATGCCATGTGATATCTGATGTTGATACATGGATATGGCCACATTCATACACTTCATCCATCAATGCTGTGTGATATCTGATGTTGATACATGGATATGGCCACATTCATACACTTCGTCCATCAACGCCATGTGATATCAGATGTTGATACATGGATATGGCCACATTCATACACTTTATTCATCAATGCCGTGTGATATCTGATGTTGATACATGGATATTCATACACTTTGTCCATCAATTCTGTGTGATATCTGATGTTGTTACATGGATATGGCCACATTCATTAACTTCATCCAACAATACTGAGCACATATTTGTATGTAAGAATATTTAATATATTAAGCTGATCATTTCCACAGGTTTTTATTTTATGCAAATTTTAACAAATGTCCAATGTAAATCAGGTACAAGTAAACAAATAAAACAGACCTGCTTCAATATCTTAGTTCTCAACTAATATTTAAATTAATTTTTGGATTAAAGAAAAAAAAAGCAGTATTACCTTTATGATATGCCGGCATATTTCCTGTCTTTGTTAAATCTCAAATCTCTGCTTGTTTCACCATGTAATGTAACTCCTCTGCTCATACAATCCTAACTCCAAACACAATAGATTCTTATCATTCATAGATTTAGACTGATACCCCATGAAGTTTCTGTCCCATGGGTCAAAGTTGAATTCAGTATAAAAAGTCAATGTCTGACTTACTGCATCCAATAAATTTGAAATATACAAGCCAGAGTTTGGGTTACAGCATCTGTAACGATGTCCCGAATTTGTTATAGAGCATGATGCATCTTCTTTATGGTGATGGAATTGTATTGATTAACCCTAGATAAAGCAATGATCAGGAGAATGTGTTCAGGAGATAACAAAGATTGAGTGATGCCAGTGTACATACATGGAATCTGGAGCATGGTAAACAGAGGTTTAAAAAAAGCATTTGGAGATATATCACACAATTAAAAATGACACACAACCTGATATATACTGTCACAGGAATATTAGAACTTGAGCTGAAGTGAAGTTATTGCCAAATGATAGGACACTGGGACAAAATACAGATTTGTTTACCAGATTCTTGTTAATGAAAAACTGTGCTTTGAAGGCATTTTGCACATTAGATTTGATGGTTTCCTATATACTGGGCTCCACGTTTCTGAATGTATATGTGGCCTAAGACTTCTAAGACACACACATACACACACCAATAAAAACATGACCCATATATAAGTACTGTCAAGAGTGTGAAGCATAATGTACTAGATACACTTTAGAAAGCTTGTCCAACATTCACATGTGACAGCCATCATGTTTATGACTATATATATATACATATTTCTATAACTAATATATATATATATACACACATACATGCACATATATACACATACACACATATATATATATACACACATACATGCACATATATACACATACACACACACACATATATATATATATATATATACATATATATATATATATATATATATATATATATATATATATATATATATATATATATATATATACATATACACATGTATACAACATATCAATTCCTACACTAAAAATTTATACAATTTTATATAATGCCTTAGTATTAAGGCCATTGGGATACAAAGTATCTAACCGATTAATCCAGTAACTTTCTTTAATGAGTCTGTTCATTTCTCTGTGCACAATATCGATTAGCATGAAAGAAAAATCACGTAAAGAGTGATTATTTGTATTAAAATGTATTGAAACATTAGAGAAGAACTGAGGATCCATACAATTTTTTATATGAAAGCGGTGATTATTCATTCTCTTAGAAACATATACTGGAAGAAACATATAGTAAATGCGAAACTAGTCGCACAATTTTATCAGTGTTGGTGTTTTTTTTTTATTTCAAATATATATATATATATATATATATATATATATATATATATATATATAATTGCAAGTAGTCATGACTTCAACATTTTCCAACCAACCAATATTCACCACATTTTCATTGTTACTTTAAAAAAAAAGATATACTTATTCATATGAAGTAGTTGTCAAAAGAAGAAAAAAATTTGATAGGAATTAGATAGGATTAGTTGTGCTACTGATCAGGCCTAATTAAGGTCAACTCTGGTAATAGATTCACTTTAATCCATTACTTTACTCTGGTAATAGGTTAACTATAATCGATTACTTTACTCTGGTTATAAGTTAACTATAATCCATTACTTTACTCTGGTAATAGGTTAACTATAATCCATTACTTTCCTCTGGAAATAGGTCAATTATAATCCATTACTTTAATCTGGCTATAGGTCAACTATAATCCATTACTTTACTCTGGCAATAGGTCAACTATAATCTATTACTTTACTCTGGCAATAGGTCAACTATAATCCATTACTTTACTCTGGCAATAGGTCAACTATAATCCATTACTTTAAGTGATTCCTCAGCATATGTGGGGACAGTATTGGAAGTTTTGCAAAAATTGTGTGACAGCAATACAATTGGTGTTCATACAAGAGAGTAAAATGAAATCAAAAGGTTAAGATGAAACATAAGTTATCAGGGGCATCTGAAACACATACATGGCATACTCATGAACTATTAACTTTTAAACACATACATGGCATATTCATGAACTATTAGCTTTTAAACACATACATGGCATATTCATGAACTATTAGCTTTTAAACACATACATGGCATATTCATGAACTATTAGCTTTTAAACACATACATGGCATATTCATGAACTATTAGCTTTTAAACACATAGATAACATATTCATGAACTATTAGCTTTTAAACACATAGATGGCATATTCATGAACTATTAGCTTTTAAACACATACATGGCATATTCATGAACTATTAGCTTTTAAACACATACATGGCATACTCATGAACTATTAACTTTTAAACATTTGCATAGTCAGATGGAAGAAGTGAAGCCAGTGTATCTATATCATCCTGATAGGGTCTATTCTAGGAAGCACAACTGTGAGATTCACACCAATTTCTCATAATTAATGCCCCAAAAATCAATAAAATACATTAAAATCATGCATAGTACAGCACTCCTTCACTATAAGACCTGTCATGGGTCCCATTTTATTGTGAAGTAGTAAAATTATAGGTATAATATACTTCAATATACTATATTATACTCCATGACTCCCATGGACAGTGTTATCAAGAGTGCTGTATTGCAAGCCCTCGCTTTGTTTACTTTGATAATATCACCCACAAATTAATCTAATTACATGGATTAACAGCTGGAAAAAGAGTAAAATATCTACAAAGAAATAGGTCTAGCATGGATTCATACAGTACTGAACAAAATTATATGTTAATTGATTGCATTTATGTAAATTAAAACAAGGGTACCACTATATGCCCACACAAATTGCTGGTGAGGCATAAAAAGAAACAATAACAAAATAATCCAAAAGATCAATAGAACAGTATTACTAAATTGATACAGTACTACTGAATATTTCATGAAGCTTATCTGGTTTACATAATGACCATCTAAATTCCTAAATGATACAGTGACAGATTTTAAATTACTGTAATCTACATATAAACATGTGTAATTACTTAATTATCATAGAAAATATGTGTTACATTAATTATACACCCACTTGTATCATTAGAAACGTGTAAATTCTGTCCAGGGGAAACGTTTTGTGTATTATATAAATACAGAACTTCCCTTCCATGACTTTGAGAGCACACAAGTATCTGACCATAATGAAGCTACTAGCAGGATCAACCATTTCAGGCAACAAAATTAGAATTTTTAAATTCTGCTAATTGTGGAGTCAAAGCCTATCTTTTCTAAATGTTGTGTGTGTCATGTTTTCATGAACAAAATGTGCCCAACGGTAAACAACTTCAATTTAGATTCGCTGTCACATGATATGCCACCATATTCAGCATACCAAAAATGCTCACTTATAAGTTGGGTCCAACTGAAAACAACACAAACCCTGATCTGCCATAGCATAATGTGAAGGCAGATCAGGGTCTATGTTGTTTGTGGTACTGATTAGTCCTCACAAACTGCACAGAACAAGATCTGCTGGCACATTATGTCATGGCAGATCTGGGTCTATGCAGTTTGCAGTTGGAGCTGACTTTTAAGCGAGTATATACGGTATGTGTGATATCTCTCTATATGTCGTATTTCTGATATGTACAAAATGCACCCAACTGAGAACAGTGTTAACTCAGATTTGCTGTCAAGACAATTCTGGCATATCTGGCATAATGTGCCAGCATATCAGGCATATGTGTGATATCTCTCTATATGTCATATTTTTTATGTACAACATGCACCCAACTGTGAACAGTATTAACTCCGATTTTCTGGCACATTATGTGACAGCATATCAGGCATATGTGTGGTATCTCTCCAATATATCATATCTTTTCATGCACAACAAGCACCTAAATGTGAACAGAGTTAACTCAGATTTGCTGTCAAATAATATGCCAGCATATTAGGCATATGTGAGATATCTCACAGTGTGATGAAAAAAATCTCACAGCATTTTTCACATCTCATTCCTTGAGTTCCATCTCTCAGAGAGTAATAATTTCTTATGCTATTATATTTCTTTCGATTATGTTTAGAACCAAAACAGCTTATCTTGCAATTCGTTTTATAATAAGTTGCAAGTTTTATAGTAAAGCTGTAGATGGAATGTATAAAGGATTATTTCAGACATTACTGTGTGCATTTTCCATGCAATCTGTGATTTATCAACATACTGATAAATGTGAATCAAATGGACAATTTGTTTGCATTTCACATTAATGAACATCGATGACCACCACAAAAAAATAGATCTCACAAAATTTACTAAAATCTCACCAAATATTTTGTCAAATCTGAGTCAAGTACTTTGAAAGTATCACAATTCCAATTTCTATGCTGTTGATTCTTACCTACCAATGATTTTTCAGTGCATACCACACATCCAACTGTGAACTCTGTGAAGACCTTGATCTGCTGGCACATAAAATGCTGACTGATACAAGTCTAGGCTGCTAAATTAAAAAATAATTGATAGAATGGGCAGCAAGGACTCTAATCTGCTGGTGCATTTTGTGATAGCATATCTGATTCTATGCTTTCCACAATTGGGTGCACCTTAAACACCAGAGAAAATATGGTACACTCTTATATATGATGACTGCACTATTTGCACCGAAGAAAACTTGTATCTTTGTCATCTACTATGACATCTATGCTTTTCACACTGAAGAAAATCTCTGGAAGATCAGGTGGAGAATATATTTTTATTAAACTACACCCCCATTTAAATATTTAAGCACATATTTAGAAAGGACCACACTTTCTGCAAAAAACATTTCTGAAGGCATCCCAAGCCCTCACCTTCTTTGAATACCAGCCAATGTTCTCCTCTGCAGGGTTCTTCAATACTTCGACTGTAGGATTTATGATTTAGTGGGGTATAGCCCCAAACCATTGTATGATAGGATTTAATTTGATTGTTGAGATCAATAGCTATCAAGTTGATTACAGTACGTCAGGAAGCGGTTCTTCCCAGTAGACATGGGGTCTAATTGTATCAAAGGTGCTATTATTGTGGATGATATAAAATGATAACTGTCAGAGCACAAAAAAATTACAATCAGACAAGCACTGAGGAATCCTTGATCAAGGCAATACAACTGTATTACCTCTAATGAGAAAATACTGCAGCAAATGAAATTATTTTGCTGATGCAGCAAATAAATTTAACTGAATATAGCATTTGTGAAATGTGAAGATGCTTTAAACAATATCACTGAATTAAATAAGGAAAAGTCAGAAATAATAGAAAGATGTTTTTGTCTTGTATGAATAGTGGATATATTGAAAAAGTAGTATCCAAAATAGATGTTAAGTACACATCTGGTCACCGTGAGATGTTTGGACACAAATCTCAAAACAGCGTGAAGTACAGATCTGGCCACAATGAGATGTTTGGACACATTTAGTCTCAAAACAGCTGTAAAGAATAGATCTGGCTACACTGAGATGTTTGGACACAAATCTCAAAATAGTACAGATCTGGCCACAATGCATTGTTTGAATACAAGTCTCAAAATAGATGCAAAGTACAGATCTGGCTACAATGAGATGTTTGGACACAAGTCTCAAATGGGCACAATGAGGTGTTTGGACACAAGTCTCAAATGGCCAAAATGAGGTGTTTGGACACAAGTCTCAAAATTGCTATAAAGTACAGATCTGGCCACAATGAAGTGTTTTCCCAAGTCTCAAAATAGTGAAACTTCGAATAAATCCAGCAATAATGTATTAGACTGAATATACCTATACAAGCTATAAAATTACTAAAGGTAAATAAAGATCCTATCATAGCTTATATCTCTTGATACATGTGTGCCAATGAAAAATAAAATGAAGAAATCTTTTTAAACATTACTGGAAAATTTTAAAATTTAAACCAGACAGAGACACCATTAATTAAATAAATGTAAAACTGGATGAAAAATGTAATCTATCAAATCCTCAATCAATTGACAGCCCAAAATATCTAACACTAGGTGGGAAGGGTCAGAGAAAACTTGGATGACACTTTTCCATTCAGGTTTTCTGGTACATGTACATGTACATAGTCTAAATTGGCAAGCCAAACTTTAATTAGAATATGCTGAATGTCAAAGAACCTTAAGAATGTTCTAAATTTGAGTCTTTTTTCTTTGACTGCTAAATTCACCATCCTAGATATTCTCAAGTATAATAAATTGCCACATATTCTCTAAACTTTTATTTTCTTGAGTAGAAACTCAAACTTTGCTCAAAACCCCAAATCGGATATGTATCTTGGAATAAATGTGCATCGTTGAAACTTAGCATGCTTGTAAAGGAACCAAATGAAAGTTGATCCAACAAGATTCATGATTTTAACTTTCTTCTTATTAAAGTTAAAGAATGTCCAAATTTGCAGACTTTAACCTTCAGCCAGAGTTTTGTTGTAAAAAAGTTTTGAGAACACATTAGGCTTTTTGGGGAGTTTGACCTTCAGCCAGAGTTTTGTGGTCAAAACGTTTTGAGAATACACTAGGCTTTTTGGGCAGGGTTTGACCTTCAACATGAGTTTTGTGGTCAAACAGTTTTGAGAATACGCTAGGTTTTTTGGGGAGGGGGGTTGATCTTCAGACTGAGTTTTGTGGTCAAAATGTTTAGAGAATACACTAGGTTTTTTTTTGGGGGGGGGGGGTTGACCTTCAGCCTGACTTTTGAGGTCAAAATGTTTAGAGAATACACTAGTTTTTATTGGGGGGGGGGGGTTGACCTTCAGACTGAGTTTTGTGGTCAAAATGTTTAGAGAATAGACTAGGCTTTTTGTGGGGTTTGACCTTCATCCTGATTTTTGAGGTCAAGAAGTTTTAAGAATACACCGGACTTAACCTTGTATATTTTTGAAAATTTCTGAGAATGCAACTTAAACTCAAAATTTAAAGTTATAAACTTCTGAATAAAGAATAAAATAATAAGACATGTAAAGTTACAATGATAACACTCTCTGGATTATCATTACTTTAGTTCATCTACTAGTGTGCTCATTTTTAAGGACATTGATATAACCTGAGTATGATATCTAAATTTAAAATTATGAGCTTGACTTTTATGCCCAAAATCGTTTGAAAATATGGACCTTGGTATCATTCTCCAATGAGTGAAACAAAGCATTTCCCCTCTATTGGTGGAAATATAGGCCTGGTATCATTCTCCAATGAGTGAAACAAAGCATTTCCCCTCTATTGGTGGAAATATAGGTCTGGTATCATTCTCCAATGAGTGAAACAAAGCATTTCCCCTCTATTGGTGGGAATATGGGCCTGGTATCATTCTCCAATGGGTGAAACAGAGCATTTCCCCTCTATTGGTGGGAATATGGGCCTGGTATCATTCTCCAATGTGTGAAACAGAGCATTTCCCCTCTATTGGTGGAAATATGGGCCCTGGTATCATTCTCCAATGAGTGAAACAAAGCATTTCCCCTCTATTGGTGGGAATATGGGCCTGGTATCATTCTCCAATGAGTGAAACAGAGCATTTCCCCTCTATTGGTGGAAATATGGCCCTGGTATCATTCTCCAATGTGTGAAACAGAGCATTTCCCCTCTGTTGGTGGGAATATGGGCCCTGGTATCATTCTCCAATGTGTGAAACAGAGCATTTCTCCTCTATTGGTGGAAATATGGGCCCTGGTATCATTCTCCAATGTGTGAAACAGAAAAAAAGTCATTAAAATTGCCAAACCTACCTATTCAGCCAGTAACATTTTTTATGGGCCAGAAACAAGCAACCTTAGCTAGCTCTGCAGGCAAGGATACATTTTTGTTTCCGGTTGTACCCCATAATAGCAAACAGCATGGCAAGCAATTATTTTTTACTGAGCTATTCAGGTTAATAATTAAAAATGACAACCTCTACTCAGGCACATATAAAGCCTTTTCATCTACTTTGAATTCCTCCTACATATGTCACGGGAATATACAACCCAATTATTTTTTGCTCATCCTGTTGATACAGAGTGCTCAAACCATATTTATCCATTAATAATCCCATGATTGACAAGCCCACTCCCATTTTTACCAAATTTGGCAAATATTTGCTGGTGATATCTTTGTCTCATAATAAGTCCACCCCCAACTTGTTGAAAAATTTATGAGGCTGGCCCCTTGGGCTTGTCATCGGAGCAATACAGTATGTTGTTATATTCACTGGTGTTGTGATTTATGCAAACATTGTCCTGTCTGTTATAAAGTCCAACAATGATCATTCCAACTGGGAAATGAATTCTGAAAGTATCTGCTCTATCCAAGCCCTATGACAGGCCCTGGCTTGGAGAAATTCTTGACCAAAAAAACAACTGGAATGGTAGAATTGTATACTCCGATTAGTCTTGCCAATGAGCAATCACATATTGTGAACTGTATTTTTTTTTCTCAATATAGACACCCATAGATATCCCCCAATATCATAGTTTGGTCCCCTATTGAGAATTCTACAGAGCTGTAAACAAAATTCTTATAAACAGTAATGCTTGTGACTATCAATATTTTCTAGAAAAATCCTCTTTCACACACCAAACTTGCAAGCAGCCTAAATAGTTTTTGCAACATAAAAATCTGCATTCATCTTATTAGCTATATTTTTATTTTAGCTTTGCCACCTGCTCTTCTGCAATGGTCACATCACATCTGCCATATATACTCTCTTAAAAATACAGAATTTCTTTTAAAAAATAACTTAAATCATGTAGATAACATGTCAACCTATATCCAAGATAGACAAAAAATCTGACAAAATCTGTCTGTTTTGAACACCATGTAAGATTAAAATTATGACAAAATCTGCCTGTTTTGAACATCATGCAAGATTAAATATATGGCAAAATCTGCCTGTTTGAACACTATGCAAGAGACTAAAAATATGACAAAGTCTGCCTGTTTTGAACACCATGCAAGATTAAAATTATGACAAAATCTGCCTGTTTTGAACATCATGCAAGATTAAATATATGGCAAAAACTGCCTGTTTGAACACTATGCAAGAGACTAAAAATATGACAAAGTCTGCCTGTTTTGAACACCATGCAAGATTAAAATTATGACAAATTCTGCCTGTTTTGAACATCATGCAAGATTAAAAAATCTGATGAAATCTGCCTGTTTTGAACATTACACTAGATTAAAAATCTGACAAAATCTGCCCATTTTGAACACCATGCACAACTAAAAATCTGACAAAATCTGTCTGCTTTGAACACCATGCACGACTAAAATTCGGACAAAATATGCCTGTTTTGAACACCATGCAAGACTAAAAATCTGACAACATCTACCTGTTTTGAACACCATGCAAGACTAAAATTCTGAGAAAATCAGCCTGTTTTGAACTAAACATCTGACAAAATTTGCTTGTTTTGAACACCATGCAAGATGAAAATTCTGACAAAATCTGCCTTTTTTTAACACCATGCAAGACTAAACATCTGACAAAATATGCCTATTTTGAATGATATGCAAGATTAAAATTATGACAAAATCTGCCTGTTTTGAACAGCATGCCAGATTAAAAATCTGATGAAATCTTCCTGTTTTGAACATTACACTAGATTAAAAATCTGACAAAATCTGCCCATTTTGAACACCATGCACAACTAAAAATCTGACAAAATCTGTCTGTTTTGAACACCATGCACGACTAAAATTCTGAGAAAATCTGCCTGTTTTGAACACCATGTAAGACAAAACATCTGACAAAATATGCTTGTTTTGAACACCATGCAAGATGACAATTCTGACAAAATCTGCCTGTTTTGAACACCATGCAAGACTAAACATCTGACAAAATATGAATGTTTTGAATGATATGCAAGATTAAAAATCTGAAAAAATCTGTCTGTGTTGAACACCATGCAAGACTACAAATCTGACACAATCTGCCTGTTTTGAACACCATGCAAGATTCAAATCTGACATAATCTGCATGTTTTGAACACCATGCAAGATTAAAAATCTTACAAAATCATCCTCTTTTGAACACCATGCAAGACTAAAAGTCTGACAAAATCTGCCTGTTTTGAACACCATGCAAAACTAAAATTCTGACAAAATATGCCTGTTTTGAACACCATGCAAGACTAAACATTTGACAAAATATGCCTATTTTGAACGATATGCAAGATTACAAATCTGACAAAATCTGTCTGTTTTGAACACCATGCAAGACTAAAAATCTAAAAAAAATCTGCCTGCTTTGAATACCATGCACGATTAAAAATCTGACAAAATCTGCCTGTTTTGAGCACCATGCAAGACTAAAAATCTGACAAAATCTTTCTGTTTTGAACAACATGTTAAACTAAAAATCTGACAAAATCTGCCTGTTTTAAACACCATGCAATAAAACTGGTGACTAATAAAGAATGTGTTATCCAGAGAACAATGTCTATTACAAAATCAAAGTCAAAATATTGGAAAATAATTTCGACTTTAAAGCCAGAATATTCAGTATTATACAAGACCACTATTTCAGGAAGGTTCCATGCCAAAATTTAACCTTACCTGTAAGAACAGTCTGAGAAAAAAAGAAAACCTGAACAAGAGGGCAAAACTTACCTAATAATGAGCATTAACCTTACCTGTAAGAACAGTCTGAGAAAAAAAGAAAACCTGAACAAGAGGGCAAAACTTACCTAATAATGAGCATATATATATATATATATATATATATATATATATATATATATATATATATATATATATATATATATATATATATATATATATATATATATATATATATATATATATATACACACACACATACATACATATAGTACTTCCTGAAAAGGATACAACTGACTGACTTGATAAACTAACTGATCCATTTTGATGAATGATTGATGCATCTCTAGTGTATTATTACTGAGTGTCATTATTTCTACCACTATAAAATGTATGTTCCAGTTGGGAATACAACTTTTTCAGGTACTAACACACTGTTTTAAATGCAGAAAAGAGTATTAAAAAAAGTCTTTTCAACCCATATTATACATCAATTTTTGTATTATCTCCCCTTTTACATTTCTTAAATAGAGTTATGCCCCTTCAATCCATAGCTGATATTAAGACTTGTTTGTGTTTTGCAAGTACAGCACATCTATGATATTTATACACATTCAATAAGTGTACAAAATAGGACAGGAATATTTTTAATCTTAGAGGTGGCAAAGCAAAGTACCATATTCCACTCAATACCTGCTCCTGCCTTAATAAGCACACACACACCTCTCTTTGGTCAAAAGTCTCATAAAAATATTCATTATGAGCACACACATCTCACAAACTTCACTTAGAATGATGCATACCTGTTGGCTCCTTACACTTTAACTTTCAGGGTTAAATCAATCTCAAAAATGAAATTTTTTATTAGTTTTATTTAGCATGACCATGTTGGGAGAGAGAGGCAGAAAATACACATCCAACGTTAAGAACTCACAACATACATATAGCCAAATGGAGTATACTCTTCTATTATAAACGTATGTGTAAGATACACCGTGCAAAGCTCAGTCCGAAAAGTAACTAACATGTTTAAACAATCATCGACAGACCATGTTGCAAGAGCTGAAGTGCTTTTCTGCAAATTTGTTATAGACCGCAATCTGCATGTTTGACACTCCCTGACAGCAATGCAGATGCAGAAAGATCAGTTTCTATCCTGAGAAATATTCAGCAAGATCTTCAGGGAAGTTTGAACAACAGTACCATCCTGTCTCTAATGAGTGCAAAGAAGAACACAAATGAAACTTGCATTACCTTCAAATCCCCTATTGAACTATGGAGAACAGCAAAGACTGCATCTAATTAAGACTTATTCCATTGTCCTATGGATTTTAAAGACAGAAACTTGGTGTATTGTTTTGATTTAATGTCCGTGTACTTGTGTTTATGTTAGTAGTGGGCACATGTGTGTGTGTGTGGTGATGATATTTTGACAATGCTAAGTCTACCAATTACATTTTGTTTGTAAGTGTATTAAATTCTTCAAAGAAAAGGTGTTATTTTCTTTTATTCAAATTTGAATTTCCAGTTATCTTCCATAGGCTTATATGAGTAGGTAACTTATTCTCAAATGTACAACATCGCGTTTTGGGTGTCGCATGCACTGACTCCCCTGGGACCTCAAAACGCACTTTTAGAGTCTAAAAAAAAACCCAACACTGTCTGGGAGATTGGCCAGTATTATTTAGCTTCCTCCCTAAAAATCTGCAAAGCCTGTATGCTTACAACAAATTAGTGAATTGCAGTTTTAAAAGTGTGCTCTGAATGGTCTCACCATCCCAGTAATACTGTCACATAATCTAAATGGTCTCACCCCCACCCCCCAGTAATAGTGTCACATAATCTGAATGGTCTCACCATCCCAGTAATAGTGTCACATAATCTGAATGGTCTCACCACCCCCAGTAGTAGTGTCACATAATCTGAATGGTCTCACCCCCACCCACCCCAGTAATAGTGTCACATAATCTGAATGGTCTCACCACCCCCAGTAATAGTGTCACATAATCTGAATGGTCTCACCACCCCCAGTAGTAGTGTCACATAATCTGAATGGTCTCACCATCCCAGTAATAGTGTCACATAATCTGAATGTTCTCACCATCCCAGTAAAATGTCACATAATCTGAATGGTCTCACCATCCCAGTAGTAGTGTCACATAATCTGAATGGTCTCACCATCCCAATGGTCTCATCTTCTGAATGGTCTCACCACCCCCATTAGTAGTGTCATATAATCTGAATAGTCTCACCATCCCAGTAATAGTGTCACATAATCTGAATGGTCTCACCATCCAGCAATAGTGTCACATAATCTGAATGGTCTCACCATCCTAATAATAATGTCACATAATCTGAATGGTCTCACCATCCCAGTAATAGTGTCACATAATCTGAATGGTCTCACCATCCCAGTAATAGTGTCACATAATCTGAATGGTCTCACCATACCAGTAAAATGTCACATAGTCTGAATGGTCTCACCATCCCAGTAGTAGTGTCTCATAATCTGAATGGTCTCACCATCCCAGTAGTAGTGTCACATAATCTGAATGGTCTCACCATCCCAATGGTCTCACCTTTTCAGTAATAGTGTCACATAATCTGAATGGTCTCACTATCCCAATAGTCTCACCATCACAGTAATAGTGTCACATAATCTGAATGGTCACACCATCCCAGTAATAGTGTCACATAATGTGAATGGTCTCACCATCCAGCAATAGTGTCACATAATCTGAATGGTCTCCCCATCCTAGTAATAGTGTCACATAATCTGAATGGTCTCACCATCACAGTAATAATGTCACATAATCTGAATGGTCTCACCATGCCAGTAATAGTGTCAAATAATTTTAATGGTCTCACCATCACAGTAATAGTGTCACATAATCTGAATGGTTTCACCATCCCAGTAATAGTGTCACATAATCCACATGGTCTCACCATCCCAGTAATAGTATGACATAATCAGAATGGTCTCACCATCCAGCAATAGTGTCACATAATCTGCATGGTCTCACCATCCCAGTAGTAGATTCACATAATCTGAATGGTCTCACCATCCCAGTAATAGTATCACATAATCTAAATTTGAATGGTCTCACCATCACAATAATAGTGTCACATACACTGAATGGTCTCACCATCCCTGTAATAGTGCCACATAATCTGTCTGACCCAAATGGTATACAATGGCATGAATATCATGCAAATTTATAATCTGTCTGACCTAAATGGCATATGGCATGAATATTATGTATATTTATAATCTGTCTGACCCAAATGACACACAATGGCATGAATATCATGCATGTTGATAATCTGTCTGACCCAAATGACACACAATGGCATGAATATCATGCATATTTATAATCTGTCTGACCCAAATGAAATACAATGGCATGAATATCATGCATATTTATAATCTGGCACTTGTAACTGCTATTTACAATAAACCACTATAGTAGATTTAAATACAGAACACTTAGATTAATGGAATGAACTAATGACAAGATAGTTAAGTTTTAACTTGAAAGGCTAGAAAAAAAATGTAAAATAAATTTGTTACAAAGGTCAATATATGGCATCTGCAGAGACTTACCTAAAACAAGAAAGGCAGTTAAAAAGATGAGTCAGATGTAGTATTGGTGATGTATGCCAGCCTAAGTTCTCTCCCTTGAGGCAAGATTGATACAACTGTTTGTCTTCAAACTGTAATAAAAATAAAGGAGATGCATTTGAAATGTTATAAATAGTAAATACAAGTAAAATGAAAGAGATGGATTTGAAATGCTACAAATAAAATGAGAGAGATGCATTTAAAATGCTACAATTTATACAAGTAAAATGAAGGAGATCCATTTGAAATGCTACAAATAGTAAATACAATTAAAATGAAAGAGATACATTTGAATGCTATAAATAATAAATACAAGTAAAATGAAGGAGATACATTTGAATGCTATAAATAGTAAATACAAGTAAAATGAAAGAGATACATTTGAATGCTATATATAATAAATACAAGTAAAATGAAAGAGACACATTTGAATGCTATAAATAATAAATACAAGTAAAATGAAAGAGATACATTTGAATGCTATAAATAATAAATACAAGTAAAATGAAAGAGATACATTTGAATGCTATAAATAATAAATACAAGTAAAATGAAAGAGATACATTTGAATGCTATAAATAATAAATACAAGTAAAATGAAAGAGATACATTTGAATGCTACAAATAGTAAATACAAGTAAAATGAAAGAGATGGATTTGAAATGCTACAAATAAAATGAGAGAGATGCATTTAAAATGCTACAATTTATACAAGTAAAATGAAGGAGATCCATTTGAAATGCTACAAATAGTAAATACAAGTAAAATGAAAGGGATGCATTTGAATGCTATAAATAATAAATACAAGTAAAATGAAAGAGATACATTTGAATGCTATAAATAATAAATACAAGTAAAATGAAGGAGACACATTTGAATGCTATAAATAATAAATACAAGTAAAATGAAATAGTAAATACAAGTAAAATGAAAGAGATACATTTGAATGCTATAAATAACAAATACAAGTAAAATGAAAGAGATACATTTGAATGCTATGAATAATAAATACAAGTAAAATGAAAGAGATACATTTGAATGCTATAAATAATAAATACAAGTAAAATGAAAGAGATACATTTGAAAGCTATAAATAATAAATACAAGTAAAATGAAAGAGATACATTTGAATGCTATAAATAATAAATACAAGTAAAATGAAGGAGACACATTTGAATGCTATGAATAATAAATACAAGTAAAATGAAATAGTAAATACAAGTAAAAGGAAAGAGATACATTTGAATGCTATAAATAACAAATACAAGTAAAATGAAAGAGATACATTTGAATGCTATGAATAATAAATACAAGTAAAATGAAAGAGATACATTTGAATGCTATAAATAATAAATACAAGTAAAATGAAATAGTAAATACAAGTAAAATGAAAGAGATACATTTGAATGCTATAAATAATAAATACAAGTAAAATGAAATAGTAAATACAAGTAAAATGAAGGAGACACATTTGAATGCTATAAATAATAAATACAAGTAAAATGAAAGAGATACATTTGAATGCTATAAATAATAAACACACATAAAATGAAGGAGACACATTTGAAATGCTACAAACAGTAAATACAAGTAAAATGAATTATAAGACAATAAGATATATATATATATATATATATATATATATATATATATATATATATATATATATATATATATATATATATATATAATGAATTTGATAGAATTAAATTGAAGGTAATAACTAAACTTAACTTTGAAAGATAAACTTCACTTTAAAAACAGTACACTCAGATGCTAAAAAATGAATCAATTTAGCGTCAACATGCATATTAGGTGAATTGATGTCCCTGCATTGTTTCTCTTAACAATGAATTAATCGTTCACGCTGGTTTTCTCTATACAGCGAAGGACCATTCTATGAGTCAAGGAAAACCAAAAGACTTGTAGGCAAAACACTTTACAGAGGGCTCAGCCCTACCAAACAAAGATTACTGTGTATGTTGTAAAAGATACACAAAAATAATCACACATGTGTTTTTAACAAAGATTACTGTGTGTGTTGTAAAAGATACAAAAAAATAATCACACATGTGTTTGTAACAAAGATTACTGTGTGTGTTGTAAAAGATACACAAAATAATCACACATGTGTTTGTAACAAAGATTACTGTGTGTGTTGTAAAGATACACAAAAATAATCACACATGTGTTTGTAACAAAGATTACTGTGTGTGTTGTAAAAGATACACAAAAAAAATCACATGTGTTTGTAATAAAGATTACTGTGTGTGTTGTAAAAGATACTCAAAAATAATCACACATGTGTTTGTAATAAAGATTACTGTGTGTGTTGTAAAAGATACTCAAAAATAATCACACATGTGTTTGTAATAAAGATTACTGTGTGTGTTGTAAAAGATACTCAAAAATAATCACACATGTGTTTGTAAGACCTTTGACATTCACCTTGAAAACAAGAAGTAAAATATTGTACTTTAACACACTCCCTGGTAAAAGTGAAGAATTGTTAAAAAAAAAACTTGAATCATGCAGATGTAGGTAGCTTTTGCAGTAAGTCTTGACTATATCATCAAAGGTGAATGGAAAAAAGTCAGTTCTTTGACCTGTGACATAGACCATGAAGACTATAACACTGGCTGTGACATAGACCATGAAGACTATAACACTAGCTGTGACATAGACCATGAAGATTATAACACTGGCTGTGACATAGACCATGAAGACTATAACACTAGCTGTGACATAGACCATGAAGACTATAACACTAGCTGTGACATAGACCATGAAGATTATAACACTAGCTGTGACATAGACCATGAAGACTATAACACTAGCTGTGACATAGACCATGAAGACTATAACACTAGCTGTGACATAGACCATGAAGACTATAACACTGGCTGTGACATAGACCATGAAGACTATAACACTAGCTGTGATACCCAACACACCTTCTACAAATGATACATCACTGTACCAAACTGAAAATCCCACTATATCAAAAAGCTAGAGAATTATAAGTCACAAATTAAAAATTAAAAATGCTGATCCTGACCTTGATCTTGAAGCTAGGGGCAACTAATGTAGAACACAACATGCCTTCTTGTAATAAGATGTAAGTGTGCCAAGTTTCATCCATATATCTCTTGTAATAAGATGTAAGTGTACCAAGTTTCATCCTTATATCTCTTGTAATAAGATGTAAGTGTACCAAGTTTCATCCTTATATCTCTTGTAATAACATGTAAGTGCACCAAGTTTCATCCATATATCTCTTGTAATAACATGTAAGTGTACCAAGTTTCATCCATAGATCTCTTGTAATAAGATGTAAGTGTACCAAGTACCATCCATAGATCTCTTGTAATAAGATGTAAGTGTACCAAGTTTCATCCATATATCTCTTGTAATAACATGTAAGTGTACCAAATTTCATTCATATAGCATGAAACATGTAAGTGTACCAAGTTTCATCCATATAGCATGTAACATGTAAGTGTACCAAGTTTCATCCATATATTTCAAGCAGTATTAAGTTACAGAGTGGTCACAAATGTGTGACAGACAGACCGACAAATGGATGAAAATGCAAATACTACATATGTCCCCATTATTTGTAAAAGTATGGAAAAATAATAAACTGACTCTACACAGTAAAGAGAATTAAAATCTGGTACATGTAGTATAATCATCTTATACATACCTATTCTGACTTATACATACCTATTCTGACTGATACATACCTAGTCTGACCAATACATACCTATTCTACATTTTTACATACCTAGTCTAACTGATACATACCTATTCTGACTGATACATACCTAGTCTGACCGATACATACCTATTCTAAATTTTACATACCTAGTCTAACTGATACATACCCATTCTAAATTTTACATACCTAGTCTGACCGATACATACCTATTCTAAATTTTACATACCTAGTCTGACTGATAATACCTATTCTGGCTTATACATACCTATTCTAAATTGTACATACCTGTTCTTACTTATACATACCTATTCTGACTGATACCAAACTATTCTGACTTATACATACCTATTGTGACTTGTACATACCTATTTTGACTTATACATACCTATTCTGAACTGTTAACAAGCAACTTAGTTATTCTTTTGACCTACACATTTAAGTAAATAATTTTTAATTTTGTTTTTTTCATCATATGGTAAAGAAAAAGAGAATGGTATACAAATGAAAGACTAATAAGTAAAATACACTGCTTACTATAATTAAATTTTGTCCCTTCCTAATATCATATGCTCATAATTTGATGGTAAACATTTATCTCGCTTCTTAAAAATAGGCATTATATTGGCAGTTTTCCATATGGTTGAAAATTTGCTCTCATTTAAAGATCTATTAATGAGAAGTACAAGGGGTTTGATTATAGAATATGAGACTCCCCTGAACAGTCTATGACTGATAAGATCTGGCCCTGCTGCCTTGTCAACAGACAGTGACATGATGAAATCATGGATCTCTTGTTCTCTAACTTGTGCATGGTCAACAGCTTTAAGACAGCAATACAATTTTGGAGCTAGAGAAATCTCCCCATCATCAGTGATTAGGGCTGATGAAAAATAATCATTTATATAGTTTGCTTTTCTATACCCTCAAAAATCAATTTGTTTGAACCATTTTCTTCTTCAACAAGCAGAGGAGGAACCAAATTGAAATTTATTCCTTTAATCAAAATTCAAACAATCATCCAGTATTGTGTCAAATTTGAAGAAGTAAAGTTTACAGTTTTAATCTTCTTAGCAAATGTTTCCTTTGCTTTCTTTTTATGATTATTCACTTTATTTATTTTTTAGTTTCTTATATATCTGCCATTTATAGTGATTGTTTGGTCCTTAACATGACTTTCTTAGCTCTATCCTTTTTTCTACTGAAGTTTTTGTACCATGCTGTGGTACCAAGGCTGAATTCATAGTAAGGTTTTTATGTGGTATGTAAGTTAAAGCCATGTTCAATAATTTTGATGTAAAAGAATTAGTAGCATCAATAAGGTTTGTTTAATATTAATAAATTCCTCCCAAGGAAAATGCTCGATTTCATCTGTGAAAGTATCAAAGTCAGCATGAGAGTATAACCAAATCTTACAACAATAAGTTTGTTTAATCTGAAAATCCATGCCAACAAAGGCAAAAGTGCCAAAATGGTCTGAGATGACTGGTCCAAATGGAATAACACCACTTTTCCTAATATTTATCGAATCTGAAATTAATATCAGATCTAATAAAGATGATCTTGTTTCTGTAACTCTGGTTGGTTGTTGAATGATATTTGCTAAATTGCTGAGTATTATTGAATCTTTTATCTGTAACATCATGCATCAATAGATATTTGGATTTTCATTTAAAGCCTTTTCAGTACTTATATTAAAAAAATCACAAAACGTAGAATGTTAATGTGGGGGCCAGTAAACAACACATAGCAGAAGTGATCTGTGCCTACATAATAATTCTATTAAAATCATTTCAAGATCATTTACTACTAAGTCAGACCTATTCTTGAAAATTAAATTGTTTGTGACTTAGATCATAACACCAACACCAGAGTTATTTCTGTCCTTGTGTATTACAGCAGAGTACCCAATAATTGCAAGTCGTTAGATGAATGTGTTGTCAACATGTGTTTCAGTAAAGCACAATATATCAAAATCTGATAGCTGATATTTGATTAACTGCAACTTATTTTGTATATGTACTATGAATATTGAGATGATAAACCATGATTATGTTATTATTATTATTATTATTATTATTATTATTATTGTTGGAAAAGTCTGTACTTTCAGATGAGAGTGACGAATCATCCATATCTTGCAAGGAATCAGGGTTCATCTTGATATCACCAAAATGAAATATATTAATAAAAATGCACACATTGATAGCAGTAACAATACCAAATACATAATAGAAATGCTAATACAATTATGTATAGAATAATATGGCATTAGTTATAAAGGGTTTTATACAAATATCAATACTCTCCAAGTGTACAAAAATAATAAATTAAAACAGCATTATTGATAAGGCTTTACACCTGTAATACATGAGATAATAAACAAACACGACTTCTTCAGTTCCAAAGCATTTTCTTCCCAGGATGCATAAAGCTTTCACATAGAAATTTCAAATACTAGCCCTGTATAACATTAAATAATCACCCATTCAGGAATAAGAAAAGTAATATATACAGCAAATACTTAGGGCTTCTTGGATAATTTCAAACTATGACTTGTAAAGGAATAACATGAAGAGCATGACTCTCACCAAGAAAATAATGCAGGTAAATGCCAAAAAGAAAATAATGCAGGTAAATGCCAAAAAGAAAATAATGCAGGTAAATGCCAAAAAGAAAATAATGCAGGTAAATGCCAAAAAAAAAAAAGAAAATAGAAGAAGACTAGTAATTAAAAAAAAGGAAAACAAACATGATTTGTGGATTTGATTGTGGTGAACTTTTTCCAATGAAAATTGGTAACTTGTAACAAATGGGTTATGTCCCTTTAACCATACAGGGTATTTCTTCTTCTAACTCTAGGTCTTAGAATATTAATTTTAACACAATTACACACACACACACACACACACACACACACACACACACACACACACACACACACACACACACACACACACACACACACACACACACACAAAATCTCTCTCTCTTTCTCTCTCTCTAAGATGAAGTTTGAATAGTATCTTGCTTTATGTTTACAATAATACCAGGTATGTACAAATTAGGAAGATGACAGTCGTGTGTTCCATAGTATTAAATTAAATTAATAAGTCATTACAAACTTTCAAAAGAAATGAAAGAATTAGATAAATAAAATTCAGAATACAACAATGGTGGTATCATTAACCAGTTAGGACTCTTTCATTTCGTAGCATTTTCTCTCTCTCTCTCTCTCTCTCTCTCTCTCTCTCTCTCTCTCTCTCTCTCAGAAACAGAACCAAACAGGTATGTATCAGACAAACAGACAAAAGAAAAGTACATTCAATCTTTAGAAATAAACATAGACTGATGATCAAGTAAGAAGGTTTCTTCTATAATATTGTTCTAGTCTATCTATCTGACTCCCACATTCATGTAACTTTTAAGCTTGACAGTAGAAGATTTTAATTTGTCCACTAGTGAATCAAGTTGGCTTATTTGCCCCATTTGCTGCTTGAAGCAAGCCCTCAAATACACCATATATACTCGCATATAAGTCTGATCAGACCCAGATCTGCCAACACATAATGAACCAGGGTCTAGGCAGTTTATTAGGACTAATCAATAGAACAAACAACATACACCCTGATCTTCCGTCACATTATATTATAGCAAATAAGAATCTATGTTGTTTGCAGTTGGACCCGACTTATACATGAGTACATATGGTAAGCAGATATAGAAAACTTACCAATGTTTAACGTAAACACATGGGTAATGTTTGTTAATTTATGATTTGCTGTTTATTTTATATTGTGACTGAAACTGCAATCCTTGAAAATTTGACATTTGAGCTCCCAGGGACACCAGGTGAAGATCTAAAATTATACTCCATCTTGCAAATAATTACCATATGGGCAATTTGTGTACAAATAATTACCATATGGGTAATGTGTGTACATATAATTACCATATGGGCAATTGTGTACAAGTAATTACCATATGGGTAATGTGTGTACAAATAATTACCATATGGGCAATGTGTGTACAAATAATTACCATATGGGCAATGTGTGTACAAATAATTACCATATGGGCAGTGTGTGTACAAATAATTACCATATGGGCAATGTGTGTACAAATAATTACCATATGGGCAATGTGTGTACAAATAATTACCATATGGGCAGTGTGTGTACAAATAATTACCATATGGGCAATGTGTGTACAAAGTTAATGAATTTACACCCCGCAGTTTAGGAGGAGATCTAGGTACAGACACATGGATGGACAGAGTATTTTCTAAAACTGAAAATTTTGGAGGATGAGTGGAAAATTCTTGCCTTCATGTAAAAATAAGGGGGAATTTTCTGAATATAGTCGGGATGTAATGATGAAATAAATTAAGGTAGGACTAAAAAATATAATGTGCAATTTTCAAGCTTTCTGTTGACTTTTTGTCGTGAAATTAGTGTGAATCCCACAATTACACATCGTAGAATTGACTTTGATGGTTTGACGGATGCTATCATAATATTCCCACACTAAAGTATGGAGAAAATATTGGACTCCTCTCACTCATAGATGCCATCTGTCAATAAACGATCAATGGACCACTGACCAATATTTGCCTGGCTACATGTAGGTGTGAATCATAAGGTAACTGTATTTGGACTTGTAGTATTAGAATGGTTCGACAAAAGCTTGTCCAATTAAGTTAATTAATTGAGTCACCTAGTTAGTTTTCTTAAATAACATATACCAATCCAATCTTTATAGCTTAAACATTTTTTACCTTATTTTCATAAAATTTTTACCATATACTTTTAAGGGCTGTATCAATCGTAAGAATTTTGAAAAGAAGAATGATGCTTATTAAAATGGAATGGTTTAGGGTGGCAAGTAGGCAGGGCATTTTCCTTTTTTGAGGGGTCATTTAATCATCAGCTTCAAACAAATATCTATTAACTATTGTAATACATAAATGTTAAGACCCCTTAATTAACTCTCAGGTTTATTAACAATGTTAGTACAGAAGTAAATTGTAGACAAGGAAAACAAGAAGAGTCCTATTAAACTATGTTCCCTGATTTAAAAAAATTAAATAAGCCATTGCTTCATGGAAACAGAAATGAAGACTTTGGACAAAAAAAACGCTATTAGCAAAATATAACTCCTGATATTTCTGATAATATTAAGTTCAATGACAATGTATCTCATGTCCAAATGAAAATACAGAGCTCCAGTTAAAAATTTAATAAACTTGGTATTCTACTAACTTGTTTGGAACTAACTGCATTTTGTTTAAAAATCTGATGGGGTATTTTGTGAATATGGAGAAACACAAACTTACAATACCAGACTCAGTCTTAATAATTTTTTCTTTGAGCCACAATGACCTTGACCTTTAAGCCTTTGAACCCAAAATCAATAAGCCTCTTCCATACCATAAGTGCAAGCCCTCTACAAACATTGGACTAGGTATGTTGTCTAGAACAAAAGTTATTATGCAAAAACAATTTTCCTTTTCTGTGTCACAGTGACTTTGACCTTTGACTTCTTGACCCCAAAATCAATAGGTTTCTTTCTTAGCCAACATGTAAATTATCCACTAACTTTCATGAAGGTACATGGTCAATAACTTAATTTTTGTGCAGAAACCATTTTTCTTCTTTCAGTCACAGTAACCCTGACCTTTTATCTTTTGACCCAAAATCAATAGGCTTTTTCCTTACCCTAAGTAAGCATCCACAAAATTTGGTCCAGATCTGTGTTGTAGAACTAATGTCATTTTGCAAAAAACTTTTTTTCGTCTCTCAGTCACAGTGACATGACCTTTGACCTATTCAGCCAAAAATTAATCTTTTTTTTTTAGGCAACACGTAAATCATTCACTAACTTTGATGAGGGTACATGATACATAACTAACATTTTTGTGCAGAAACCATTTTTTTTATCTTTCAGTCATGGTGACTTTGACCTTTTGACCCCCAAACTGATAGGGTTCTTCCTTACCCAAGTGCAAGCCATCCACAAAGTTTGGTCCACGTCTGTGATGTAGAACTAATGTTATTGTGTGGAAACCATTTTTCTTCTTTCAGTCACAGTGACCTTGACCTGTGACCTTTTGACCCAAAAATTGATAGGGTTGTTCCTTACAGAAGTGCAAGCCATCCAGTTTGGTAACTTGAGATGGTGGACAACTCAGATTATTGTGCAGAAACAAAATTGGTAACAGACAGATGGATGGACAGCAATCAACATCATAACATAATATACCCTCTCTTACAGAAATAACTTATTCTGACTTATAAGTGATATATGCTTGACTCATACAGGACTTACAGGTCATTTATAACTTACTTATACTTTGCATATGTAATAAAGTAAGTGAAATATAATAGTCTGTATAAGTACAGTATAAGTTAAAACAATATTGATCCATGCTTCACTTACATTTCACTTAGAAGTGACATATAAGTCATTTATCGGTGTTATAAGCTTTTATCAGTTGAGTATAAGTTAACTGTAAGTTCATGGACATTGTCATCTTCTGACTCACAGTTTACTGCAAAATACAGTCTCAAGTCCAAGGTCTACTGCTAAATACAGTCTCAAATCCAAGGTTTACTGCAAAATACAATCCAAGTTCAACAAAGATGCCACTATGATTTTTTTCAAATATTTGTAACTTGCCACCAAATTTATTAATTTCAATCAGTCATTATCAACAACAACACCAAAAAAAAAAAGAATTTCATAATGTTTTATTTAAAATAATTTTTAGATTTAAAAAAAAGCAACAATGAAATAAAACTTCCAACTTTGACAGATCTTACGTATCAAATCAAGAATAAAGCAACGTGTGCGTGTGTGTGTGTGTGTGTGTGTGTGTGTGTAAATTGCAAAATGGGGACATGAGTAAGCATATACAACCACACACTGCAGACACACCTTGTTAGCAAGGAGTTTTTCAGCATCCAACAATAAATTATTTTCAATAATTTAGTATTCAAACAATATTATTTTGCACCAAACATTCAATTGTGTATATTCTATTGAAATCATAGAAAATAAGTTATTGTCGGATGCAGAAAAAAATTTTGACATCAAAAAGCTGTTTTAATGGAAAAAATCCAGAGCCTGAAAGATTTCTGGGGCAAATGCTAGCATAATTTAGACTTGGCCACGCTTCCTCTCCTGTTTCTAGAATTTAAACCATGGCTGTCTGCTTCTATGGAATTATGTTATGCTGACTTGTTCTTTATGGCAGTCTTGTTTTGTTCACTCTTTTTGCTTTCCAGCATCATGCGGTATACACAAATATCCTGTTTCTAGAATTTAAACCATGGCTGTCTGCTTCTGTGGAATTATGTTATGCTGACTTGTTCTCTATGGCAGTCTTGTTTTGTTCACTCTTTGTGCTTTCCAGCATCATGCAGTATACACAAATATCCTGTTTCTAGAATTTAAACCATGGCTGTCTGCTTCTATGGAATTATGTCATGCTGACTTGTTCTCTTTGGCAGTCTTGTCTTGTTCACTCTTTGTGCTTTCCAGCATCATGCGGTGTACACAAATATCCTCGAGTTTACATGCTGACAATTAAATTTGGGATAACCTTCTTTTACCAGCTGAAGTATAATGGACACTAGCATTCGAAAACCAGGTTTCAAATTCAGTTGTAGGGGCCTACTTGATTATGACAGTTTCTGTCCAAAACGTATGTTTTAAAGAAACAAATTATTTATTACTTGGGTAATAAATTATGTTTATGGTTATCACTTCTTTTGTTTTATTTCAGCTAACAATTTTATATTGAGCAAGTTGTTTCAAATGTGGTGATTCAAAGCATCTGGTTAATGTGTTGGAATCATTTCACAAATTGTCATTTAAATGGAAATGTATGAGATTATTATAATGTTAGAACTTATAGGTAGCCATGCACATGTACAGATACTATTAAACTGATGACTTGTATTTATATAAGGACAAAATTTCCTGTAAGGGGGAGGGAGTGGCTTTTTAAAAGCCCAAATTCACTGAATTTAGTGCAAATTTCCTCTTATCTCACGTCTAAGTGTAGTAAGTGAAAGACTTACATTTCACTTATAAGTGAAGTATGCTTTTATTATAAGTGAAATGCCTGTTTCACCTATATCTCACTTATAAGTGACCTATAAGTGTAGTAAGTGAATGGTTCACATTTCATTTATAAGTGAAGTATACTTTATTTATACATGAAATGCCTAATTTGCATATGAAACGCCTAATTTGCATATAAAATCCTAATCCTTCACCTATACATCTCTAATAAGTGAAGTATACTTTATTTATAAATGAAATGCCTAATTTGCATATGAAATGCCTAATTTGCATATGAAATGCCTAATTTGCATATGAAATCCTAATCTTTCACCTATACATCACTTATAAGTGACCTAAAAGTAAAGTGAATAGTCACTAATAAGCCCATTATAAGTAATGAATATAAGCAACCTGTAAGTCACATATGGTTTGTTACCATAAGGGTTGCCTTATGGCAGGCACATAAAATGCTGAAACATTCTTTCAAACATAAAAAGGGCATAATCATTTAAGAATTATTATTTGTTGTGCTGGATGTCCCTGTATTCCTGTTATTAATATACTTCAGGGTCCATATGAAGAGACATACAAATACATGCATGCTGGACATCAAATCATATTTGTAAATCAACAGTAATTTGTTCCAAATTATGAAATTTATGAAAAACTTTTTTTCCCACTCATCATACAATATTATTGTGAAGAAAGTGGAGAATTTTCAATATGGACATCCTTTTGTACCAGTTGCCAGAGACTTAGTAATTGAACTGTATGGAAAGTAACATTCTGTAAGTAGAAAATTGCATGAAACCTTTTACATGCTACATATCTTGACCTGCTGACCAGAACAGTGGACAAAGTATACATTTCTACCAACCTTTGATTGCAGATTCAAGAAATACACTATGTCTGCCATTGTAGAACAGTCACAGAGGTAAATCAAATTTTCAACTATCTACTAGTTTTAGTATATTGATGCATACGACAGGTAGGATTGCACTAGTCTGGTCTTATTTTTTAAGAATCCAGCAGGTTTTTGAATTGAGAGGTTATTTGTATAATAAGGATACAAAGTGTTCTGTCCAAAGATGGTACCATGTTTTACATTAAACTGGACTCACAAGCATTGAGTTTTTTAAGGTAATATTCAACATAGCAATGTCACTGCCATCACTACTGCAGAATGATTGTTTTGGTTTCATGCTTTACAGCATAACGATGCTTTGAAGGTTATGCACGATGCTTTGAAGGTTATGCAATGCTCAGGCAAGTAGAGTAAAGTGCCTTGCTCAAGGACAAAAACTGTTAGTCAGTCCCATGCTGGGAATAGAACCCTCACCCTCCTGGTCACAAGTCTAATGCCATAACCACTTCATCCACTATGGTTCCTATTACTGGAGAAAATTACATGGGAGATAAAGAACCACTTAAAGTACTTCATATCAGGCAAAGATCATGAAGTATACAAGTATGCATCCATCACTGATGTTTAAGTTTGAAATTTTATGTCGGTCAAAGCCAGATTTGCACCATTTTAGATTTTTCAATTACCCCTCTGTAATTATCTAAGCCATACAAAGTAAAATAGATTTATTTTAATTTTCACTATTTGTATATTTTTATGTGAAGTAACATTTCAATACACTGAGTTCTGCAGATTGAAGTGCCTTACATGTTAATGGTATTGCTATGATATAGCCTTCTGCTTATACCGGCAATGCAGGAATAGTTAGAACTTTAGGGTACCATCTTTAGACATATAGTATATTATCCTAAATTTTCTGTGAAATACATTAACTGATGTAGCAGATGTCTAACTTTCAAAAATTTCCACACAGCATCTGAACATTTCTGACAATGATGCCCAATACTTTCTACTTATACAGGTGAAACAGCATCGTCGCAAGCCATGGGTGATAATCCACTACTTTCCTTTATAACCCATGGCTGCCTGTGCGAAGATTTATTCATTTCTCATGAATATGCATAAACTTGCTTTACCAATCACTGCATGTGTGAGAAAATTTTTCTCATTATTGTGAACCAACATGACCTTTCATGTTGTTTGTATGAGCCAATCAAAGTTTCTCTTCCAAGCACAGTCACTTATCTATTGATAAAATAGACACTTTCATTGATGTGTAGGAAACTGTTACACTGTGTTATTGATGACATACAGGGCTGAGGAAATTTTTTTTTTCATCCACTTGTCCAGGACAAGTGGTTTCAAAAATTCAATTGTGCCACCTTACTTTTCACTTGTCCCACCTTACTCTTCACTTGTCCCACCTTACTTTTCACTTGTCCCAAACTGGTAATCACTTGCCGAGATTTGATGCGATCTATATACTTAATCCATAGAAAGAACAAACAAAATAATATACAACATAATTATTTCTTAAAAGAATTTAATTTTTCAGAAACATTGGTTGTTATACATTTGGCTTCTTCATGTTCATGTATATATGTTTTAACTGATGGATTTGAAAAAATGTACATGCATATGTCTGCCACCTGCACCAGCACTAAGCCAGCAGTTGATAGCTGTGTCTGGGTTAAAGTCCTCAATATATTGTGGTGCACAGGCCTTGTGGGGTCCAGACATGTCATGAGACTTGATTGGTTCAATCCTGAATTTGTCAGTTCCACTGACAAATACACTGGGTGAATTTCCAACCTGTGCCAGTTTTGGATATTGTTTGCAATAACTGTAAAACATATTTCCTTCCGAGTCAATACATTCAAGCCAGGGATAACAATCAACCCAATGTGGCTGAAAATTTCTCTGTCTCTTAGTAGTGTCCTATTTCACATTTTTTGCCACCACGGATTCTTGCTTATGTCTCTTTGGAGAAATAGCTACCACACACTCAGTAGCAGTCTTACGTTTTATCCCTCTACTTTCACAACAATTTTCCTTCTCCGAATCGCCCTTATTACCTTCCTTGCGAAAATAATTTAGCAAACTCATTTCATCCATGGAGTAACTATCAGCTTGCTTGACAACTACTTCCAAAGTGATCATAACATACATGTTCTCATTTAAATATGAACAGAGACAGCTCATTAATTAGCGTAATTGTTTCACTTCAAACACAATATTGCACGTGGAAGTTAATCATCTGTATAATCAATTAAAAATTAAAGAATCATTACTGTCATTTAATCACTTCATAAAGGAAACCAACACTGATGTCGGTAAAGTACCTTGCATTAATTTGATTACATTGACTCGCTGGATTAAAATTATAGTGAGACACTCATGAGGATCTGGCTTGAGTAAACACAATGCAACAAAGCCGCTTAAAACACTACTAATTGATCATACTGGCTTTCTTTTGTTTGACATGTTTTGATTTGCCGATAATTTGGTCACTTATCCCAATATGCAGTTAAGCGGTAACAGAACGTGCGCATATGCGACAATTATCACTGACCACATTTATTTGTTATACAGGATGTAAATGTATACATGAAGAGGGGTAGAATCAAGGAGGGCATGATTGGCCAAATAAAGGTAGATATAGTGATTAAAGGACGAAAATAAGGACTTGCCCAACTTTTTTAAAAAGCACTTGTCCCAGACTAGCGACTTGGAAAGTTTTACTTGCCCGACTTTGAAAATGAATAGTCCGGGATGTCGGGCTATGGGATTTGTTCAGCCCTGACATATTTTTGTTTATGCGTTCTCATGAAAAACAAGGAAATCTCAGCACAGACAGCCATGGGTGATAATGGATGATGGCAAGACAGGAACTCATAACACATCAGGGTACAAACTTTAGACATAGTAATATTATCCTAAAGTGCCATTTGAATACAGCAACTAATATTGAAGTTATGTGACTTTCAACACTTTAACACAGCATAATAATATTGTTTTACAATGATGTCACCAACCACGTACTCATGCAAGCAATACAGGAATTCCTAGCATATTATGGTACAAATCTTAGACATACAATAACACCCTCAAAGTTTCAGTTGAACACAGCAACTGATGTAGAAGAATTTGACTTTCAAAAACGTTATTACCAGATCTTAATACAAATTTCAGTGTTGACGACACCACCGCAACATACAGAAAGTTGTATTTATGTCCCACTATTAATAAGTGATACACAAACTATTTATATTCACATTGCCTGGCTGCAAATTATGTCCTGATTCACTCTGACAAATATATTTACTGGTAAACGTTACTAGACACGGCCCTTGGCAACATCACGCCTTATTGTTTTAAGCTCTATACACAGCTGGCCTAGAAACCAATCGAAAAAAAGCACATCGGTTGGGAAGGTGGCAAACCCGTTGTAATACCATATTGTATTCAATTTGTTATATCATATGCAGAGGTATCTCGAAATCTAGAGCCCTTTTGGCACGTTGACCGCCACTCCACTGTATACAGGAGTGTTTGTGCAGTCATCTGTGGAGTAGGGGAAAACCCTCAATTTGTTGTATACTAGCCCTTCAAATTAAATATAATTACCTGCTAATAGTATCTTCTTGACTGCTTCGTTGGAATCTACCATTCAACAAAGGTACTTTAGTTAAAATTTTCATTTACTCTCACTTTCTTCAAGCAAAAGTTAGTTGTCAACGAAATTGTTTTGACATACATTACTCAAGATCTGTGTCATCAAAGATATCTAACACAAAAGTGCTACAAGATAAGCATGTCTGTACATTGATTTCCACTTTATCAGTGTAAGTAAAAGGCTTTGAAAAAATCTCGGTGTCCTGGTGAATTTATGATCATTACAAAATTGAACTGGTTTAGTAAGGGAGGTAACAGGGACTAAGCTTGTCTTGTTTCCGGTAGTAAGAATGTTTGATGCCCAAATCCAACACATGATCTGGGTGGTAGCAGCAAATCTATTATTATTATTATTATTATTATTATTATTGTTGTTGTTGTTGTTGTTATTGTTGTTGTTGTTCTTGTTGTTGTTGTTGTTATTATTATTATTATTATTATTAAAATGAACATAAACACGTAGATTCTGTACTGTTTTCTGGCGCTAATTGGGCAATCTATCTATTCATCCATCCACGCATCTATGCATCATTCGTCTATCTATTCATACACAAATGCTGTTATAGCCATTTCAATGTTTGTACATGCTGGTAGAGTTCGCACATAATGATAGGACAGTTGATTTTGAAAGTTCCTCTTTCCATATAATTAATCATTTCCCAATTAATTAATTTCATGAGTACAACGTTACTCAGGAGCGTAACTCTCGCCCGCGCGGCCCCTGCAATGTGTGTGTGTGTTGGTGGGGGGGGGGGGGGGGAGGGGGCAACGAAGATGGGGGCCCAAAATCGCAAGGTGTCACGGGATGGGGATGGGGGCTTTTATAAACTTTGCAGGGGGACCACAATTCAGAATTTTGAAACTACACCACTGATGGGGGGGGGGGGGGGGGTAGCGGCATCGGATAGATTTATAAACTTAAATTGTCCTTGAAAATTCGATGATTTTCCCTGATATGTCCATGTGCCATAATGTTCATGTGATATTCAAAGTTAAAATATTCGAGAAATTCAGTCTTGATCTGACTGGTGACTAAGAACAGCCAGAGTATTCAGTGCAAACGCCGCCGCTACTGCCGGTAAAGCCATGACCGTATCACTTTTTCGGTACAAATAATAATAATAATAATAATAATAATAATAATAATAATAATAACATTTTTTTTTAATAAAAAGCTACACCAATGTTTTGGGCTAAAAGAGAAAAAAAAACTAACTCCTTCCAATTCTCCACACATATCACGTATTGTGTTTGTCACACATTAACACCTGTCAGCATTAAACGTGTATATAAAGTCGTAATCTTATCACTGTAATTTGCTGTTGTTCGACCTTTGAGTTCGAAGATGACCATGACATCTCTAACTGATTTGGTTTCTATGAGCAGGTGAATTGATGATTAGGCCAATTTGTAATCTTATCACTGTAATTTGCTGTTGTTCGACCTTTGAGTTCGAAGATGACCATGACATCTCTAACTGATTTGGTTTCTATGAGCAGGTAAATTGTTGATTAGGCCAATTTGTGCTCTGAACTGTCTGCGGTACACTGGACATGAAATGCCGCTTGGGGTTCCTTGATCAACAGAGGACGATATGCAGTTCCGAGATTTAGAGTCCTCGCGCTTCTGCGCTGCATCTGCAATTCTCTCCTCGGCTCATAGTCTATAGCTCCAGTATGGATGAGACTGCACCAGATAGAACGATCCTGTGCGAGATCTTCCCAATACTTAGGGTCATTGTTGAAGTATTTCAATGATGACTTGAGGGAGTATTTGAACTGTTTCTTCTGACCTACCTGAAATCTTTTACCCCCTCCCCCCCCTACCCCTTAGCTCGCCGTAGAAGATCTTCTTTGGTAGTCAGACATGGTGACATGCCCTGCCCATCTTATCTTTGATTTCATCAGCAGTGTGTGGATGCTTGGAATGCCTGCCCGTGTGAGAAACTCCGATGCTTTGGCAAATCTGGCGTTAGTTTCGTCATCGATGTGGACTGCACGAGACGGTGTACTGACCAGGTTGATGAACTTGTCCACTGCCTTGAGGGTTTGTCCATTCACTGTTATGGTAGGCTCTACGTAAGATTTTCCTGATACAGGCTGGTGCATCACCTCTGTCTTCTTTATACTGATTGTGAGACAAAAAAATTGTCACAAGTTGAAGAGAAATGATCCATAATCTTTTGCATGCCAGACTCGGATTTTGCATTCGGGGAACAGTCGTCAGCAAATAGGAGATTACGAACAGTCCCTTCCTGTATCTTTGTCTTCGCCCGTAGTCTCCTCAAATGGAAGAGCGTGTCATCAGTCAGGCATCTGACGTCGATCCCAGTGTCTTAGTCACTAAAGCCATATGTAAGCATGGCAGAAAACATCATACTGAAGAGGGTTGTGGCCAACAAGCAGCCTTGCTTGACTCCATTGGTGATGGTTCAGATGACTCGCCGTCGTCCACGACGCGAGCGAGCATGCCCTCATTGAATTGCCAACCATATCGTGTAATGATCTTCCAGAGGCCATCACGACTGACTGTGTCAAAGGCTTTTGTCCGGTCGATGAATGCCGTGTACAGGTTGGAGTTCTGTTCCTGGTATTTCTTCTCGAGTTGACGAGCTGCAAACACCATGTCTATGTTCCATCGTCCTTTCCTGAAGCCACATTGACTCGCAGGCAGGAGCCCTTGATCGATGTGATGCACAACGCGATTCAGCACACTTCTGGCGAGGATTTTCAGGCAATTGACAGCAAAGAGATGTTCCCATGGTTGTCGCAGGATTGTCTTTTGCCTTTCCGCTTGTACAAGTGGACGATGGATGTATCCTTTTACTCCTGGGGTATAGTTCCTTGACTCCACATTGATTGAAATAGTTAGTCAGTTTCTGAGCCATGTGCAAACCTCCGATTTTGTAGACATCTGCTGATATAGAATATGTTCCAGGTGCTTTGCCATGTGACAGCAGGACAATTGTTTTCTCAATTTCTGTCAGCGTTAGAGGATCAGCAAGCGATATATTGATTTCCACTTGGGGCAGTAGATCAATTGCCTCCTCACTGATATTTGATTGATTATTGAAGATTTTGTTGAAGTGTTTTACCCATCTTTGTAGTATCTTTCCTTTGTCCGTGAGCAATGTGGTGTCGTCAGCACTCAGTATTGATGTTCCTGGACACTGTGGCCCGTAGATTGTCTTCAAAGCATCACAGAAGTTCGTCATGCCATTCTTCATGCTATTTCGTTCAGCGTAGGACTGAACTTCATCAGCCCTGTTGCTCAGCCATGAGTCTCGCAATTCTCTGAGTTTGTGCTGGACAGTCCTCTTGATGTTGTTGAAGGCTGCCTTCTTCGGCGATGAAGTGCTGTCTTCTAAGCAGACATTATGGAGCCGATATTTCTCGTTCAGTAGTCACTGTATGGCAGCATCGTTCTCGTCAACCAATCTTGATGCTTACGTGTGGTGTGACCGAGGGTTTTGGATGCAGACGAGTACACAGTCTGTGAAGAATGCCCAATTATACTTGACGTTCTCAGAGTTAGCATGAATTGTTACTAGTTGGCTGTACAGTTCTTTAGCAAACGCCTGTTTCACATTCTCCTGTTTCAATTTAGAGACATTGAGTTTTAGGGCGCTTTTTACCTTGTGGTCGTCTACTAGGGCTGAATCAAGATATTGAACTTTGAGACTATGAGTCTGTGGTCAGTCCAGTATTCTGCTCGTCTCATGACCTTCGTCACCGGGACATCATCCCTGTCTCTTCTCCTGACGACGAGAGTTAAATCAATTAGGTAATTATATTGTACTATCGTAAGTAACAGTAGACGGTATTACCTGCGACTGTTGACCCAGAGTGTGCAGCTACACTTGGCTTTCTCTGGAAAGTCCTCTCTGGTGGATCAGACGGCCCAGCAGATATGCTCATCCCCCCGGCTATCAAGACAGATGGCAAGACCTGTGTCGACAGCAAACGGCATTAGCTCAGGTGCAGTAGGACCTGATGGCCATCTACTGCATCCGGACTCGTCTTCAAACGTCTCGAAATCATCGTGCCACTGGATTCAGACAAGCCTGGACGAGAGAGTGTGGGTGACTCAGAGCAACTTTTCCTCACTTAAATCCAACTCACGCGCAAGTCATGACATCATACCCCTTCTACCCCCCCCCCCCCCCCCCAATACCTTCAAGTCCTGTGGCAATGGGCGAGCGGCAAACCAGCAGCTGTGGATACTCTGGAAGCTGTAGCTTCCGACCCTGCACACAGGCGACTCAGGGCATTGGGTCATTTTTCACTGAACCGATGCAGCAGGGAACTCGGCAGCCCTATTTTTCAGTTAATTATTTTTTTCTCATTTTAAAAAGAAGTAACAAATTAGATTTGGGGATAAATTTGGTTCTATTTTATTTCATTTTCTAGATTTATTTTCAAACACAACTTGTAAAAAACAAGATACCCAGATCTACAGAAGTAATTTGACTTTCTAATAATGCAATTTAAAGTGACTTTAAACATTTATTTCGGAATAAGAATGACAAACAAACAAAAGAATCCGCTCTATGACAACACCAAATTTCACCTTCGGAAACCTCTTCTATATGTAATACAGCGCCAGGTAAATAGCCCAAAGAATGTGTGCCCTGCTCTTCCTTTGATGGCCCTTTGACCTATAGTGCTAAAACTCTGACTGGGTGTCTCATTTGCATAGCAATAGGGAGTCGGCATAGGCTTAGAAGGGTTGAGATACCATCCTCTCTGCAATTCTCATCCCAGACTAAATCCGACAGTACGTTATTCCAGTGAGTTTGAAATTAGAGCAAAATAACAATAATGTAATCATTGCGTTTGGTGTTTTCTTCGTCTTAAAGCATACAACAGCTTTTATGAACTGTACATGTTGGACATCAACATTAGGGTTAGACTAAAACATAGACAGAGACAACATTATTTAGAGTCGGAATTGCATGTACATAATAAGAAACATTAGCTCGTTGGAGCCATTTTACCGACTATAAACAATAATATAACAATTAGCTTAAACAACTAGACACACATACATATTCTGATGTGTTTTTTTTTTTTTTTTAAATTTTAATCTAGTTATTGAAAATCATGTTTTATGCTAAAAAATACATACCCCTCCCTCACTCGCACACTCCCACCCACAGAAAATGTATAATTTCAATTTATATTTTAGAGATCAATGCAGAGAACTCAATTTACATAATAGATTCTACTCTACAATTACATGCAGTGTTAAACTATACATGTGAAATGGCTGACCAACACACACATATGATATCATTTACCTGCAGATTTGAAATAAATAAGGACAAGAAGTTGGACAGACTATGCACATAGGTACAGAATGCACACATATACACTCATATACAATTAGTGTTAATGCATTGGAAACATATATATTTCACAAGACAGATCAATTACGAGCAACTGACAACATATACAGGGAAACAAACGCGAGAACAGTAAATAAAACAGAGACTACCAGAAAAGCAAAAAGAAACAACCTTAAGAAAATTTCAAAACAAAAAAAAGAAAAATCAAGATAAAGCAACACTGGTACTTTGGTATACGGTGGAAGAACCTATTTTTCCTGAGCTGGAAAAAGAAACCACTGCACAAATACCCTCAAGAAATGAGGAGGAAGAGGCAGTGATAGAAAAACTATCAGAAATTAGATTAAACAAAAGGAAAAGAAATTCCTCAGAAACAAATGTGCAACAACAACGCATAAAAAAATTACGAAAAAAAGGATACAGTTATTGGAAGGAAAAACAAAACCAAAAAGCTCTGCAGAAAATGTAAACATTTACAATACAGATGCAGAAACAAAGCAAAGCAAAGAAACTGATCCTGATGCACATATATCACAAGATAGTGCATCACAAAGTATACTGATATAGTATTTTGACTAATATAACAGTAAATGAAACATAATAAGGGATATGTCAATCTAAAAAATACAACACTATAAAAAAGGGAGGACGAACTGAATATAATTACTATCAATACTAACGGAGTGGATAAGAACAAGATAGAAAAAAATAAAACAAAATTACAGTAAATATGATATAATTTTTATACAAGAAATACATAATCTTAGTGAAAATTGGAAGTTATACATCAAACAAGAATTAAACTCTATTGCATATGTGAATGAAAAAAAAGGAGAGATGCTCCGGAGTGGCAACAATAGTGAGCAAGAGATTAAGCCACATACAATATCAATACATAGAAACACAAGATCATTTTAAAGGAAGGTTAATTCATATCAAAATAAACAGTTGGCACCTAATAAATGTGTATATACCATGTATCAAAATAAACAGTTGGCACCTTATATACGTATAAAAGTAATTAGTGATAAGGAAAAAAAGTTGTACTTGCTCAGCATAAGAATGGAGAGGATATAAGTACAGTCACTTGGTAGGAAGAGGTTGGATATATCACTCCCACTAGGGGAAGGTGGTACGCGGATAGGCGGCTCAACTTCCACCTGGACATACTAGAAAAGTTCCACCCTTACGAAAAGTAGACGAGTCCATCCATACACTATACAAATATGGAAAATAAAAGATGATTGGACTAAACCGGCCCATCCAGAAAAAAAAGACGAACTAATATTAACAAACAACAATACAGCTTCGCATATACTAATATAAGCACAACAATGTATAGGTAACACAGATGTAACAGACACATCAAGATAATGAAACATATATAAATACTAACAAATGTGAAGGTACACAGAGCATACAAACATACAGAACAATAAATACATGTTTTTCGTTTTTTTTTTCTATTCTGATAGTACAATAAATAAACAACTAGAGAAAAATTTTATCAAAGGAAATGCCAGTCCGAACACGAATACATAGTAAAGAAATGCCAGTCCGGACACGAATACATAGTAAAGAAATGCCAGTCCGGACACGAATACATAGTAAAGAAATGCCAGTCCGGACACAAATACATGAGAAAGGGATAATTACACTCTTTACAACAAGAGCATACACAATACAAAACAAGGAACGGACAATAAAATTGATCCAAGGCAAAGGATCACTGATACGTTTCGTCGCAGGGGAGGAAACCAGCCGTATGGTGAAATGCCTGAGGAGGGGAGTACAAACCTGTTATTGAAACAATAAAACTTTAGATCCAGAGACGGAACGATTGGAAACCTTGAAAAGGGAATCCGAGCAAGTACGTCCCTACCAAAAAAGATAGGAACCCCAATCAAAAAAATCCTTTATGTTTCTTTTTTTTAAATCTTTCTCTCCCATGAAATTCTTTTTGATTTCTTTTAAGAAAAGAAACCCACAAGTACAGATCGGGGGGGGGGGGACAGAAAGACCTAAAATCTTTTTAAATTTTGGAACAATGGGGGGGGGGGTCACCTCACAGGCCTGCTAGTTTATCAATAGCTAGAGATCTCGAGGTGTCCACACAAATAAAGCGAGAACAGTAAGCAGGAATCAAAAGAAACGGAGAGATACGATCAAACTACAGAACTAAAGGCAACTAAAAGCTATAAGCAACAATTTTTTTAAAAAAAATGAGAAAACACATGCGGCAGAGAGAGAGAGAGAGAGAGAGAGAGAGAGAGAGAGAGAGAGAGAGAGAGAAACTAACAACAACAAACCAATAAATGTAACATCTAACAAGAGGAGGAAAATCGATCTAAAACTATGTGTAAGCAGCATAAGCCAACATTTATGGTAACTAAAGCTACAAGCAAAATATACAAAATATACATAGACTAGAAACTAAAACACTAAAGATGCAGCCGATTATGGTAGCAGTAGCAATTCTTTACTCTTGTTTACATATGGACCATTTGCACAATAAACTTCCAGACCAGGTCTTTCACAGGCATCTGCGCCAAGTCCCCTTTTCACTATATTTCCCTAAATTTTTGTTTATAGCTTATTGTGTTCTAAGGACTTCCTTTACTGCCTCTTCAATAGCAACTGAAAAGGAACTTGTTCATATTGCAGTTACGGTTAGATTAAAAGCCCAGCTGGTGTCATTAACTTGATTAGGTATAAATGACCTTTGAAGGTATTTAGGGATAGGGTAAAACCCTTTTAAGCTTTTAGTGAAGACGCATTTTAGGTACAGTACATATTGAATTTTGTAGAAAATTGCATGAAAAAAAAAGTTATTGAAAAGGGGACTTGTGCAGTCTTAATTTTGGTTATACCTTGTAAATTGGACAATATGCAAGGGGCAACAAATTGACATACTACACCGTTTGATGGAAACGTCTATATGACACAGATTGCAAGTTCTTGGTTAAGTTGATAAACATTTTAAGAAACGAAGCAAACGTTAGAATTAATAGCCTATATTTCTTTATTATTTTTTTATCCATATATACAATTTTTGTTTATTTCGTACTCTATTTAATAAACTATATGTTTACATCTCTTTGAATTTGTTTTAATTTCCGATAAAATTGGATAACTTAAATTTAGTTTCTAAAAAGAATGTCCTTGAATCAGTATTTTTGTATCAACCAATTTCCGCGGAAAGTACGAAGTATGAAAATGGGATCCACAACATTAAATTTAGTAGTTGCTGCCTGTAACAACAGAGGCATTGGTGTGAATGGTAGATTACCATGGAGACTAAGGTATCAGTCCAAAGTGAAAACATTTGACCTTAGATAGAAGGAAGGCAATGAAACCTTGAATGAATGGTGACATTTCGACACTTGGGGGGGGGGGGGGGGGGCGGAGGGAATAGAATTGCCAATTGATTGCAAAGGGAGGAAGATCCGCTACAAAAGCTGTTGTGGAATAAAAGCATTTTAATTCGGTTTAGGTTTGGACCTCATAATGCCCGTGCAGCACCGTATATGCATATGCATGACACAGTTGCTAACACTCAACTATGAAAGGCCATTTTAAAACAAAATGAGAATGAATTGAACACACACAAAAAAAGTGAGATCTGTCTTTAACATGGTGTACTCCCTTGTCTGATATGGAAAATCATTTTCTGAGATGGAAATGCTGTGTGTTAAGCTTGGTGGTATGGTGCTAGTTATAAGAACAGACTCTGGGAAAGAGACTTTGTTCTGTCATTTGATCAAGTCTTGAGAGAAGAATTTAGGGAAAGTCTGAATTCCAGTAAATTCTTTTCCATTCTTGCTAATAGAAGTACTGATGCTACCATATCAAAGCAAAAAATTTTGTATATAAGATACATTAACAATGGAAAACTAATAAATTAAGCCCTTTGAAGAAATAAATATGTTGTACTGTATATTATTTATTCTGTTTTTTCCTGTGGATATAAAGTGCATACATCTTATTGAATCAAAGCAAGAGATTGAATTTTTGGGACAAATGAAAAAGTAGGTGAGACAAGTAAATTTTCTGAAACCACTTGTCCTGGACAAGTGGTAGATCACCCTGAATTGATCAGTTGATGATAATTTATATCAGGTGCTGCCATTTCTGTTATTACACTATGAGTTCCAATAAGGGGAACCTACTCTTTATGTATTATAACCTGGGTTTTATAAGCCACATTTTCTCATGAATATATATTTTAAATTAATACAAAGATTACATTTTCTGTGTTATTTCGGTGATTACGCTATGAGTTCAGATAAGGGGAAACTGCTTTTTATGTATTATACCCTGAGTTTTTAAAAACATTCTCTGATGAATACGTTTATTTTTATATTAATAATGTCAAAACAATTAAGAACAATTTCTAAACAATTAAAAGTAGTGAGTACATTGGTTGTATATGCTAAATATTGATGATAAATCAACATTTTCAAAATTAGTTAAACTGATTTTTACCTTCAATTCAGCACCAGACATCATGTAAGAAGCAAATGCACAAATATTTAATGAATATTCATGAATTATTTCTGGAACTTAATCAACTACGCATCGGGCAACAAAATTCGAGTTACATCCTTTTCCAATAGGATTGCTACTGTCTGTAGTCATTTCACTTAAAAATTTAAGTATGCAAATTATATATTAATTCATTCGAAAATCATTGCTACTGTCTGTAGTCATTTCACTTAAAAATGTAAGTATGCAAATTATATATTAATTCATTCGAAAATCATTGCTACTGTCTGTAGTCATTTCACTTAAAAATGTAATTATGCAAATTATATATTAATTGATTTGAAAATCATTGCTACTGTCTGTAGTCATTTCACTTAAAAATGTAAGTATGCAAATTATATATTAATTGATTCGAAAATCATTGCTACTGTCTGTAGTCATTTCACTTAAAAATGTAAGTATGCAAATTATATATTAATTCATTCGAAAATCATTGCTACTGTCTAGTCATTTCACTTAAAAATTGTATTATGCAAATTATATATTAATTGATTTGAAAATCATTGCTACTGTCTGTAGTCATTTCACTTAAAAATTTAAGTATGCAAATTATATATTAATTGATTCGAAAATCATTGCTACTGTCTGTAGTCATTTCACTTAAAAATTTAAATATGCAAATTATATATTAATTGATTCGAAAATCATTGCTACTGTCTGTAGTCATTTCACTTAAAAATTTAAGTATGCAAATTATATATTAATTGATTCGAAAATCATTGCTACTGTCTGTAGTCATTTCACTTAAAAATTTAAGTATGCAAATTATATATGAATTGATTTGAAAATCATTGCTTTCCACACAGTCATTTTTAAGCTGACATCAGGTTTCAGAGAGTAAAACAAGAAAGAAGAGATAGATGTAAAAGCTGCATAATTGATTGATATTTTCATTTTGCAAACTTAAAGTAGGTGAGGTCATAGGGGCAAGAAATTACAATGATCATAACTCACATGGTCCCTAAGCATTCTGTGGTTCCCTCCACCCCTCCCACAGCTGAATGACTAGGAACCTTGACAGCTACAACCTTTTGATTGCTAAATTCACAATTTGTGACGAAAAAATACACATTTGGCAAATATTTCTGCCCACCCCCAAAAAAATTGCTGAACAACTTTCCAGCTCACTCACATATTTTTTATGCATTTTTTCCCATCTGTAAAGTGCCTCAAATTTGACCCATTTTGGTCTCCAAACAGGCAGTCTAAAGAAATAATATATTTTAATATAATTACACCTCTCCCTCGATAACTTGCGCACAATGGGGTCCAAAAACATAGAATGCACTATAAGTGAGGATGCGAGTTACCAAGGGACCGAAAAAAGGGGATTCCATCCCCGCTGGACATCAAGAGGTCTGTTTAATGGCTGAATACTCGTTTTTTTAATTGCATTGGGAATAATTGTCAATAAAGAGCTTTTTCTAATGTAGTTGTTTGCCTTTTTGTATAAATTGCCTTTTTTTTCAAGATATGCAACCTCTGAAAGATCGTTAACAACATTAGTCCAAGCGGTTTCAAAAATATGTGTACGCAAAAACAGTGTGTACTACATTACTGCTTTTTGTTGTACATGTACAACAAAACAAGATTCCTTTATTTTCAAAAACTAGGGACATTTATTTCCTGTAACAACCGTCAATATAGAAACTCGATTTTTTTATTGTTCTATCAGTAAAATATGCATGCCGTGATTTCATTGCAAGTAATCATGAAACTTCTTCTCGTCCTTGAGGAAGTCTCTGAGTGTCAATTTAGAAATTTTAAGTTCACTAAAAACTCTGGAACTTGCTTCTCTGTAATGAACCGTATCTGTGAAACAAAGGTTTTTATTCACCAAGTACTCTTTTACTTGGTTGCCTTGCTATCTTTGATCACGTTTGTGAATGATCGAGTAGGCTAATTTAAGGTAGTATATTTATATTATTTACATTATAATATTTATAACAGTTTTTGATTGATCAATTGAAATGAGTTGACCTGACACACATCCATGACCGCTAGCTCTTACTCGGGTAGGATTTGCATGCCTTTTAACTTTTATTTTATTCCACCCCCTTTATTTGATTTGATACAAAAGACGTAATTAACGTGATAATGCAAAGCAGGTCTGCTTTTAATTGAATATAACAACACAACAAATACTTCCACAAGTCGGAGATCAAAACATGGTTGGCACTTAATTAGGTTCTCATGGAAATGCTTGCGGACATAGCTGTGATGGTAGAATTACATTTTTCACGTTTGAATACAAGAGGGCATATTGCATTTATGATGATTACACTGAAACTGAATTAAAAGATAGAGTTAAAACACAAATTTAACTTGACAAAACTTATTTATTTGGTATTTATTTTTTAAATGTTGCCACCAGTTGGCATTAGTGACATTTTAATTGATCAAAATTTCGTCGAATTATGTTATTTACTGTGTACTGAGAATGTTGTTTGGAATGAAAATTGAACGAAATATATTACTTCTTATTAAAAGATGAGAATTTCATTATGTTGATTCAAATTTCCGGGTATTAATCACTGTTTTCAATGATAAAACGAGCGATATATCAAGGTTTCATTTACCAATTTTGATCGCGATTTCTTTCACGTTCAACAAATAGGGGCTCATTTTTTGGGTATTTTCTAGTTTTAAAAATGGGATCCACGCCTGACCCCGTGTTATAAGCGGGTGCGCGAGTTATCCGCTCAGGGCTGAGCAAATTATTTTGTAACCACTGTTTACTGTTACAGTCCCGATACGCTATCATTTTAGCCTGTGATACTTTAGAACCTGCCGATATGCAGCGCACACATGCTGAAATACTTTTATGTTTCTCACTACCCTTTAAAAATGAATCTTTTAAATAAAATTCTGTCACCCAATTCTAAACCTTATCACTCAAATGACACATGTTCTTACCACTTCTTTGGTATGTACATGTAGTTAAGATAATCCAGGATAAATACTCACTCAGTTAGCCATTATCTTTCGTACTTGGCTTGACCAACTGCCAGTGCAACCATTGATGCTGGTTTGGTCTTTGCATTGACATAGTCACATTGATGGCCAGCTAATAAAGTGTGAAACATATTACATTTCAAGATAGTCAAATTCTTAATCCTCGTTAAAAAAAATGGACACACCACCATGAAAAAAAAGAAATCAAATTACCCAGCACCCGACTAAGAAGATCATATGCAGAGTTTGTAGATTCCAATAGTGGTATTTATCCCATGAAGGAAAAAAAAGGATCATATGAGATGAAAGACAGGTTTCAACACTGTATGGAATATTTCATATTCATGGTCCAGAGACATCCAAAACACATCTTTATTGTTTTATATGTCTCTGCTTGGGCATACTGTTAAATTTAGGTTTGGATGTGCTTAATTACTAATGGAGGAGATTGGGGGGGGGGGGGAATCGCATAACTTCCCTAGGGCACTATTGCAATCTATTATGTTTGTTTTGATAGTGGTAGTTGTTGTATGTGTTATTGTTGTCATTGTTGTAATTTTACAGAACATGTGACAAGTAAACTTTCATGAATGATAATTGCATCTTTCCCATGAGTTGCTCTTATTTTTACACAACATACTCTAAGCAAAAAAACAGTTTGATCGGTAAGTCTAGAATTTCTCATTGTCTGTCAGTCCTGGTAAGAAAACAAGAAATTGTTATCTTCAGCTTGTATCTGTTTTGAAAACATGCAAAGAACAAGTTTTGTGTTACTCCTTTATTTATATTTATATGGTATACTCTGAGCAAGAAAAGAAAAACAGTTTGAGCAATAAATTGTAACTTAAGTGGGTGGTATATTTTCACTTTTATCGATAATATGTGTATTTGAAAACATTTGGTGGTGCTATGGCACACTTACTCTGATGATATATAAAAAAATTCCTGGGGAGAACTGTGGTAGATTGAACTTGGTTTAGACAGAAAGGAATAGTAAAATATATCTTCTAATATGAAATAAAAATAAATATTTAGTCATTTGTATTTAGTTTGGTATTTTAAACTTTTACAGATCGATAGAAGTATATAATGTGCCATATATTATCAAAGAGGTCAGCTATTTAAAATATATAGAATTTATTTAGGCATGCAGTATTGCATAAAGAAAAGAAACAAATCTTGATTGACAGCCTTTTCCAGTCACTTTCAGGATAAAACAAATAACTTGAAAGAGTTAGACACAAATAGATATTTATGCAATGCAATATTCAGCAGGTAAGTACATGTACATGTAATTAGCAAAGCGGTAAGTAAATGGTTATTTTAGTGTAATTGAATTTCATTTAGAGCACATTTTTGTGATTAGTTTGAATTTAATTTTCTAATCCTTCATGACAGTTAGAACTATATTAATAGAATGCACATTATGACACACATTGTAATATTTGGCTGAACTTTATCCAAGTCATGCAATCCATTAGTACTTGAAAGCAGAAAACACATAACTTAACATTAGTATACATGTAGTCAAACCGGGTTTGTTTGTTTGAGTTCCATTTCATGTCAGTTACATCCCTGGTACAATGTCAGTTCCACATGGAAGTCTTATATCGATTAATCCTAACTAAATCATGTATTTGATAGGCACTAATCCCTTAATTGCTTGTCTTCAATTTATTTAAATACTATTGAGGCAGCTAGGGAAATAAAAAAGGAAGGAACGAACTAATAAAAAAGATGGATGGAGGTACATGTGTATGATAAGTTCTTAAAATAATTGTTAACTGTTAGTATGTTAAGTAGCAAAGCTAACATGTTATATCACCTACTACTGCTTACCAGGTCATTTTCATTCAGTTTTTTCAATCCATATTTGTTCATTTTGGCTCATTTTTGTTCACTTTCAGAATTTAGGCACCACACTATTCAGTAAGGTGTCAAAATTGCTTCTATTAGCCGGTTGACAAACACAGTTTGTACTTGTGTGCATTACACAGTTCCTAACTGCACTTTTCAAAGTTAAACAATTAGTCAACTCTACATTATGTTATGCTTCGTTATCAAATGAAAAATCTGCTTACATAGCTTGTGTCTTAGATAAATGTCACATTGAATAAAGGATTTTCAGCTGGTCACATGGGAAGTCATGGTTAGATAATTGTCACATTGAGTAAAGATTTACAGCTGATCACACGGGAAGCCATGGTTAGATAATTGTCACATTGAGTAAAGATTTACAGCTGATCACACGGGAAGTCATGGTTAGATAATTGTCACATTGAGTAAAGATTTACAGCTGATCACACGGGAAGCCATGGTTAGATAATTGTCACATTGAGTAAAGATTTATAGCTGATCACACGGGAAGTCATGGTTAGATAATTGTCAGATTGAGTAAAGATTTACAGCTGGTCACACGGGAAGTCATGGTTAGATAATTGTCACATTGAGTAAAGATTTACAGCTGATCACATGGGAAGCCATGGTTAGATAATTGTCACATCGAATAAAAGATTTACATCTGATCACATGGGAAGCTATAATAACACTCTTTAATTGACCTCTCACAAGACCAGACATAACCACGTCCTACTCATTAGCATAGCAACTTCATATAAAATGAAAGTATTTTATGTTGACACTTACCCAGTGTAAATTAGTGTTAATTTTTGAGTGCATACTGAAAATTTAATGAAAAATGGCTGAAAAATATTGAAGCTATGATTTGAATTTGTATACTGGTATGATATATAGTGGCAGTCAGACAACTGATGGACATTAGACCTCAAGGTTTATGTACCAGTTTTGGTCATTACACCAAGTATTTGGGCCATATGACTTCAAAATGAGCACAGCAGAGTACCTAGTTTACATTACTCTAATTACAAATAGGTAATAATATTTAATCAACTGCTACTAGAAGTGATTTAATTCTTTTTAGTTTCGAAAACTAAAAAGAAAAATTGATAAAGTCCAAAAGATTCACATTCAATTTTCAATTAACCCCTTAAACATGTAGTTGTAAAGTTGTGGTTATCACTTGTAACATCATTGACCTCTGGTTTGAACAGATGACCGTTATGGTATGAAGATGTGCATATGCTTTCATGTATATGTACATTTAAAGGTGTTGTTTCCAAATATCTTGACAATGTGTTGGACTTTGTCATGTTTTATTGAAGTTTTAGAAACTAAAACAATTAAATTGCTTCTGGTGGCAGCTGAATAAATATTTTTACCTCATTGTAATTAGAGTAATGCACTCATTTGAAGTCATATTCATATGGCCAAAATACATGATGTAATGACTAAAATGGGCACATAAACCTTAATCCATACTAAAGGTTTTTAGTGAATTTGGTTGTGGCAAAAAAAAGTACAGTTTTGGCAAAATCAATTCCAGGCCCAGCCCTGTATGGTTAGCCTGGAACATCTCAATTTAGGTACAGTAATAGGGCTTTCTTTGACCTTGTAGGGAGTGTCCCTGATTCACAGAAATCCATGAAAATGGGCATTCGGCTACATTTTTTCAGAAGTGGTATATAAACAGCATCAGTACTGTTGATGAAACTCTCAGCATTGAAATCCTGAGAAAAAAATGTGAGTAATAAAAAAGAATAATGTGGCTTTTATTAGTCGTATGTCCTTAAAAATGAATAAATCGATGAGAATGTTTTACCTGCCAACCTTCCAAACAGTTGTGGGGGGATGGGGGGTGGTTGAGACTCAAAAGTTTATTAGGCCTAAAATTAAACAAACATACATTTCTTTGTAGCCAGAAGGACTAGCAGAGTGAGAAATTTACCAGTCCTGCTGAATCTTCACTAGTCCAAGTTTCCTATGACCCTCCCTACCCATTTTTGATATTATGACATTTATGTTGGGGTGTGGGGTCAGAGCACATTACCTATCAAAAGTTAGAATTCACCAACACCGCACAGTGTTGGCATATGGGTAGCCACTTACTACTGGGCCTAGCAAACTTGAACGACCTTACATTGAGACATACCTGTATGAAATCGGTAGGAAGATGATTTATTTTCTCATAAATTGTGAGTATAACATTCATTATGTCTTTAATCTGCTGACAGACAAGACAATACTACAGCATTGATGAAAATTGACCTAGTACTCGCCATTTGTATTGCTAGTCACATGACTACCAAAATCTACCAGCCGACGTGTCCATGACATCAGAAGTCCAATAATCTCGTGATACCAAAAAAAACACCTTTCCAATGTTGTTGTTTGTCCATTTGAAAATATTAAATGAATATCACGTAATGTTTGTAAAAAAATTAAAGGACACATAATTCTCAACATATTTATTCCGAGAACAACAACCAGAAACCAGTTGCTGTTGCAGCAACTTAGAAAAAGCCAGATTCATCAAGCAGAGAGCACATGTCAGTGTGGTAGTCACATGATACCAACAACATGATATTGGTGGTGAATTCCAACTTTTCGATAGGCAATGTGCTCTGACTCCACACCCCAACATAAATGTCAAAATATCTAAAATGTGGTAGGAAGGGTCCGAGGAAACTTGGACTAAATCTTCACTAGTCCTTATCATAGAGTGTTGGTGACAACTGAAACTTTACTAGCCACTGGACTATTCAAATTATGAAAACTACTAGTCCGACATGAAAACTACTAGTCCGACATGAAATATACTAGTCTGACATGAAAACTACTAGTCTGACATGAAAACTACTAGTCCGACATGAAAACTACTAGTGTGACATGAAATATACTACTGGACTATTCAAATTATGAAAACTACTAGTCCGACATGAAAACTACTAGTCTGACATGAAATATACTTGCCTCATGCTAGTTGACTTCCACTAATTTTGAGCCCAGGTCTATTTTGTTGTCCCAAGGGAGATGTGACAAATAAGTGACGTTGTACAATTGAGAATAAGTTATGTACTTGTATAAGCTTATAGAAAATGACTGGAAATTCATACTAAGGCAATAAAATATGTTTTCTTTGAAGCATTTGTTTCCAAACAAAAATAGCTGGTAGACTTAGCATTGTCATATATCATCATCAACACACACACATTCATGCACATATAATCACAACCACGCATACATTAACTGATTGAATTAAAAATACACCAAATTTCTGTCTTTTGGAATCCATTGGACTGTGGAATACAGGATTAACTTGTGGTTTGCAGACTTTGCTGCTCTCACTAGTTCAGTGGAGGGTTTGAAGATGATGCAAGTGTCATTATTGTTCATTTTGCACTCATTAAAAGACTGGATTGTACTATTGTTCAAACTTCACCGAAGATCTTACTGAATTTTTCAGAGCAGTGCTGTCAAGAAAGGTCACTCTGTTTCTCACTTTTTTTTTTCTGCGTAAGATTACTGAAAATCATGTTTTTATAAATATGACAGTAGGGGTGGTGTGGGGGGCTAAAAAAAAATCTTGTTTTTATAAACATTACAATGTTGGTTGTTCATAAACATGACAGTGTCAGGGTGGGGTGGTGGCTTAAAAAATTGTTCGCATGACATGTTGTGTTCTGGCAGATATTGGTTTTATAATTGTCAAATCTGTTGTTATTAATGTCCAAAGCATATTTACCAGATCTGGTTGCACAACTAGTTGAGTCCGACTAATGTTGATTTATATTCACTTTCTTTCAGGAAAGATATGGATTTCTTCAAGAAGATCACAACTGAAACAAAAGATCCAGGTTTTAAATTTAGAGCTACTCTCTCATTTCTATATCTTTTCTTTTGAAACTTTATTTCCTCTGTATGCAAAACATATTTATGAGTAAAATATCTTCACTTAATATGATCCAGAGCTCTGTAGTGGAAATCCCGGCTTCCAGGACATTCATATGCTACAGAGCTCAGTAGTGGGAATCCCAGCTTCCAGGACATTCATTTTCAGGTCTTGGACCCAGTATTTGCAATATAATTTTCCCCAGAGTTGCCAGATTTGGTTAAAAATTTTTGTTACATATTCATTCATTTGGTTATGGTACCAGAAATGAGATACACTAATTTGTTTGTTTTTGGATCTTTGTTCTCATTTGGCTTTAGTCTTCTATCATTGTCTCCCAGCATTTTATTTAATAATTTACCTCTTTTATATCTTGATTATTCTCCTTTACAAACTAATGATTCATCAATTTATAGTTGAATTATGTATATTCTGCACATTTTTTTTGTCTGTCCTTTTTGTGCATAATTCAACCTCAGAAATTTTTAAAGACACAATCCAATGAGCATATAAACAAGGCTGATTCCTGTAAAGCATCCATTTATCTTAAATTTAGCTGATATGATATAAATACTTACTGAAAATAAAAAGATAGGACATACTGATATCACAGACTCTTATCATAATTTAAAATTACTACTACTACTAATTTAAAATATGTTTATAAAATAAATAAATTTTCAAAATAAAGTGCAGAATAAATCCTATAAATTAGAACCCTTTGGGGTCCTTCCTTTATTTGCAAAATTTGTCATTATCTGACAATCTTTCATTTATTCCATGTTTATATTTCACAGATTGTACAGATGGTTATCATTTAACAAAACATTTTTAAAAATCGTTCGTATAAATTTAAAAAGAAATATGTATTGCTTTTCATTAAAAAGTTGATAATATTAATTTAACAGTTACAGTTTAATTTTGAAGTATGCATGTATGTTTGATCTTGTACACTGCTCCTGGTACAGGTTTTTTGCCAATTAAGTGACATAACCTACAGTGAGAACTAGCTGCAGCAACAGAAAGTAAATGGATGCTATCAAATGTCAATATCCCACTCCTTTTTAACTAATAAATTGTATTGAAATGTAATCAGATGATATGAATATGAAGGAAATATTTATACACACTGGATTTCTGGAATGTAATAACTTTCCCTGACCAACTTAAAATTGTAGCAAAATCTTGCTTGATTGAACTAGTGTTATCATTGAAGTCAGTAATCAAGTTGATAGTCAGTACTTTGACTTTGATTTTAAGGTCAGAGGTTTTGACTGTTATTTAGCTGTACTGTCTTGTGAGCATGATAACTCAGACAAATATGAATTGATTTTTATCAATTCATATTCTGGATATATCTGATGATTACTTTGAAAGATTCCACCTCAACAACTTCCTACTTCCCAAAAAATATTAATCATAGATTTAGCTTAACTTAACATGTAGGTATATCTCGACATTGTCTGAAACAAGTTCAGTGATCTTCTAGTGATGATATCAGGTTCAAGGTCAAAGACCATGAAACAAATTTTTGTACTGCACATACATGAACAAGTACCTTGTGAACATTGTACCTCAAACACATAAGAAAATAGTTTTGTTGCTAAATTTTGTATGTTGGAGTGTATCAGAAATATCAGATATAGTTCAATATTCTGCAGTTGAAAAGAATAACAGACAGAAGAAATAGACTCATCTTTGAGTGTCTCCTGTTAGATAAATGTGGCACAGGACATATAGTTTCAAATCCTGCACAGTTCTAATATTAAAATTTTGTTAGAAGTTAGCTTAAATAGTTATACAATTTTGTGTTATTACTTATACATCATAGACCACATTAATATTACTTATACATCATTACCCACATTGATATTACTTATACATCATAGACTATATTGATATTTCTTTATGTGGAATATTACTTACACATCATGGACTATATTGATATTTCTTTATGTGGAATATTACTTACACATTATAGACTATATTGATATTTCTTTATGTGGAATATTACTTATACATCATAGATCACATTGATATTTCTTTATGAGCAACAATACTGTAATAGTTTTTTAGGTGCTAATTGACAGACACATGTGAGCACAATAGTTGTAAATGTTGTTTTCAAAATTTTAATATGTGTATATTTTCTTAATTATTACACTTTTACAAAATACTTTCTTAATGAAATTAAAGATCTTGCCAGGAAAAGATTTTTTATGCCCAGCCACAAATATGAAAAGGGCATATAGTGCTAACCTTTTCCGTCCAACCATCTGTCACACTTTGGGTATGTTTTGCATTTAGGTTAGTTTCTCGGGCATTGCAAGTTCCAGAGCTATGCAACTTTGTATGTGTCTGTGTTTTGGTGAGTACCACCTGTGTTTTGGTGAGTACCACACATATTAACAAAAAGTATGTCACTGTGACCTAATTTTCATGTTCAAGCAACTTTGGTTATATTTTGTATTTAGGTCAGTTTCTCGAGTATTGTGTGGTGAAAAAAATTAACAGAATCTACATAAATCATGCATAATATTTTCAAGCCCTATCTTTATTACTTAATTAAATCCCTCCTATATTCAGAAAATAAACCACATTTTTCATATAGAAAGGAGAATTTCCTCCCTAAATTTTCAGTTCTAAAGTAGACTCTGCATCATCCTAAACAAACTGGGTAATTGTGACCTATATTTTGTGCTTCAGTAACTTCATTTTTGTGTTTAAATCAATTTCTAAGGCATTATTGGTCACAGGGTTGTGCAACTTGGTAAGTAGATGTGTTGGTTAATACAACAACATCTAGCCAAAAGTAGGTCCATGTGACTTATATTTCATGCTTCATTACAGCAATAATTAAAATGACATTTGAATGTTATCTGTTCTTTTTAGAGAAGAAAAATGTTGTGATAATGGGCAGGAAAACCTGGTTCTCCATTCCTGAGAAATTCCGTCCTTTGAAAGATCGGATCAACATAGTTCTTAGCAAAGAGATGAAGTAAGAACAAGACCTATTCAGAATTGGTTGAGACTTTATGATTTTAATTTTCTTTCCTTTACTTTCCATTTTCTTCCAGTAGTGATGGTGGCTCAAACAGTGTTAAGATTTTTTGATACAATCGTGTAACATTATTCATAACACTGTTTATAGTGGAGATATAAGACACAATAAAATAAGTATGTGTGTTTCTGCTAATGGTGTGCTAAAGAAATAGGGTAGGAAGGTCGGTACTCATTGTTTTAATTACTTTTTTTTAATTACTTTTTTTTATCCAGCTATTGTTAGTTCATGCCACTTTTTCCACTATAAAGTTAGCAGTTTGGAAGTAAAAAACAGGGTATGATTGGTACTGATTTTTATTTTTTTTTGCATACATGTTAAAAAGTTATAGTGTTGGGGCCATTAAAATGGGGTAGGTCTGGTACAGGAACAACACATACTTTTGGGGGCCTACAGTAACTTTGGAATTATTTTTCTTAAGTTCTTTCTGTAATACTATAATGTGAAATTAATTTTGCATTGTTCAAAGTTCATTGAAAACAAGTAATAACTATCCTTCCCAGGAATATAGAAACTTTTATGGTTTTATTAGCCCCAAAATGATATTAACCAGGGTACAACATTGACCATGCTCAGCAATATTCAACACTTGCAAAAGTGTAACATTGTTAATTGAATATTTTATGCACAGCATCTTGGGATCTCATTTCAAGAAACTGGGATAATTCAACATTCCAAGTTTAGTTTAATGCCCAGGTGTAAACTTGTACCAGCTAAAAAAATATGGGGGCACAGCGAATAATTATGATATCCCTCTTTTGCTACTGGTTTAAGTGCACTGGCTCAAAACATGGTCAGGATTCGTATGCACCTTGAACATCCTGGAATGTCCTTGGGTTTTGAAATCCCTTTTCATGTTCTTGAATATGCTTGAATTGTGTCCAGATGTTGACTGTGTCTTTGAATATACTTGAATTTTGTGAAAATGAGAACAAAATAAAATATCCGAACCATACATGTTTATGCATTTGTTTTGCTTTGTTAATGTTTTGAAAAAAAATTTGTGTCCACAGTTTTTAGTGGACAGCGAGTGGTCTCCCTTATACAAATATTTTGGAACAGATGCATTCTGGGAGTACAGTTTTTTTTTAGTTCATAAAGGGTGTACCGCATGTTCATTTACTGGCAGACACTGGTGTTTTTAGAAGGGCTTACAAGTAAAACAATGTGAATGATCAATCTTGAGCCGACACTATAAATGGGGTTCTTGTTGCTTTCACGAAAAATGGTTTGAAAGAAAGGAATATTGAGATTGGCTTCATAAAAGTGACAAAAGCGCTAACAAAGCATATTCCTTTCTATGTAAAAAGCACATTGATATTTCGGCAATGGGGGAGTCTGCATTGACCAGCTGTGCAAGTGGAAACAAACATTCGGCATTACTAAAGTCAAGTCGGCCTTCTGTTCCAATTACAGGCTTTGCTTGAGAATCTGGGTTCTGTCCTTAAATTTGTTTTACATAAACCTGTATGAACCCTGACGGTGCCTTGTTCATGTGTGTATCCATTATTACCAACCTTTAATTGTTTATATTTTCATTTTGTAGAGAAATTGAGGATGGTGTATATCTCTCCAGAGGTCTACAGGAAGCCCTAGATCTGGTCAATAATGGGGGTCTGCCCAGTAAAACTGAACATGTCTACGTAATTGGTGGAAGTTCTGTCTATAAGGTATTTATGAGATATCCTGTCTTTAAGGAATTTATGAGATATCCTAAAAAGACTGGATAAGAAACTAGCAAATTGTACAGTGTGACCTACTCTCTGTGTGAACATGTATATGTTAATAATAATTCATGCCAGAGAAAACTCTTGAGAAATGAAGGAACTTTGATCATGAAGTTCTGTTGTGCTGATGTGAAAAGTACAAAACTGGTGGTCAGTTGATCACAACATCCCACAAGTCTGAGCAGCCAAGAGCCTGTAATGGGTGATTTTATATGCATTCACCCAATTGATGGTAGAAAGAAGTTCATTCATAAACTCGGAAACAAATAGTGGTCTCTAGCATACAAGGCATATTTAGCACTGCTGGATTGATGTCAATATCTATTTTTTGGGAAATAAAGGTAGATATATACATATGCTTCCAAAACCAGTTAGAATTGTGGGAGTAAAAATGGCTTTGCCAGAGAAATAAAAGTCCTACCAATAATTGTCAATTTCATTTCTCTTGGCATATTCAGTCAAGCGTGAATATATTTAGTGCAGTCAAAATATCTGCATATGTTCTAGATTTAGTTTGATTCACTGTCATATATCATCCAGTGTCTTGTACTGTTGAGCATGTGGTAATTATGCATCTGTTCACATGCAACCATATCCATTCTCTACTCCTTGTCAGAATTAGTGATGTACTTATCCTTGGTTATATAAAGTACTAAACCATATATACTAGAGTCCCTGCAGAGCCAAGTAGCCAAGCGACACCTTTGAACTTTACCACCAAGTGAGGCTGAAATGCGCACAAAAATGTCAGTACTTGGTTTGCGACGCTGCGGCTAGGAGTCTTAAGTCCTGTACATGTGTTGGCTAATGTTGATACGAGTACAAGTGGCAGATTATAGGCTTGCTGATAACTTCTTTTGAAAGTACTCAAATTGACTAAATTAATTTAGTTTTGAAAGACATTAGTTTATCTGAGAGATTATTTTCTCCTGGACTTTTTACTATGGAATTTGCTAAGCACTGCATCTATTTTTGTGTTCAGTTCACTACGGACATTATTATCATAATCTTAATTCTTGGGAGTTGCTTTTAAAATTCAACATGTCTAGCATAGGCTGAAGATGATGAGAAAGATAATCAGCCTCCTGAAGATGACTCCAAATAATTTCAAAATAAAATGGACCTATATATCTACAGTTCACTTGGACATGCAGTTGTGCTTGCAACATTTAAAAAATGAAGCAAATATAGTCCACAAAATGTTGTATCATAAACTTAAATTTAGAAAACTTAGGTGAATATTCATTTTTTTTTTATAAAAGAGCATGTGGAGTGGAGGGCTGGGATGGATTGGCAATGGCAGCGGTAAAATGTCTGGCAGAGGTTAGGAAACTTGGAAGCCATGATTTTATTTATAAACATATGTATATATATATATATATATATATATACAGTACATGCATCATGGATTATGGAATGCCCACTCATTATGGTGGACATGGACACTGGGCAAGGGATTAAGTGTACACTATGGATGGTGGATGTCATTTCAATCTAGAAGAACTCTGCCATTAATTGTATTGCAGCCATAGTGGGTTTTATGGCACCCCTCACTGATTTTATTGCATTTATCCCATGACTTGACACACTAAACAAACAGGAAGGAGAATCCCCTACACCATAATCCCAACCATGGCAGGTGTCAAGTTCATACCTTTAACTGTACAGACTATACAGTAGTAACAGTTTTTGTGGTATTTAGCAGTGGTCTAATTAGGCATACACACAGACAAATGTGCATAACAGACAAAATATCACGTTTTAAATTCCTTGGATATCCCTTCCACCCCTGCCCCATAGCAGAGCTTACATCAGACAGCTGCTTAGCTACAATGTAAATCCCTGTTGATCTTCTACATCTACATGTACCTGTTATCATATATACATGCAGAAATTTACATTTTGTTCTGCATCAGGTGGTATCTTTGGAGTTCTTTCAGAATAAATTATATTTCATAAAATGTTCTTGTTGTACTAATTATTAATTTGTCATAGTTTCCCTTTAATTTCCATGCTATTTCCAAGACCCACTTTGAATAAATTATTGAAAGCAGTAATACAAATAAAAATCGAAAAGACATTACAAACGAACACTGTACTATTTATACCAGACATGTATGATCAAGTACATGGGACATAATGACATGTATGTCATAATTCTTTCCAAAGTTTATTCAACAAGAATAAGGTGGCATCATATATTAAAATAATAAGAAAGATCTGTGAGCTATGCTAGAAAATGTTGTTTTGTAGTTTTATCTGTAAACTTAGAGAAAAAACTGTTTATCAGAGTGTGACATTTTTTAAATGCATGGAATTGTGTACACTGTATTGACAGCTGTGCTCTATTAATGACAAAGTTGTTTCAATGAAAAAAAGTTACTATTTTCTTCACTTTTTTCATGAATCTATTGCCAGACACTTGTCAAGTGACTCAAGGTGTGACATTCTTTAAGTCAGCCGAATTTGGATTGAGAAACTCTGTGATATTATGTTCTGATATTATCGCATAAAACTGGTTTCTAGTGGTATATAAAGCAAACATATAATTATATTGTATTTTTTCTAATAGGGACTGGCCATTTAAGTTAAAAAAACATAAGTTTTAATGGCACTGATTCACATCTAATATTAGTTCTTTTTTTTCTAAAAGTCAAAACAAGTGGGGTTTTTTCAAGCTAAATCCAATTCCCTCGTTCTCGCAGTCCCAGTCCCTCCCCCAATTAAATGGTTGGTCCCTTATTCCTTCAGGACAGTGCATAGAGTAGAAGTTTTATTTGACTTAAATCAGAATTCAAGCATGTCACCAAAATTATTATAAAAACATAAAGGGCTTCTGTCTAATGAAGCCACTTAAGCTGTAATAACATCCTGTAATGCATTAGCTCAAAACACACGAGTGAATGAGTGTTAGATAAACAATTAGCACATCCCCCCTTCCCCTGGACTTTACTTTTATACACATACCCAGATACATGTATGTATATGTGTATATAATACCTCTTTGTAGGCAAAAGGCTGCCATTTCCATCATTCAATTTACAAGTGTTTCTGTGCATTCAACTAGTTTTAAAAAATGTCAACATTACTTCAATTCTTACACTTGAAAACATGTTTGTACATGGTTCAATTCTCCAGAAAATATGTCTGAACATGATTTGACAATGATATCCACACACTTCATGGTTTATTTTAAATGTGAAAAACTTGGTTTATTGCAAACAAAGCCTAAGTGAAATTTGATGGTCTTGCTCCAGTTGGAACAGCACTACCAAGTCCAATAGGGTGGAAATGAGAGACTTGCTAGATGTAAAGAAGTGTACAATCTAGACTGATGCAGAACCTGACCAAAGAAAGAAGAAACAAAAGAAGGAAACAGCAGTGAAAGTATGTTTTTATTTGTATTTCTTTCTCACAGTAAACATTTATTACTTGTTAAGCCAAATAATGTCACTGAAAGTTATTTTGTAAACCCATCATACGAATATTTTGTTCACCGTTTAGTATGAAAATGGAAAAAAAGTAAAATTTGTTGTTTCTGAATGATTGTTGCAGCTAAATGATAGCTGAAATTTTCTTTCTTGATAAAATATTCAATCACAGGAGGTCACAATGAAACAAAATACCTGCGAGTATGGCTGACAATGATCTTTTATAAGCAAAGAGTATTAATAATTTTTGTAGTGTGTTACAGGTGACAGTGAGCATCATTATAAACTGTAAAAAGGTCAGGTTTAAGTTAGCTATGAAGTGCATAGAGCTGAAATATCACAATAATTGTTGTTATTGTTGTTAAAAGTATACAAGTGTATTTGTATGATTATCTATTTAGACCTAGTTTGCTCCCTTGGAGTAGTTATGTACTTGTTTGGCTCTAAATGCTTTATTCAGGAATAGGGATGTAATTGCCACATAGTACAAAACTATTTTGGAATAGAGTCATAATTGCCACTTAGTACAAAACTGTTACTAAGCCTATTTAGACTATTACACATTATGTTGTTTTGAGTTATAACGTTTTGAGAAGTTGGCAGGAATTTGTTAATTTTAAACTGTTGTGTTTTACTCATCTAAAATTTAGAGATATGCAAAGTAGTCTTGACATATTCAATAATTATTCACAAAAATATATGATTATTATTGACACAAGCAAAACCAAACTGATGATTTTTTGGTAAATTTAGAAACATACGAAATGTGAAGTTAAAATTGGGAGATTTGGAACTAGAAATTGTCAGAAATTATAGTTCTTTCCATTACTGGATGGGGTCATCATCTAATGCATCTCTTATTTCCTCTCTCTCTCGCTCTTTGACAATCTAAAAATTGCCCTCTCCTCTTTCAGTAACCTCTGGCAAAACACTTGTCCAGTTCACCAGTTTCAAATAGGTGATGTATTTCAATGCTTCCAAAGAAACATGTAGGCGTAAGTGTTATCAGATGGCACTAACCTGTGAGCCATTCCTGTATTTTGTTATTATTTCAGGTTTGGTTCTATGGTCCAATTTCATCTTTATTAACATACACTTACACAAAGCTTCAGAAACTTAATTGATTGAATGTCGAATGAGCCAATATTGCTGCAGTAATCAAAATAAACACACTAACAATACATGTGACAACCCTAGAATTAATACCAAAGGTTTACAATAAAGTGTAAATATTTTGAATTTATCACCAAAATCTCAAAGATCTCGGTGATGCACCATAAAGAAAATTAAAAGGTTTTTTGAAAGTGGAAATAGTTTTCATGTAGTTTTGGACAAAACATCACTCCTTAGGGTAAGAGAAAAGAATAAATTTATTCATAAAGACCTGATAAGAACCAAGATACAAAAGCCAAATGGTAAACATGAAACTTGGTCCAGGCAGCTAGAATGTGCAATTGGTGCAAATGAATGGACCAGCTCTTTTGTTTTGGCTAAACTTTGTACAAAAGACACAAAACTGATTAGCTTTAATGTTAGATTTCTCCATAGAAATATTGCCACAAACCATTAATTTAAGTGGTAATGATAAATGGACCTTTTGTAATGAGGAAATAGAACAAATTGAGCACTTTTTCTATGACTGTTCAGTTATTGAACACCTTTGGAAACTATTTGTGGAATGGATCCAAACTTTTGACCCTAATTTTTGAAATTACACAAGAAGACATTTTTATAGGAAATAACAACTTTGATGATCTTATTAACTTCCTAATTTTGCTTGCAAAATATGTTATATACAGATCACATTGTGCATCAAAAATCTCAAATCTCACATATCATAAAATTTGTGTTTTATCATATATAATGCTGGAAAAATATGTCACCAAAGTGAATAACGGATGTGATGAGTTTAAGAAAAAGTGGACACTATTTTCAACTTTTGATACATGTTTTTTTTTTGTTTTTGTTTTTCTTCACAACAACAAACAAACAGACAATTTAAAACACCTTGGGGTTTTTATGTGAGTGTGTCTTTGTGTACAATAATTGTGAATGTATATATCTGTGTGTGTATGTGTGTGTCACATGTAACACATGTATAGATCAGGATGCAAATAATTGAATGTAATGCCCTAAACACCAGGTCAGGAGTTGGTGTAGGGGAATATGTAAAATCCTGACAACTTACTTGTGTTCAGTAATAATAATAAAAAAAAAGTATTTATCAACAAAACCTTTCCCTCCATAAGTTCAGAATAGATAAAGAAGTATAATGATATAAAAATGAAGTTAATTAATAGAGACATTGGAGACAATAAGTAATAGATGCAGGTACAGTTAGAGATTTTACAACCATGGGAAACACATGGCTTAGTAATTCCGCACGATATACAAGGCATTATTATTGACAGAAATTATGTGTTTGGCTTACAAGGAATGTAGTACAATTTAAATACATCCACTTATTTGTTTATGAAAAGTCAAGCAGCCTTTTTAATTGAATATAATTCCCTTATGAGAAATGAATGTATGAGAGAGTGAGAAAGCTTACATATACATGTACATGCATAACATATAGCAGAAATTAACTGCTACTGCAAAAAGTCATCTTATACTATGTAATTCACAAGTTAGTTTTTTTTTAGCTCTTCTGGTCATAGACCAGGAGAGCTTATGGGATGGTCTGTTATGTGTCCTTCCATTAGCACAAGTTTGTTATCACCACTTCTCCTAAACTATTTGGACAATTGCCATGAAACTTTACACATACATTCATCCCATGGTCTAGTTGGTCCTAAGTGAAAATGGTGCTGCTTGGACATCCAGTATGGCTGCCATAGCGGCCCTCTTGAAAATCTTGCTATTGCCTGTCCTCCTATATAGATGGTCACTAAAAGACTTCTTGTGATGACTAGTTGGTCCTAAATAAAAGTGGTGCTGATATGATGCCCAATATGGCTGTCACAGTAGCCATCATCTTGTTATAGCTACTCCTCCTGAACAAACAGTTACATTAACATTGTGTCTTCACCAGAAGACTTCTTATGATGTCTAGTTGGTCTTAAATAAAAATGGTGTCACGTGTGCATCCAATATGACCACCACAGCAACGATCTTGAAACTCTTGTTATCACTACTCTTCCTGAATGGATTGTCATATCAAAATAGTTTTTTTTTTACTATGGTGCAGCTAAGCCATCCAGTATGGCTGCTACAATGGCTATCTTGAAAATCTCGTCACTATTTCTCCTAGAAGGCTGGTCATATCAACATTGTGTTTTCACCAAAAGACTTTTTATGATGTCTAGTTGGTCATGAATAGAAATGGTGCCAATCTGATATCTGATATGGCCATCATGACAGTCATCTTAAAAATCTTTTTATCATTACTCCTCCAAAACAGAAAGACATCTAAGCATGCAGTATTCACTAGAAGATTTCTTAAGTTGTCTTGTTAGTCCTAAATTAAAATGGGGTTGATCAGATGTCCATTATTGCAACTCCACTTAAATGGAAAGTCGCTTTGACATGGGGTTTTCATCAGAAGAGTTCTTTTGTTTTTTGCTTATCCAGCAATTGGTAAGGAAAAAACAACTTTTATTCCCATTAGCACTTAAAAGATTTTTAGATAATACATTATATTGACTCTTAGATAATGCATTAGATTGATCAAAACAAATAATTTCTTGCTATCACATGCATTATTTAGAGTTTTTGCTTTGTTTACATGCTGTATGAAATAGGTGTTCATTGTTAATATCTGGGACTGAATCAAGATTAGCTTGAATTATATTCTAGCTCTGTTGTTCCTCCTTTGAGTTCGAATATGACCATGACATCACTAACTGGTTTGGTTTCTTTGAGTATGTGAGTGTATAATCAGGCCAATTTGTGCTCTGAACATTCTGTGGCACTCTTGACTGGAGATGCCACTTGGGTCTGCTTGAACAATAGAGGACGTACTGCAGTTCTGAGATTTACGCTGCTTGTGCTTCTGCACTGCATCTGGATTTCTTCTCAGTTCAAAGTCTGTAGCTCCAGTGTGGACAAGACTGTGTCAGGTGGAGTGATCTTGTGACATGGCCTACCCATCTCATCTGTGATTTCATCAGCAGAGTGTGGATTCTTGAAATGCCTGCCCTTTTGAGAACCTCAGTGTGTGGAACCCTGTCCTGTCATCTTATCCTCATCAGTTCCTCAGGCAGCCCATGTGAAAATGGTTCAGCTTTTTGGCATGGCATCTGTGCATCATCCAGGTTTTACATACATGCATACAGCAGTTTTGGCAACACAATGGCTTTGTAGATCTTCAGTTTTGTTTGCAATTCTGATGCCTCTGCACTCCCACATATTTGTGCATAGTCTGCCAAAGGCCACACTTGCTTTAGCAATTCTGGTGTTGTTTCATCTTTGATGTGGACTGCACGTGACAGTGTGCTGCCGAGATAGGTGAACTTGTCCACTGTCAGGAGGGTTTGGCCATTTACTGTGATAATAGGTTCAACATCTGGCTTTCCTGGTGCAGGTTGGTGCATCACCTCTGTCTTCTTGATACTGATTGTGAGATCAAAATTGTCACAAACTGAGAGAAATGGTCAATACTCTGTTGCATGTCAGACTCAGATTTGGCATTCAGGGAACATTGCTGCCATTCAAGAAGAGTACCTTTACCACTCAAATATTGGAGGGAGAGAGAGAAAGAGAGTTTTAGTATTTTCACACATAAAGTTGCATACCAATAAGAAAGTATCTGCAGTTGCAATAACTCCTATATTCTGTCATTAAGTCAAAAATTTAATGAAGCAGTTGCAGTGAGCAAATTCTTATTTTTATCCTGTAGCAAACATATTCTGTCAAGCCAAATGAATCAACACTTAATAGCAATAATAATAATACAATAAAACCAGTCTTGAAAGACCACTGTCATGAGACCACCTGTCTTGAGACCCGATTCTTAATGCAAAGATTTATTGATTATATAGTCTTATGACCTGTTATGAGAGACCACCTGTCTTGAGAGATCATACTATTTTGGCAGAAGGGGTGGTCTTTCAAGACTGTTCTGCTGTAATAATAATAATAATTATTATTATTATTATTATTATTGGTGGTGGGGCATCTGTGTTCTATGAACATGTATCTAGTCAATAGTTTACTGTTTCTTTTCCTCTGTTTTAGAAACAACTGGACTGTTTGTTAAATGCTAAGCAGAATGCAGACAGCTTCTGCCAAAGCATCAGAATCTACCTTGCCTGCAGGAGACGGCAAACAGAATACACAAGACTCCCTTATGTGAAGCTTTGACCTCCACAGCCAAGATTTGGATGTCAGCTTCAAATACACCATGGACCAACAACATGTGAAACTGTGATCCCCAGGATCTAGAAACAGGTGTCTGTTCCAACTCTAACACAGGGTCAGGTGACACCTGAAGTTTAAACCCCTAGATCCCCAAATCAGATTGTAACCTCCTTAGGTGATATATATGAAACTGTGACCACCAGGATGCAGAAACAGATGGCGGCTCCAAGTCTTATGAAGAGTCGGGCAACACCTGAAATTCAAACCCCTTGAGCCCAGAATCAGTTTGGAACACCTGTGGACCCTCAAACTGCAGTGCCTTGAACCCCTGGGTTAGATATAGCTAAAGACTTAGAGTCATGTGCGTAGGGTTGAAGTAGCATGCTAGAAATTTAATAATAAGATATACGACCTCATGAATTCTAGGAATAGAAAATTAAAAGTGATATTAAGAAGATGATTAGTATTGAGAAAGGCAAGAATGAGATGCTGAATATGGTGGTTTGAATGTTGGTGGGCTTGTCAGGACAGAATGCCATCCAGAGTTGTCGGAGAAGAATTATTCAACTAGAGAATCTGACCAGTGACATGATGAATTACTCACTGATGGCATTTGTGTTCAGTTTCAGATTCCTTTGGACATTCTGGAAGATGTCCATCAGAATTACTGCAGGGTGGGAAATTTTATAAGAAAAAATAGAGGAGAAACTTTTTCTAGAGTTTTTTGGGCATGAAGACTTATTCTTTGGCTACAATTACAATGGGAGTGGTCCAAAGGGTAAAAGAAAGTTGGACCCAGTGAGAAAAGCAATTCTCAAATGATACATCATATAATTTTACCCTGAGCTGTGTAGACCCTTGGCAGGCAGTAGTAATAAATTCAATCAGTGAATGTTTGAGATGGCCAGAATTTAAGCAGAGGTCACCATCTGCAGGAATGGCTATGGCCACTACAGAAAGTACACTAAGTGATGAAGGTTCAGACAAATTCGTCTTTTATGGGACATAAACTACATTGATGTTGATAAGACTGAGGTGTCAAACTAAAGAGAAAAAAAACATTACGTAAGAAAAATATATACGCATCAGAATTGTTCTGAACTGGTCCCACCCTTTTTTTTTTCATCACTGTGTACATGTATGTAATACCTTTAGGCGTTTAACCTTGGATGATTTTTTTTTTTTAATTCTACTGCGAAGTTTTTGTACCTGTTAGCGTATGCACCTGCAAAAATGTACATACTGTTCTGTATCAAACGTAACTTCTATGTTCTTTCTCAATAAATGATATTTCATAAAGTGCATGTTGTACTGGTTATTAATTTGTCATAGTTCCCTTTGTTATTGCTGCTACTAAATCTATCTTACTCTCTCTCTCTCTCTCTCTCTCTCTCTCTCTCTCTCTCTCTCTCTCTCTCTCCTGTATATACATAGAGTGAGAGAAAGAGAGATCCTATATACCAAGGAAAAAAAACATTTAATTTTCTGTCTCTCTCTTTTAAGCAACGATGTTTGAAAATAAACATTAACTGCTAAATGAAAATGTTTCTTATGGTCACAAAACCAAACAATACAAAACTAATAAGATATTAGTTCGTGAAAAATGAATTTGGACATGTAATACATATTGAGAAATGCAATGAGGTCAAGTTCTGGTATTTTCATTTAAAGTTGGTTTCTAGCAGTGTATAAAGGACTGACAGTTTAATTTTGGGGAGCCAGAGATTATTCTAAAAAACAAAACACACCCACCCCCCACCCCACCCAAAAATTAAATGGTAGGTCCCTAAAGCAAACCATATAAAATTAACTTTGAATATATCCCGATTAATCGTTTGACATAGCACATTGAATAGAAGTCTTAAATTACTTAAATTAGAATTTTCCTCGATTAATCATTTGACATAGCGCATTGAATAGAAGTCTTATATTACTTAAATTAGAATTCAAGCATGGCACAGAAAATATTTTGAAAACATAATAGCCCATTGTCTTATAAAGCTACTAAATCATTGATAACATACTGTAATGCATTAACACAAAAGACTTGAATGGCTTAATTTTGTTACATTTCTTTATGCAGAATAAATAAATAAATAAATAAATTGAATAGATCCAAAGTTGATTGAGACAGTATTGCTGCAATAATCAAAAAGATCACACTGACAATATTTGTGATGACCATACAATTAATCCCAAAGGTTCACAATAAACAGAACATAATTTGGATTTGCAGCCTTTGAAGCCAAAAACCTCCTCTACCAACAGTTCAAAGTAGATAAAGAAGTTCAACCAGCGATAAAAGCCATTAAAAAGTGTGAATCCGCATATTAAAAGCAATTGATGCAAGTGCAATTAGAATCAATTTTATAGCTATGGCAAACACACGGCTTAGCAGTTTTAGCCAGTATACAAGGCATTATTGATAGATGCTATGTGTTCAGCCTGTGCATAATACAGTACAGGTTAAACAAACAAAAAACAAACCTAACGATGAATAAGAACACATTCCACTTTTATTAAACAAAAACTATACCGACAGAAAAACTAGAGACTATTTTACCATAAATACAATCGTATCTATTTCAGAAATTCATTTCACAAAGCATAATAGTAGGAATTTCAGTTCAGTTTCAAAAGATGATGATGATATGATCCATGACCAGGGGAAATTAACTGCTACTGCAATATGGCAACAAAATGTTACCCCTTATAGCACTTACTAACTGGCTCCACCCACTTATAGCGTGTACTAACTGGCTCCACCCACTTATAGCATGTACTAACTGGCTCCACCCACTTATAGCATGTACTAACTGGCTCCACCCACTTTTAGCATGTACTAACTGGCTCCACCCACTTTTAGCATGTACTAACTGGCTCCACCCACTTTTAGCATGTACTAACTGGCTCCACCCACTTTTAGCATGTACTAACTGGCTCCACCCACTTATAGCATGTACTACCTGGCTCCACCCACTTTTAGCATGTACTAACTGGCTCCACCCACTTATAGCATGTACTAACTGGCTCCACCCACTTATAGTATGTACTAACTGGCTCCCCCTTATTTTCTGTTCTGTGTACATACATACCTTTTGATATTTAACCTTTTGTTCATGTGACTTTAAACTTGATTTTGGTTCCCAGAGATTCAGCACTGTTTGGATGATTATTGACTAATTTCAGAGTTGGCCTAATTGCTAAACCCTGTCTAATTAAACATTTCTTACATGTTCTTTGGCAACAAATGTTTTATATGTATTCAAGCCAACTTAAAAAGGATAATTTTGTCAAATATAAGAAGTTAGTAACTTAACTAATAAAACAATATTTGATTGACATTCGGGAATAATTTTGCAGTATGTGTCATGTAGACTTGAAAGAACGTGCTGTGCCAAATGAAGTTGTATCTGCTTCAACTTAAACTAAGTGTACAAGTTTAACTTCTACTGATAATATTTAAATGCATATGCTTTTTTCACTCTCATCTTTAAATTTGGTAATATTAAACTTGTCAGATAACCAAACCAGGAATCATAAGTATATTTTTGTTTTAGCTGTTTGTATAAGAATAGAGTAGAGTGTGCTTAGTAGAGTCTGCATAAAAACAGTAGGCATATATATATATATATATATATATATACACACACACACGACTCCATCACAAGACTGACCTGTGGAATGTATTATTGATTTATCTTTTTTCTTGCAAAATCTGCTTTCAGCATTTGGGTTTATTCACTTAATTCAAAGCATCAGCTATTTGCAGTTTGCAAGAACCGGATACCTAGGACTGGCTCTTGTCTGCTGTATTGCATGTTGTGCCACCATTTGAAAAGTCACTTACATGCAAAAGAAGGACTCAATCAACTTGAATCATTGCTTTCTTGAAAAATTTTCAACCCTGTTCTTTGTATTCAACTTATATTTATTCTACATTGTTAAAGGCTCTTCAGTTATTTTTTTTTTCCTGGGATGGCTAAACAGTGGCTTATTTACCCTGAGCCAGAGTTTTAACATTTCCCCTATTTCCAGTGGTTGCTCATTTCAGGACTTAAGCTATTGTTTTATTAAAAGACTGGATCATATTTTCAGGAGGCAATGACGGGACCATACAACTGCCGTCTATACCTGACGAGAATTATGTCCGACTTTGAGTGTGACACATTCCTGCCTGATATTGATGAAGAGGTCTTTCATAAAATTGAAAAGTGAGACCACAGTTTTGTTTTTTTCATCCACATTATGTCATGATGAAATGGCTTTCGTTGGAGTGGTAGACAGCTAGAAGCTTTCACTTTTTCCCTCTGCTTTCACATTTGCAATTTGCAATATGCCCTTTTCACAGAAGTTTGCTGACACTTGCAAAAAAACATGAACATGGTGGCAACAAAGCTGACACACTTGTAGAAAAACATGAACATGGTGGCACCAAGCTGCAGTGCACTTGTATCTGCAAATTAAAGCCAATTGAAATTTACATAAAGTGTTTAAAAAAATTGATTCTTTGGTCAAAATATTGAAAAACTTCATGTCTTTGCTGAAGACAAAAGTTTCATAAATTCTTTAATCTGAGGTTTTTTTCCATCATTAAAGGTGACATGTTATTAAAAACTTCTTACAGGATAAATCTTTCCATGTGTTTATGTTGAAGGTTACCTTTCATTTTATTCAATAAGTTGGGTAGCAAACTGAAAATGTGAATTGAATCATCTGTCCTTATGTTTAGAAGGAAAAAATTCTGTAAGATGGTCAAACTTCAGTGTAAATAAGAATTTTTGAACTTTTTCATGTATACAACTTGTCTTATTATGAACTTATATCATTGGTCTTTGTTTTATACCCAGAAATGTGTACATTGCATCATAAGTTTTCAAAAATTTATAGATGGATTCCAATGTACAAACTTGGTATGAGTTATCTTTCTTTGAAGGTAAGATCTACAAAAAAGTAAATAGAAAATCTGCCAAAGTGATTCCTAAAATTTAAATGAAAAATAACCATATATTCTTTTTCATTAGTGTAAAACAGCATGACATACTTCCTTAATATTTAGCAAGTGACTATTATGTTTGTATGCTTCTCATGCAAGTACAAGTTTTATCTCATGAACTGTAATGATCTGTATTTTCACTCTTCATATTTCATTTGATTTACACAACATTCTTATTTTTTTCTTCTTTTTGTTCCAGTCCTGTTAATGTTCCAAGTGGCATCCACTCAGAAAATGGTATTGACTTCCAGTTTGAAGTATATGACAAAGTACAGACATAAATAGTTGACTTATTCCATTGTGACGCATTAAAGTTGTTTCCGTGTATCTCCACAGCGTGCAAAACAGATCTGTATTGTTTTTCTCATTCTCTTTAGTATTCTCAGTGGGAAACACAGGGACCATCCTTGGAGTACACTAGAGTGAAAAGCCCATTTGAAATGTAAAATTGTGCTCTGAATTGGGAAACCTATTTCTTGTTGCACTAAAATGTACGAAATCATGTCCAGAAATATTTATATATTCTGAATGTACTTGATTGCCATTAATTTAGGAAGTTACAATGTGTTTGTTTTTACTTGGATTTTGTCCATTAATTGAGTAGATACCCTATAAAAATACCTAATTATCTATTTAAATGAGACAGGATTTACTCTTTGCAAATCCCTGCCCTGAGACTATGAAGTGTACCTGTTTAAAAAGAGAATTCTTCTGCAAACAATGTCTTGACAAGAACTTGTGGTTTAATAGGAAAAAAGGATCAGATGTTATTTTAGATGCGAACAAAATACATATACATAGTTTACATCTTCTCAATTCAGTTGACAAATATTGACCACTACCCTTGTTATGAGGCATATAATTGCTTAAATTAAGGGTGGCTAAAAGACCATGCCTGTTTTTTCGAAAATGTGACTTTAAATTTTTTAAAATTCTATTAAATTATAATAGTATCCCCACAAGGATGCTATATCAGAAGTTTGATAAAAGTCGATCCACCCATTTTCAATACACAAGCTTTTGAAATTTTCCGCTTTAAATTTTATGATAATTTTTTGCTTAAATATTTAAGAAATTTTGTTTTCTCATCATAAAATTATGTTAAAATCATAACCGAAAACCTTTTCAAGAGAACCGTAAGTTTTTTATCTCTATAAGCTATAGACCAGAAGAGCTTATGGAATGTTTTTTGTCTATCATCCATCCATCAGTTAGTACAAGTTTGTTACTGCTTCGCCTCCTAAACTACTAGTTGGATTGCCATGAAACTTTACACATACATTCATCCCATGGTCTAGTTGGTCATAAATGAAAATGGTGTCAATCGCACATCCAGTATGGCTGCCACTGTTGCAGACTTGAAAATATTGTTATCACTACTCCTCCTGAATTGACAATCATATCAACATGGGCTGTTTACTAAAATACTTCTTATGATGTCGAGTTGGTCCTAAATGAAAATAGTGCCGTTTGGACATCCAATGTGGCGACCATAGTGGCCATCTTGAAAATCTTGGTGTGGAAAATCCTATTATCGCTACTTCTCCTAAATGGCTGGTCATATCGACATTGTGCTTTAATTAGAGGATTTCTTACAATGTCTAGTTAGTTCTAAATGGAAATTGTTTTGGGTTTGGTTTTGTGTGGTTTAATGCCATTTTTCAGCACACAATAGGCTATACATGGCAGCCAGTATATTTGGTGGAGGAAGAGCCTGGGAAGACCCCAGCAGAACCACCAACCCATGGGAAGCTACAGGCAAGCTTTCTCACATACCCATGTTGGTCGAGCCGATACTCGAACTGACATGGACAGAGGTGAGATGTATGAGTGATGAGCAAAGGGGAGTGCTTCAGACCACTCGGCCACCCGGGGCCCCAAATGGAAATGGTATGCATCTGATATCCAATATGGCCACCATGGCAGCCATCTTGAAACTCTTGTTACAGAAAGTCATATCAACGTGGGGTTTTTTTACCAGAAGACTTCTTATAATGTCTTGTTGGTCCTGAATTAAAATGGCGCTGATCTGTCGTCAAATATGGCCACCATGGTGTCATCTTGAAACTATTGTTCTTGCTACTCGTAAATGGAAAGTCATTTCAACATAGGATTTTCATCAGAAGAGTTCTTATGGTGTCTATTTGGTACTAAATGAAAATGATGTAAATTTACCCTCAATATGGCCACCATGGTGGCCATCTTCAAAATATTGTTATCTCTTCTCCTCAGTAGATGGTTATATCAACATAGGATTTTCACAATAGACTTCTAATGATACCTAGTTGGTCTGAAAATGCTGACAGTCGTACATCCAATATGGCTACTATGATGAGTGTCTTGAAAATCTTGCTGTCGCTACTCACCCTGAATGGATGGTGTTTTCACCAAAAGACTTCTAAGGATGTCTACTTGGTCCTAAAGGAAAATGGTGCTAATCTGATGTCCAGTATGTCCACCACTGCAGCTAATTTGAATTGCTGAACAATATCAGAGATGGTTTCAACACTCAGCCATTAAAAGGAAGAAATAGTCTTATCTTGAATACCTGGAAATTCTTTTTGCCCAGTACAGTATCAGTCCATTTGAATGACTCTTGTTTATATTATGTTTCATTACAGAAATATTGATGAATTTGTAAACATACTGTAATATGCAAGTTTTTCCTACACCTGATGGTACTTCAAAAAGCAAATAGCAGAATATCAGAGTCTGGCCTATCTATTACTATTTATTGCATCCAAATCCATCGACAGTAACAGAGTAATTGATATTCCAAGATGGCATTCTTTTATGTGAATTTTTTTCTTCTGAAAAACCACTCTATATTAATTTTACAGAATCAGCTTTACAGAAATTTGTCATTTGGTTGGTTCATTTTTTTAGCTCTACTTGTCATAGATCAGAAGAGCTTATTGGATAGTCTGATGTCTGGCCATAAGTTAGCACAAGTTTGTAATCACTACTCCTCCTAAACTACTTGGATTATCGCCATGAAACTTTATACATGCATTCATCCCATGGTCTAGTTGGTCCAAAATGAAAATGGTGCTGCTCGAACATCCAGTATAGCTGTCACAGCAGCCATCTTGAAAATCTTGTTATCGCTACTCCTTTTAAATGGAAAATCATTTTGATAAGGGGTTTTCATCAGAAGAGTTCTTATGGTGTCCAGTTGGTCCTAAATGAAAATGATGCAAACTGACTCAATATGGCCACGCAATGGCCATCTTGAAAATATTCTCCTAAATAGATGGCTATATCAACATGGTGTTTTCATCAGTAGACTTCTTATGATACCAAGATGGTCCTAAATGAGAATGGTGCCAATTGTATGTCCAGTATGGCTGTCTTGAAAATCTTGCTGTCATTACTCCCCCTGAATGGATGGTCATATTGGCATGGGGTTTTCACCAAAAGACTTCTAATGACATCTGCTTGGTTCTAAATGAAAATGGTGCCAATCTGACATCCATTATGTCCACCACAGCAGTGAATTTGAAAATCATTATCACTGAAAAATATCAGAGATGGTTTCAACACTCAGAAGTTACAAGGAAGAAATGGTCTTATCTTGAATTCCTGGAAATTCATTTCAACCAGTAGAGCATCAGTCCTTTCGAGGGACTCTTGTTATAATAATTCAATCCACGCAGTAATGAAGAGCACATCTTACAACTTTTAGCCATATTTCAACTGTCAATCAAAATATAAATTGCCATTGAGAATATAAATTGTTTTCTGTGACTTTTCATTGTTTCCACCTGCATACATCATGCATCACGTGACTCACCAATCTGTATGACACCTGCTGGAAAGAAGGGTCCAGTTAAATCAGTCACTAGGTGAGGTCCTGTGAGGGGAGAGAACTGAATGAAAAGTAGTTAATGTTATCAGAAATGCAGGGCAAGTTTGTTATTATTGTTCTTATTATTATAACCAACACTGTAATTAAATAGAGGTAATTCGCTTGTATCAAGTGAATAACGGATATATTTCATTGAGTGAGTGAGATCAAATATATCCGTTATTCACTTGGAACAAGCAAATAATCTTTTTATTTTATGCTCTAACGTTTTGGCTAGCTAAAGTGTATTACTGATTGAAGTAGCAGATTTCAGAAGGTAATGCAAGCTGTTTACCATTTATGTTTTGTTGTGTTTTGCATACATTTGCACAAAAAATGTGTGTAATAACAATTCTCCTAATTCAAGGTGCACATGTACTTGGAGAAAATATTGACAAAAAAGTTAAGTTCATAGTGGGATTCGAACATGGTTCTCTTGCGTGACAGGTGAACATGTTTCCATGGTTCCACTTGACTTAGCAATTGAGATCATAGAGATGAAATTCTTTGGTTATAATGTTATCAATGTCTATTGAAAAAATGGTGTTCAAAATAAAATTACTAATTCACTTCAGTGAATTTTCAAAATTATTTCTCTTGGAAGAAAATCCACTCATTAATGAACTAGCATAAATTAAAGTCTGTTTATTCATGAGAATAATAATTTCTGTCTCATTTAGTTATAATACTACAGGTAATTACAACACAAGCATTATAATTAGTTCTCCTGCAACAGAAACTACTACTACTACTACCATTACTGCTACTACAACTGCTATTAATACTACTACTAGTGCTATGGTGCTACTACTGTAGATGTAAATAGTGATGATGATTATGACGGGGCTGTACAAATTGGATAGCTTGACGCCCAGAACTAGTCTATTTTTCTGGACAAGTGCCTGACGGCAAGAGCTTAGTCCCAGGCATGTGCCATTTAAAAAAAAAATGAAAAGCCCCAATTTCATTCAAAAGATTTACTTACTACTTTGTTATTAATAACGCTCAGTTGGGAATTGAGTCTTTAGTATGTGCTAATATCAGTAATATGTGTTAATATCAGTAATACAAAACCTGTTGCTATTGCATAGCTGGTACTTTTCCCAACCGAAAATACCCCAACCGTATGACGAGAATTGGTCCTCCCATTAGGGTGAACCAGAAGATTCTAGAACACTAGATTGATCCTGGGCCACCCCATAGATACATTGCCCATGCACACTGTCCATCATTCTTTTTCTGGTTGCAGCCATTATGGGCTGCCTAAATATTATGTCGTAGAGAAATTGCATTCGCTTTATGTTTTACATCACCATTTGAGTTGACTTTTTATGTGCTTCATTTTTATCATGTGGAATTACCCCTGATCAAGAATTTTTTCTGTTTGAATTGAGCTCTCTGGAGAGCTATTCACATTTATTCTGGTTATGTTTGGTATAACTTGCATTTAGGTTCTTACCCCACAGGGGTGTTAGTGTAACTATTATTGTTGAGAAGTTTTATTTCTAACTCTATTTAATAAATATCTCCATCCTTGCCGAATTTGGTCTGCAGACTCATGTTGATTCTGTTTATTGTTTTATTACAGTAACGAATCTTCATGTTTCACATTTTCTTTTAATGTGACTTGTGCTATTTTTTTTTTATCTCAGAAAAGCAGGTCGCACACCAGTTTTTCCCTGTATGTTGTGTGTTTAGTTATTGAACACCAGTTAATTCTCATAATTAGTATCGGATAGTATTCCTTATTATTATCCTTTTAATTAGCAATCTTACCAATCAGTTTTGTTGCTAATTTAGTTGTTGCCACTTCTCAAATAAGGCTGGTCGACATAATTTTTTAATTATCTTCAGTATTATTTGGTTGTTTTTATTGCCTTAAGTAAATTTGGTCCGTGGACTGATTGATTCTGCTTATTGTTTATTACAGTAACGAATCATAATATTTCACATTTTCTTTTAATGTGACTTGTGCTATTTTTATCTCGGAAAGGCAGGTCGCACACCAGTTTTCCCTTTATGTTGTGTTTAGTTATCGAAAACCAGTTCATTCTCAGCTTAGGGTTAGCAGGCCCCCTCCCAAGGGAGGTAATAAACGGGTGGAGAGTAAGTCGCGTCCTCCCTTTAGGGAGGTGTAGTGCCTCCCTATTCCGTGAGGGCAGAGAGCGATTTGCACCCTCCCGTGAGGGAGGAGCAGTACCGTCTCTTTTCCACTACATCAGACTGAGTCGCACCCTCCTGTTAGGGGAGAGCATCAAACTCTTACATCCAGAAAGGCAGAGAGGTGGTCGCACCCCCCACCACCACCACCAGTGAGGAAGAAGCAGCACCCTCTACTGGCCCACAGCTCGGTGCAGGCTGAAAGTGAGTAGGGTCAGCCGGTAAGAGGGGAGCAGCACCCTTTCAGTCCACGGGGCCCATTGTTGGCAACGGGATCGATACACCCAGTAAGGGGAGGGCTCAGATCTAAGTCTATCAGATCTGGGGAAAGGTCTTCTTACAGATCAGACCGTGCACAGGTTATTGACTGGTCACTGGTCATTGAGTGGACGCCGGTCACTAATTATTGGAGCCCCTTCGGTACGGGGATAACCCCCCTGGGTCGATACGCCCCTGACTCCTGATTGCAGTTTCATCCCGTTGGGGATTCGGTTCAGCATTCCCCCGTTTTTCTATAATCCCTCTAAATTTGCTCTCCCCCACCTGCTGAGCCTGCTACTAGGGACAGTCCGTTAGCTCCACGTCAGGAGTTATGGATTCAGATCCCTCTTACCCCCAAGTCTCCCCCTGGTCTCTGCATCTAGCTGTAAGATTCATACCTGTTCCTGGCCAATTAAACCCCACCCTTTGGAAGCGAATCAAGTGGGTATCTCCATGGGGACCTGGGTCTGCCTTCCAGTTAAACACTGGAAACTTTAGGACAAAAGACTAGGTCACTAGTAATCTTATCCTCGCATGCCGACCACTTTTAAGCAGCATCATTGAACCTGCTGAAAGAGGAACCTATGTCACCAATTGCCCTTCATCGTTTGTTGAAAGCAGTGGTGAAAACATCTTGGCATGTGTTCTCCTTGTCGATGCCTTGTCAGCGGAACTTCTCCACCTCCGCAGGGATGTTGCTCTGGACACATCCAAGGTCTTACTAGAGCACAGTAAGAACCTTCTGAGGGGTGCTTCCCTGGAAGCAGAGACTCTTTTCGGAGGACTCTACTCCCTCCTTGGCTTCTCAGTATCTCAGAGACAGCAACACCAGTCATTTGCATCTGCTACTGGCCCATCAAACTTGCCAAGTAGCGAAATCATCCAGACTGACCACAGTGTCCATCTGTGAAGTTCTTTAAAACCATGCAGCCCCAGTCAAAGCAACAACCCCATTTCAGAACTCCCCTTCGGCAGTCTGGCACCAAAAGGCCCAGGGAGGAAGTTTGCGGGCCCTTTCCCCTGTCCTTAAGACAAGGGTGGGCAGCCCAAGTGACTCGCTCTCTCTCTTGCAGAGTGTTCCTCTTTCGTTGGTTCCCATAGGTACCTGGCTAGACATCTTTTCAGAGGTTTGGTCAGGCATAACGGTCGATGAATGGGTCCTCTATAGCATAAAGGTGGATACCGGCTTCGGTTTCGGGATCTCCCTTCTCTAGTTAGGTCCCCCATGTTCTTCCACCAGTTGAATCTGGTGCAGTAGAGAGGTTGGTCAGCCCATTTAAAGTCACTAGGTATCCCAATCCTCCATTTTTGATGATTGGTTGATCCATATTGGTTGGCTAGAGTATCTCGGACTAGATCTGTCTTGCTGTTGGTCCATAGTGAGCAGGCTGGGTCCTCTACCCAGCCTAGAGAAATCGGAGCTTACTCCATCTAAATTTCCTCACAAACAGGATTAGTCCATGTCCCTCGGGACAGAGTAGTCAAGATCCTGTCCCTGTTGGAGGTGCTGAGAGCAATGACCACGTTGTCGGCTTGTCCTTTTCTCTGCTGCGGACCTTCTACTCCGCAATGGACCTGGTTCCCATTCGCAGACTGTACTCGCATCCTCACCAGTTTCTCCTTTTGGTCAACTGGAAACCGCACAGAGACCCTCTGAATGCTCAGATTTCTCTAGGTGTGATTCCACCATCATCTGATTTGGTGGACAAAGCAGGGTCGGTTTCTGACTGGAGTCCCTATGCACACCCCTGAACCCCACTCCTATATGTTTGCAGACGCGTCAGATTCAGGGTGGGCGCTCATCTGGAGCTGAAAGGACTTATTCTTCAGGGTTCGTGTTCATAGAAGAATCAATTCTCCATATCAACAATTTGGAAATGAGGGCAGTGTTCTTACCCCTCCAGGGGTGCGTCAATAAAATAAGAGTTCACTGCGTGATGGTCTCCTTCGACAGCACATCGGTGGTAGCATACCTCTGGAGACAAGGAGGCACACATGCCCCTTTTTCTCAGCATGGAGGTTTGGAACCTCCTTGGCTAGATCCCTTGGAAGATTTTTTGTTGGACAGTCCGTCAAGGAAAGGGAACATAGACCTTATGGAATTGTATCTACACCAATCCATAGTGGATTCCCTGTTCCAACCTTGGGGAACACCATTAGTGGACTTGTTTGTAGGCTAAACAACAGCTCCTCTTTTTCGTTTCTCTAGTCCCTATCCAGAGAATTTGGGCAGTGGACGCTTTCAGCCTGAAGTGGAATCGAACCATTCGCTTACGCCTTCCCATCCTTCAGGATCATCCCTCTGGTACTTCACAAATAAGGAACTTCACTGCTCGGTTAATTTTGATAGCCCCTCTGTGGCCCCAACAATCGTGGTTCAACGATCTTGTCGTCCTGCTGGTGGACCATCCCAGGACATTACCCCAGAAGAGGGACCTCCTGTCGCGGCACAGAGGCGCTCTCCCACACAACAACCTGCAAATTCTCCACTTTTTCGCTTGGCTCATCTCAAACGATCTCTCCACTAGGACCAGTTTTCGAACAAGTCGCCAAGTTCATTATTCAGTCCAGGAGACGATCTACGTTGAAGGTCTGTGATGCCAAGTGGAGAATCCTTGGGGATTAGTACAGTAGGAAACGTGTAAATCCTAGCTCCCCCTCTATGAGCACAGTGGCTGATTTTCTTCTCTTCCCTTTTTAAGAGAAACAATGCTCAGTTTCTACTATCAAGGGCTATAGGGGAGCCTAATCCAACACATTAAAATTTTCGATAGGCTTGGCCATTAGGACTACTCTCATTTAGCAACCCTTTTCATGTATTTTGAGTTGCCAAGACAAGTATCTCGCTCACGGATGCCTAAATGGAATCTCTCTTGCATCTTGCGGTCTCTAAAACCCTAAGACCCCATATGAACCATTGGCTGACACTTCCATATGAGAATCTTACCCTCAAGCCGGTTGTTTTGCTCTCATTAGCGTCTGCTTGACAAAGTAGCGAGCTTCATAGCCTGTCCATAGAGCCAGCCTGTATACCGTTCAGTGGAATTATGAGTCGGCTTCTCTCCTTTGCCAGCCAGGTTTTTAGCTAAAACCAGCTTCCATCGGTGGCTCCACTCCCGATTGGGATCCCCAGTCTCAGTCGTATATATGCTGGGGATGATCCAGTTAGACTTATATGCCCAGTTAGAGCTTTATGCTTTTATCTGGCAGCTTCTAAAGGGAGAAGAAAGGGTAGGAAACATCATTTCGTCCCCCTTAAGGGTTTGGCTGATATTTTAGCTTCCCCCAATTCGAGGTGGATGTCATATACTATCAGGAGATTAATTGTAAGGTCAAAGGTCAAGGTAACTGACTGAAAGAAAAAAAATGGTTTTCACACAATAACTCGAGTTATCCACGATCTACAGTTACCAAACACCGTGGATGGCTTGCACTTGTAGTAAGGAAGCAGGGGTAGACAAATTCTGAAAATTCATAGTTGTCCCCTGGGCAAACTTTGTGGATGGCTTGCACTAGGAGTAGGGAAGAAGCCTACCAATGTTAGCGTCAAAATCTCAAAGGCCAATGTAACTGTGGCTGCAAGAAGAAAAAGGGTTTCTTTACAATAGTATTAGTTCTACGTCACAGACCTGGACCAAGCTTTGTGGCTGACTTACACTTGAGATAAGGAAGAAGCTATTGATTTGGGGTCTAAAGGACCAGGTCACTGTGACTCAAAGAAGAAAAGTGGTTTCTGCACACAAATTTTAGTTATCTGCATTGAGGGCTATTAAACATACCTGTAAGTTTATAGACATTTAAGATAAAGGTATGAAACTTGGTATAACTATATATCATCACTATAAGGTTCGTCACGTACAACATTGGGGGTCTTATCTTGAAGGTCTGGGTCACAGGTCAGTATTTTAGGTTTCAGTTGAATTTTCTCAGCTTTCTAACTTAACACCCGTTTAAGATAAATGGATGAAGCTTGGTATACCTATATATTGTCACTCGAAGATGTGTTCCATTGTATACCTATATGTTGTCACTCGAAGATGTGTTCCATTGTATACCTATATGTTGTCAATCAAAGATGTGTTCCATTGCATACCTATATATTGTCACTCGAAGATGTGTTCCATTGCATACCTATATATTGTCACTCGAAGATGTGTTCCATTGTATACCTATATATTGTCACTCGAAGATGTGTTCCATTGTATACCTATATATTGTCACTCGAAGATGTGTTCCATTGCATACCTATATATTGTCACTCGAAGATGTGTTCCATTGCATACCTATATATTGTCACTCGAAGATGTGTTCCATTGTATACCTATATATTGTCACTCGAAGATGTGTTCCATTGCACAATTTTAGGTCTTATCCTCCAAGTCAAAGTCACGGGTCAGTGTTTAAAGGTTTCTTTTGTTTTAGCATTATATCATAAAAGCAGTGTGAGGTACATGGATGAAACATGGTACACTTATTCTCAGTTTGATGGCATCTAGTGTACTCTTCAAGGTCAAGATCGATGATCAGTTCTTTGTACCCCTTTTCTGCCCTTTTCCTCCAATTCCCTTTGAGATAGGGCAATGGAATTTTGTTACTTTCCATGTCTGCCCAGTAACTTTACAGTTCTGTCTTAAAGGTCATAGTCAGATTCATTATTGTGAACTTTGTGTCCTCACCATGGTAGGTGGGGTACAAAATGTCACCGAATATGTTTGTTAATAGTCTTATGTCATCAAGATGTTGGATGAGTTTGATTATAAGCAAGATCTGAGCTCATTTATGAGTTAATTTTGTATCTGATTTGCTAAGATCGTGAACACCCTGGAAACTGAATTTTGATTGGATTTTGCTCAAACCAGGTAAAAAAACTTGTATCACTATGGCCTTAGTTTGTATAGTAAGTGAGATTTCTGAATGTTAATGGGGTGATTTTGATATGAGTTTTTTACCTGTCTTGAGACTTTAATTCTTATCCGATTTTGATAGAACTTGTTAAATGGGTTTTGATCATCAAGATCTTGGATGAATTTGATTAAAGGCAAGATCTATGCATATTAAATATGCCTTTATCCTTGGATTTTTTTTTATCCGACTGGTAAAATAGGTCAATTTGACGTGATATTAAGGTTGGGAGATTACATAACATGTGTTCTTACAATACTACATTAACCTGTTTAGTAAAATGGTCAACTGTTAGGTTATGTAAGCCAGGTGAGCAATGCCAGGCTCACTCATTTCTCTATGTATACTTACTGTAAGTCATAATGCTGCAGCATCATTCAATTATTGTAAATTTAGCAAATATATTCAATTATTGTAAATTTAGCAAATCTAGCATATTTATACAATATACAAGTTTACACGTTTAAGATTGATTAAATGTGTACTATCTTGCATGATATTTTTACAATGAAAAATAGGTTTGCAAAGTCAGCTTCTTTGGAAAAATGTTATGCCCAATTTATGCGCAAGTTACCAAAGAATTCCTTATTTTGAGAGTCTCATATTACATTTCAAATGATTAGTATCCAAAGATACATTATCTAATTAATCGTGTGATACTGTCTTGTATTTTAGCCCCTTAAGATTTTCATTATCAAATAATTGAAAGAATAGTATTAGTGAAATCGCCACCACAATCACCATTAACACCACCATCACCAACACAATAACGGTGATAATGTATACTGTATTACTTTGTCCTGCGAAAAAAATAAACAAGTAATATATAAAACCAAACAAACAAAAAACAACAAAAAAAAACAACCGCAAAGAACATCACCACAGCTACCAATAACACTAAAACTGCAACTACTGCAATGACGATAATTGTGATCATAACAGCATGGGAGGGTTTTTCTAAAAACTCCAGCTCGTATTACAAATGGCTACTGTTGAAGTAACTATTAAGTCAAATAAAAGGATCCGTTACTCTTTATTCATCCAATAATGCATTTATTCATTACTTTATTTGATATTTTAAGAATAATAACAATGCATACAGCCATGCGATATCTTAACACGTGTCTACCAAGATATTTCCAGTGTACAACCAAGTTTAGCTTTGTGTAACTTTGTTTTACCATTTTGCACGACATTGTTCACCATTGTGCACAACATTGTTCACCATTGTGCACAGCATTGTTCACCATTGTGCACAGCATTGTTCACCATTGTCCACAGCATTGTTCACCATTGTGCACAGCATTGTTCACCATTGTGCACAGCATTGTTCACCATTTTGCACAACATTGTTCACCATTGTGCACAGCATTGTTCACTATAATTGTTCACTTTAGTGCACTACCATATTTACTCTAGTGCACTGCCACGTTCACAAAAGTGCCCTGCCATGTTCATTTAGTGTGTAAATTGGAGTGCACTTCAAGTATAAACGTAGTCCACAAGAAGTGCATTTTGTTTAAGGTTTCGCATTTGCGTAACGGTAGTTATATCAAACTGACCTAATGGTGTTATTAAACCCACAACTACATCAAAGATTGAGGCACACTCACGTTCCTAGAATTTATTAAAGAGACCCGTAGCGATGTACCCCCATGCTTAAAATATGCACCCAAGCTGGCAGCATGTCCCAACATACCAATATAGATTCAATCCGTTATTGTACAAATTATCTGAACAAACAGACATAGTACAAATGTAAAACCAGAAAAGCAAAATCAAATGACATGACAAGAAATGGCATTCATGCCCACTGAGATACGTTTTGCATGATTAAACATAGTCTCGAATTGAGAAGTATGGGTAATGAGTCAAAGATTATGCAAATATTTGATTTATGTATGCAGGGAGGACGACATAAATCTTATGATTTCAAGGCAATCTTATTGCTGCAAGAGCAACACAATGACCATCATAGGATAGGTCGACTTGGGTTTGGGTTAGAGAAGAGACAAAGACCAATTATGAAACTGCTATATAAGTATGGAAATTATCTCGGTCCTACTCTACCATATGCAATTCAGACACTCCAAGCTAAACACTCCTATTTCTATCTAGTACTCAGTATAGATAAAACAAATACTCACTATAATTAGTCTACACATGGACCAAAATACTGGTTTTCAGTGACATGCTGAATTCAAAATGAAGTATTGAGAAGTTTTCCACACTTCTCCCAGTTCACTATACACATTAGCTTGCAAATATAACAAACGTGTATTGTAATATTACGTTAACATAACAGAAACGAAATTGTTTTTTCACTTTGACAGATATGTAACTGTTCTATTTATTTAATGAAATTGTGAGTCTATGTTGACTTTCTGCAGTTATGAAGCTATGATATTCACGTATGAAATGAATCTATGAAAATGTAACGTTCACTAAACATATGAATATATTAAAAAATACATCGTTCATCAACGGATACGAAATTGTGACACCATGTCATTCATATAACGAACACGAAATTATGACAATACACCGTCGAACCACGGATAACACTGGTCTACAATTTTTTAGAAGTCGTCTGCTTCAGAGATAACATGTGCTATTTATTAGGGATTTTGATGTGCTGAATTCAAATATGACAATTAAAATGACAATTAAAACAACTGATTGGATACTGTTTCCAGGGTATTTAAGTTTTTACATTTTACGTCTATGTATATTGTGTACATAGTAGACTCTTAATCATAAATTGTAAACCTAGGTCTTTTCATGTGTTTATGGTTGCTTTACATGATAATATTTCACCTGTCCTGCTTATGTAACACTTTCAAAAACAGCAAAAGGGTTATATAAATAAAAAATATATTGAAACAAAAGTAAAAAAACTATTATGTATATATAAGTACATAGTTTAGTCCTTATTCAGTGTCTACTCAGCGCTTCTTGGCTTGTCTCTTGTATTCATTAAATGGAGCATCTCTTGTCACTGTCCAGCAATAGTCTGCAAGCACTGATGGGCTCCATTTGCCCTGATAGCATTTCTCCATTGTTGCAATCACCTGGTGAAATCGCTCGCCGTGCTCATCGCTCACTGCTCCGCAGTTCGGTGGAAAAAAATCTAGATGAGAGTGCAAAAAATGTATCTTTAGTGGCATGTTGCAACCAAGGCTTTTGTATGCCTTGAGGAGGTTTTCCACCAACTCCCTGTACTTGTCTGCCTTGTTGTTTCCGAGAAAATTTATTGCAACTAACTGGAAGGCTTTCCATGCCGTCTTTTCCTTGCCACGCAGTGCACGGTGAAATGCATCATCTCGAAGAAGTTCACGAATCTGAGGACCAACAAAGACACCTTCCTTTATCTTAGCTTCACTTAACCTTGGAAATTGTCCATGGAGGTACTTGAAAGCTGCTTGTGTTTTGTCCATGGCCTTGACAAAGTTCTTCATCAGACCCAGCTTGATATGCAAGGGTGGTAACACAATCTTCCTTGATTCAACAAGTGGTGGATGCTGAACACTTTTCCCCCCAGGCTCCGATGACTGTCGGAGTGGCCAATCTCTCTTGATGTAGTGGAATCTCTCGCACGACTATCCCATTTGCAGAGAAAACAGCAGTACTTTGTGTATCCAGTCTGCAGACCAAGCAAGAACCTTGAAATCGTCACAAAGCTGCCACTGATGTTCGTCATAGTTTATGCACCTCAAAAGTTGTTTCATGTTTTCATAGGTTTCCTTCATATGGACTGCATGACCAACTGGAATTGATGGCAAAACACTGCCATTATGCAGCAAAACAGCTTTAAGACTCGTCTTCAATGAATCAATGAACAGTCTCTAACTCATCTGGATCATGAACGATGTTGAGGGCTGCCATCACACTATCGATGTTGTTGCAGGTTACGAGATCACCTTCCATGAAGAAGAATGGGACAAGATCCTTTTGACGGTCATGGAACATGGAAACCCTAACATCACCTGCCAGGAGATTCCACTGCTGTAGTCTGTAGCCCAACAGCTCTGCCTTACTCTTGGGTAGTTCCAAATCCCTACAAGGTCATTCAGTTCACCTTGTGTTATGAGGTGTGGTTCAGAGGAGGAGGATGGGAGAAAATATGGGTCATGTGACATTGATGGTTCAGGAGTAGAAGTTTCAGCCTCTTCCTCTTCCTCGTCTGACTCAAGTGAGAATGATTCTGGTGCATCAGGAACCGGCAGTCCATCTCCATGGGGTACTGGGCGTATAGCTGATGGAATGTTTGGATAATGCACAGTCCACTTTTTCTTCTTTGACACACCTTTCCCAACTGGAGGCACCATGCAGAAGTAACAATTGCTGATATGATATGTTGGCTCTCTCCAAATCATTGGCACTGCAAAAGGAATAGATTTCCTTTTCCTGTTCAACCACTGGCGAAGATTTGTTGCACAAGTGTTGCAGCCTATGTGTGGGGCCCACCTCTTGTCCTGATCTCCAATTTTGCAGCCAAAATAAAGGTGATAGGCTTTCTTAACCATAGTGGTTATACTGCGCTTTCACCACAAACATAGCAGAAGTTATCTGCATTGTTCACACAAGTACGAGGCATTTCTGCTCACTTTGGCTAAACAGAAATGTGTCCCTTTGCAAAATCAAACACTGACAAATAAGAGAGCACGACACTGTATTATTTGTAGAGCTGATATAGGGCAATTTCTTCAGCAGAGTGATGTAAGCTTAGTTATGATTGCATCATCCATGACTCATAGGAATAACATGATGCAATTCATATCATGTATGATGCAATACCAGCTTCAGATTGCATCATTCATTGTTTTGCCTAAAAAGCAAGTACTGTCCAAACCCAGTCATAGATTTATTCATAGATCCAGTCAAAGATGTATTTTAGTCATTTCTGGTTTAATTTGAGATCCCTTCCCTTTATAATTCACTTATCGTCCGCCATTCCCAAGTCAAGGGTTGTATATACTGACCCAGTATAATATCTTTAAAACTAGAGTCAATCAACAATTTTAAGCATCATTTTCGTTCTCAGTGACCCAGAAATAGTAAAGTTTGACAACATTTTTTGCAGAAGCATCTTGGCTGTAGACCAGTGTAATAAGTCTCCCCATTTCGCTATAATAGGGTGTAGACAAGGAATGATTCCCGTCTACCGAAGGACCCACCAAGAACCTTACTTCCGCACAGACACGGGTTAAAGCACTAAGCATCTACCCCTCGGACGCTAAGCTGGGCCAACAACGCTAGTACCAACCACTATAAAATTAGGCAGCACGACAGCTGAAAGATCGCTATTGTGAAGAAGACAATTTCCTGACAAAGCATCTATGCAATATAACAATACAGAAAAAATAGCACTCTATTTACTCGTACTTGGCTGAAAACACGGACGGAAAACACAAGCTATGCGAACTCCTACCGCAGGCATTTTGCACGTGCCAAAGTTAGTCGGATCCCCATGTGAGTAACTATGTTGCAATTGTTCTAAAGAACTAGAACATGTACCATGGGTAAAGCTGTACGCTGCAACGAGACCAATACTATATTTACATTAAAATACTATGCAATGACAACTTTGCACACACAATTCCGTGACAATGACTGGGTGAATCTAGTATTTAATTAGATCCTCTCTTGGGTCGCAATCTGTATTTTTCCATCATAGGCTGAACCGATATTTAAGACACATCAAACGTCCATGATATATTGGACAAAATAAAAAGAAAATGTACTTCGTTTTGAACAACATCATCAAAGCACAGGCTTAGCCTTTCACTAGGATCGATCTTTTTGTTACCGAGATGGAGTAAAGAGAAAGAACAACCATCACCCCTCACCCATTACTCGGTATCGGTGGGATGGGGGATAAAGCGTATCTGTAACGATCTAATATATTCTCCAATAACACCCCAGTTTCAAATCTTTAATTCTTACAACGTAGGGAGACATACTCTACATTGCACACGGACACACCGTACAAGAGGACTGTAGTGTATCCGGGAAAAATCTGCCGTAAATTCGAAATTAAGAGGCGAGTAAGTTCCTACTGAGTGTCTGTACGAGACTTCTTAAACCTTTCCAGTTCATTGAAGTTTGAAGTATGTCTACATTTGTTACAGCGGTCTTGACGAATCAACTACGCTGTTCGTATTCATTAGCATATCGACTTAACAACTTCTATATGAATGCAACCTTTTAATGTAAGAATTGACATAAATTCTCATTAACAGCACTGTCAAGTGCTTAATGAAAATCTCGCTGAAATTCGGCAAAAAATAACAGAATCATAGCAATCTGAACATACGTGATTATTTGTTATTTATTTGCATGCTTCAATGGCGTAGCCAGAAATTCTGCCCCCCCCCCCCTCTAAAATTTAATTCTGGGGTATGGGGTCCCCTCCTAATCAAAAAAGTTGTTTGATTGGAATTTTGGGCGGGCCACTGGACCTGGGTCCCCTTTCCCCCGCAGTTGCGGTTGCTACGCTACTGACATGCTTCTTGAGCAAGAACTTCCTGCTAGACGATTGTGCAGTTTGAAGAAGAATCGATCTGGAAGCAGGGTTTAGGAGAGGGATTGTGGTGCGACTGAAGAGAAGATGTCTTGGAATATGAGGTAGCATACGACAGAATATCACAGAATGACAACGCGTCACGCTCTATTGAATTTATTTTAAAAACACATGGAGGATCGAAACAGTGGAGAGTTTATTGTACAATATTTCATTCACAACTTGACACGTTCACGTGACAGGTTAATTCAGAGCAAAATCAGGTCGGGTAAAATACATATCACATATCAGAGTTAAAAAAATTTTCCAATTCGCTAATTGGTTGAAATAAAGCATTGTTTTATTTATAACTGCCCTTCACTGCTCCTATATCTTTTGCTATCCGGTGCGGTAACACAGTGTCGTGATCTGGGACAATCATGATAGCAAAGACATATAGCAAGTGTAGACAGACACTTATCCAACAAAAGTGCAGCCACGTGGTGTAATAAAGGCGGAGGTGTAATCTATGCGCTATAGATATATCTCTAGAAAAAGGTAAGTTACGTTTTACGCCTCCATATACAATAGTTTCAGCCAACTGTCAAACATATGTTGAGCTGATTTTTTAACGCAGTTAAAACAGTGTATCAAATCAAGTTTAGGGACCGACCATTTCATTTTTGGGGGTGGGAGTGCGTAGGATTTTCTTTCGAGCCGGGATATATTGTTTTTGTTCTGTTACCTCAAGATAATTTATTTTCTTAGCTAAATATAATAGGTTCTTTTCTTCTATAAATCAGAAGAACATTTTTTCAAGCTATTTGAGAGCCGGAAATTTTTAAAAAAAAATTATTTAAAAAAAATAAAATCCCATGCCCCCCCCCCACACACACACACACACATACACACATACCTCTAGCAACCTCCCGAAAATAAAATTGTTGGGCCCTTAGGCTCTCCAACATTCGTCGGACAGGTCCTTAGGAAGGTAGCCACTTGAGGCAGCTATTTGTAGACTTACATTATTGTCCTGTATCAGCAACGTGTATTAAGCGCTTTCAACTGAAATCATTATAGATCCAGCGAAGCTGTCACATAGTGCGATGACAGATTATGCTCTGCACTCTTCAATAAACGATGATTTATATGGAGCCGTATAAATACTGATCTACTGGTACATTATGAGATGGCTGATGTGGGTCTGTGTTGTTCAGAGTTGGACTTGCTCAATATACAGTTACATGCGCTAATGTCACTTCATGCATCATATTTGCAATTTACTCAAGGCTTCCATAAATTCAATACAATAAATTGACAATCATCATATTACGCAACACCGAGTCCTTATCGCATGTACATGCTACCTTGTATATCCGCTAATAAGAAACCAGTAATAAGTTTCCAATGACGCACTACTGGATTGGCCGTTATACAGCATACCAGCAGTCAGGGTCAACGATGTTTCCCTGATATCGTCAAATTAACGTTATGCATAGATCCCGAGTAACTGGTGCTAGATGCCAAGGCGGATCTTCGTTTATGAGTCTATTAGTAGAAATGCAATTCTAACAGAGTAATATAGATGTGAAGAAGCTGAACCATTCATCTTAGGTCATCTCTACGAAATAGAGGTAAGCTACTGTACTACCCTCTGCGTCGGCGTCGGCACAGATAAAAGCATATACACCCTCAATGAAAGTCAACCATTCTTCCTAAGTCCTAGGCAACAGTTTGGAGTGGGTTTCATAGCACCTACCCCTAGGGGAAGGGGAGGGGGATTACTTTCTACGTACATGAACATTAGTTGTACAATCGTAGTTACATTTTGCGTTTGGCTCAGGTTTTTTGCACACTGTGTAAATACTGTTGTATCTGGAATCATGAAACATAGTGGCAGAATGTATATTGATGAGCACTACACTCTCATAACAAATGTAGGACACTGTGACCTATATTTAAAGCTTCACTGACTTAGGTTAACTTTTGTGGTTTAAGTTTATTTCTCAAGCTCTGTTCATGATTGAATCCTCCAAATATATATTTGTAAATATATCTAATAATAATAATAATAATAACAATAATAATCTTTATTTAACGAGGATAGCACATTTGGTCATAAAAGACCCATCTGCCATGTGGTACTCAATTTTTGTAACAGGTCATATTAAAATAGTACCACAGCTCGACTACGGAGGAAGGTCATTGTGACCAATATTTCACATTTTACTGGCTTAGGCTAAGTTTTTTTTTTTTTTTTTTTTTGCGTTTAGCGCAGGACCAACTAAGTTTTCTGTGCCTTGTATATATACTGTCATACCTAGATTCATGAAAATTGGTGAGGGGATGCATATTGATGAGTAAAATACCCTCATTGCAAAAGTAGGTCACTGTGACCTATATTTCATGCTTCACTGACTTGCTTAAAATGTTTAATTTTATTTCTCAAGCTTTGTTCATACTAAAATCATCAAATTAGACGATTGTATGCATCTCTATTAGTACCACACCCTTAGTAGTAATAAAAGCCCGGTTTGAGACCACCAAACAACATTTTGCTAAGTCACGGAGCAGCAACGTTTTTCTTAGACCCTGAGGGTTGTTGAGGGGTGGGTTTAGGCCGGCCTTGGTGGTCATGGTAGTGTGGGTGACTATCACCAACACACCAATTAGAGACGCGAGGGGTCTATGGGATACCATCATAAACCATGGACCGCAAATTAACTCACTTATGTGCCGGAATGCCTTTAGGCCGTACAACACCCTGCGGGAAGAAGTGCTTTAATACTTACTGCGCCGTTCACGCCCAGAGATATAGAGACGGAATCCGACTCTTGACCTGTTGGAAGTGCGGACCAAGCACTCTTGCCGTCCATCGCAAATACAACAGATGTGGAGATGATCACAAGGCCGACAAGCTGAGACGCATAGAACTAAAGGTCCGCCGACAATATAGACAGGTCATTGGTGAGTTTATGGCCAAGGCCCATCCCACGCACAAGGCAACCTAAGGACGTATTAGAACCGCGCTGGAGCAAGAGCATATCTCCCACTTACCTCACCAGTCGCCTATTTAGAGAAAGGCCAGGTACGATAGCATACATAGCTGCACACATACTCCTGCCCTCAGCGACATACAACAACTACCAGCAGCAATTTAGCATTTACAGATTGGCAGTACACAATAGGATACCATATTCTACTATAGTCATCCCTTGCATAGAGCGAATCAACGCCCTACTAATGGAGGGGAAGATAACAGAGAGTGAATACTATGATATGCTGGAAGCATTACTTACCGTTTGAGAACAGCAGCATCCAGTCTCAGCAACCACCTGGCAGCGTTCAACGCCAGCCCCTAGGCGGCAAAAGCCTACACTGGCCCCAAAGCAGCCAACCACACCGGCTCCTAGGCAGCCAAAGCCTACACCGGCTCCAAGGCAGCCACCGATGCCTGCTTACCGGCCGCGAGGCCATCCAAAGCGGCTAAGAGGCGGGCCAGGCGGAGGGCTGCCAAAGAAGCAAAGGCCCCTCAACCCTAGTCCTTGCTGGACGATACCCTTTGCCAACTCTCGTACTAAAAGAAGGCCGTTCCGTAAAGGATAAAATCGTCGTCGACTATCAAACCGTGATACCACCAGGCCATTCTCTAGAAGTGGACCTCTCCAAACTACTCAGGGCTATGAGCCCCGGATGGATAAACATCTTGACACAGGAGATCGGAAAGAAAGGGGTTAAGCTTAACTTTAGCGTTAAGGCACAGCTAAAATAGATAACAGCAAAAGGGGGAAACTATCTCCATGTCACACTCCTTATCAGTCTCCCGAGCAGAAGTGGCGTTGTTGGCTGATGACCTCAATGAGCTGATCCTTAAGACCATAGCTAAGAATGAGGAGCGATTGAAAAAGTTTACTAACAAAGGCTCAGGCTGGCGGCTTGTCAGAGGCGAGGAGGTGAAGCTATACATTTCGCAGTACCATCCGTTTCGAGGCAAAGGGCACTTAGCAACCCCCAAGTGGATCCCCAAGAGAGCCGCCGTCAACGTGGAAAACCACGACGCCAGATGTTTTCAATTGGCCATCCTTTCTGACCTTTACACTGCTGATGACCACACCAATCGTGCCAGCAATTACATTAAGTATTCGGGGACGCTACGATTTGACAACTTAAGTTTCCAATGAAGGTCTCTGACATTACCATTTGAGAACCTTAACCCTGCCATCGCCGTCAGCGTCTTTGGTTGAGAGCACAACCTCTACCCCATACGTAAGTAGTATGGTAAAAGGGAGCTATGAAAACACGTGTATGATTTCCCAGTCTCGGCCTCGCTCACGCTCAGCCTCACCTGAAAAATCATACCTGTGTTTCCAATAGCCCCCTTTTACCATACTACTATAGTTATAATTAGCCTTTTGTTAACGCACACCAGCTTGGTGGAAATATTGGCGCACACGAGTCAACTCCCTTGATTGCAATCTATTTTTAGGTACACACAAGTATGCAAATTTGCCTACACCATAAACTTAGAAACGATCCTGAAGCATTTAGGGGGCATATAGATCTTTAATGACAGATCATGTAACGACCTATCTTCCGATGTTAACACAACCGAAGAGTTGCAGGAAGGAAAAGGTTGAGACCTCCAAAGCCGTTCACACCAGCGACCGGGTGCAGGTGGATAGCGAATTCCGATATGTTCCTTATCAGCTGAGGAACTAAAATATTTCGCAGGGCTAGCACCCGGTTCTAGCCTGGGCTTTTGCAAAAATATTCAAAATTACTTACAACTATATTGCCCGCGAACCTGGCTACAGCAAAACAATCAAGAGCGCCGTATCAAAACTGCAACATATTGTACATGAATTAGAGATTAAAAAATTGTATATATAATGTTTTACTTTGACTTAAGATGAATAATGGCTGCCTATGAGATCGCCGATCACCCCATAGTAGCGTTTCCTCCAGGCTTGAATGTAGAAGATGTCCAATTAATGACTTCAGGAATCAAAACATTAAATGGCGATTACAGATTTGCCAAGGACGCTCTCAAGATGATTTACCAAACATCAAAAATACAACAAACTTGGCAGCAGAAGATCTTTGGATGACTTTGTCAAAACCAGGTTTGATGGAAGCTTAGTTTAATGTTGATAGATTTATGATGTCATGCTGACAGAAGCATGTTTAATGTAAATGCAATAATAGCTGCATACAAAGAAGCTCATTGCGCTTACTTTCCGCCAGACCTCAATTTTTATAAACTCAGACGTGAGATGTCGGTGAACACTGCTTATGGGGTTGAGACGCTTTTGATATCATTTGGAAATTAACTGAAGAAAATGAAGAGCAGTTTTATTGTTACGCCAAAATAGCTAAAGAATTAAAGCGAGCTCTGATTTATCAATCGAAAGAATATGACAGATTTGGTGGTGAGGTTATGTTTACTTCAGCCAGGCTTTAGGACGTGCTAACACAATTGTCTATATATATATATATATATATATATATATATATATATATATATATATATATATATATATATATATATATATATATTATATATATATATATTTTTTTTTTTTTTTTTTTTTTTTTTTTGCAGACATTTTTTCGTACGTTGGACTTAAATCTATCACGATATTGTCTACGATTTTGAATTCTTTAACTTAATAAGCTATGTTAAACACAGCACCTCGAGCACCTCGTAAGCAGGTCTTGATTTGATTTAAAATCTTTGTGTAAGTCATGTAAGCGTACTTACACATCGACCGTTTGTTTTGAATTTTTGGCTCCAGATTTTTGAAAGCGGTTTATGCTTAAATTCCAATCCCAAAAATAATCATCAGAAATGGATTGAAAAAGGCCCCAGTGCCAGCAACACATGCGGCGCTTAATGTTATCGGAATGGCAGACAGCAAAACCAACAAGCGTTTGTGATATCTGTAAGACCGCTTGAAACAGTAAGCCCATTTGTGATAACTGTAGTAATACGCAATACGTTCTTCAGACTGTTCTTTTTCGAGATGGCTGCTAATGTGATTGAAGTCTAAGATATCTTTAATCGTATACAATAACGCTAGCCAATTATTTCTTTGTCCTCTGGCTGTATCTCTTGTTCGGAAACAAAAGGTTTATCTTGTGGATATTCCACATCAAACTTGTTTACTGTTTGTTGCAAAGATTGACCTCTTGAACAGTTCTGCGATAATGATCCATATATGATTCTAGATCAGGTCCAAGTTCTTTTTGTAAGCTCAGGCTCATTAAAGTAGCCGCTAGGTATTTTTGGAATGAAAAGAGAGTTGATACTAAATCCTGCAAGACGCTTTTTCCTCATATAGTAAATTTCAGTTAATGGAAGAGGCTTTCTACGCGCTCTTGAATGCTTACAAATGTTGTAGCATGCTTCAGCTAACTGTTTTTCATCATCAGCATCTGGTTGTGGTTTCTCTGGTTCTGGTTGTTGTGCTGTTTGGGTGTATATAGTTTGCCAGTAATATTTAAATAAAGCTCGGGCGAGTTTCTTTGTAACATGTCGTAGAGCCAAAGTGTTAACACTGTTTCATGCTTTTGAAAGCATTCTCGCCAGCTTTTTGGTGCATCTGGAGAGGCAGCAAAGTTTCCTTTTGGCATTTTTGTTTCTGCCGATGTAAACCTTTTAAGCATGTTTGTTCTACCGCCATGCCCTATCTCAAGATAATGAATTGCAGCCTTAAGCTCATTAGCATCATATTTTTATGCTTGAGATGATATTTAACAATAATATAATAAGCCTCAATTGCTTTTTGCAAAACGGACAACATCTCAACATCTAACACGTCTTTTTTCCGTTTAAGATTTTCAGTTGTTGGTATTTTCTCAAGATAATTCTCATGTTGCGCCATGTCATACTTGCGATTGAGAAGGCGTTCTTTCACACTTATACCTGGATCTGACGCGCCAACAAAATGCCCGCTAGGTATATATGTGATCCTGTCACCAAACGCAGCAAAAACCAACTTGTCTTCTGGCGATAATTGTCCAATGTGCTCAAAAGCTGCGTCAAGAACATTAGCTTCGTATACGTCATAATAATTGTACTCTATGATGTGATAATAAGCTTCAGCCGCTTTTTTTTCTTCACAACCTCTGGAATTGCATCTTGTTGTGGCTGCTCAGGAAGCTCTATTTCAGAACCGTGTGGTTGCAGTTTTGAGGAATCAGGCTCTGGCCGTGATTGCTCTAGTTGTGGTTTTGAGTCATCAGACTGTGGTTGCGGCGCTTCATCAGATTCAGGAAGATCTTTTTCGCCCTCTATTTTTTATCAGCCATTACCAACACTTCTAGAATCGTTTCTACGTCATCATAATTCAAACCAAGCTCTCTGTAAAATACCTCTTGTCGACTTGTTCGTGAAGTCTTTCTTGTTTTTCAAACTTTTTTTGCAAAATTTGATTGTACATGCATGCGTAGTCATCATCTAGATCTTTTCTTTCTTTTCCGTTCAATTTTCTGCGTTTTATTATTTTGGTTAGATACACTAATTAGTTAAGTATATTTTTAGAGAGCACTCCTGTGTTTTTAACAGCGCTGGCCAATTCCTTGTCATTGCAGAACTTTTTTTTTAGCTTGTCATATTTGTCCAGCTCGTCCCGCAACTGTGGCGCTCTCATATGAGTAACCGAAAAAAGACTGAGCACGTGATCATCTATTTTAACGCCTTCTGGATTCGCTAAAAACGTTTTATGCAGTTATTTGTTTTCACCAATTTTGTCATAAAACGTCTTAACTCTCGCGTCATCAAAAACCATGTCCTCTTGTTTTTCTTCAAACAACAGCGTGTTAAATTCGCGTGCAATTCTTACGAATTCCGACATTTTATATATGTTGCTAACATAAGATCATCTAGCGTAAAAATCTGAAAATAAGTCAGACCGGGATTGGTTTGCATCGCAGAAATGCATTACAATCTGTAGAGGCGATATTTTGTCGTGCCAGGGTTTGCAATCTCAGACGTTGCCAGAGGTGATCCTAATGTATCCGTACTTGTGTAAAGCGTGGTCCAGTCAGCGCTGTCATTTGACGCTTCTATATTCCAATGGTTGATGTATTCAGTTGCAACTGATCTGCCTCTAAGTTGAAAGCGCCAAATAGCAACCGCCACAGGACAATCTATTCTGATCCAAAAATATTATAAACGCCATCTGTATCCCATTCGCTATTTGATGCAGTAGACATGTGGTCAGCAAAAGCCAGATGCGCTCTAAAAGGCTGCTGAATATTCAGATGATGCAGAGGATACAAATCCGTTGCGATTATCAGAATTGGACGACAGCGATGGAATATGCCCGATTGTATTTATAATTCGCTTGGAATCCACATACAGTTTGGTTGTCATATCTACATTATCGGTTGGTACGCCCACATTTTGGATCTGAGCAAAGCTCGCATTGATTCGAGCGCCAGTAACTTCAAACATAAATGAGTTTACGTTGTTGATAATTCTAAAACCTTCTGATGCCTGAATAATGATTGGACTATAAGATACCGCAGATGACCTTTCAGCAAAAATCTGCCTTTTCTGCGAACCAAAAACAAAACACAGGGATTTACCCACTGGCAGATCAGTAGTCATTCGAGTTTATTGTAGCTGGTACGCTAACCAAAAAGACATCACTTGGACCAAACTTTGTATCCGCATATGATTTTGTAGCTGTATCATTTTCAGTTTCTGGCGCGGCTAAGTTTGTCATTTTGTTTTAGAATTAATGTCGATGTCGCCAGTCATTGTTCCATCAGCTAGCAACAAAACATATGCCGCTGGCACTAACATTTAATTGCCAAGGATTACCGATGCCAAGGATTACCGATGCCAAGTTTTGTCCTACAGAAAGTAAGCGTCCTCGAGGAAAATTTGTATTGGTACCTGTTCACAACACCCTAGCATTTGCATATTTATCTGCATACTGTTTAATGGCCGCATCTGCGTTATATGCTGGTGTAGTCACATTTGTAATCGTTTGCGAAGACATGTCTGGCGGTCCATACATAGTATCACCAGTTCTTTAGCAAGCGCTCGTTGAGTTCTGCATCAGAAATGGCTATTGTCGAGTTCGATTCAGCACCGCCATTAACTGTACCAAAAGCTGTATAATGACTCATTATGTATAACTCTATCTATAAAAAATGCGCATCATCAACTTTGACTCTGAAGACATCAAAAAGTCTAGACATAACTTTTTGTTTCCAGATTGCCATTACATGATCGTTGGTCCAACCGGTCGTGGCAAAACCAATTTGCGTTTGAATATGCTGCTTAACAATGGGCTCAATTATGAGCGGGTAGTCATTTACACGCTAAATCCAAGTCAAGATAAATACAGGACACTTAGCGACTTTGACAAGGCTGTTATCACTTCTGCTGTTGCTAATCACAACAAAACCTCTAGCACCAAAACATTTACAATATTAGAGCCAGAACAAATAACGCCCGTAGAAGAACTTGATTGCAACATTGACTCTGTCATAGTTTTTGACGACATAAAAATTGACGGCGACAACAATAAAATCAAAGAATACTTTTTTCTGTCACGAAACAAAAACTGCAATTCTATCTACTTGACACGATCTTAATACGACGTGCCAAAATACATTAAGTCGCAATACAGATTGCTTTATATTATTTCAGGTCTGGACAATCGCGACATTGAGTATATTGTGCGCGATTATTGTCGTGGTATAGACACTGCTAAATTTAAGCAATGTTACCACGAGGCCACTGGCGGCAGCAAACATTGATTTTATGACCTTTCACAGAGATGCAGAACACGTTCCTGAAATGTATCGTCGCGGCTTGGATGAGGTTTATTTGCCAGATTAATGTATGGCTAGATTCCAACTGAACAGCAGCAATGGTCAGATCTTATAATTTTATGCAAATACATTGTATATCATGCCATTTGTACCAGTAAAAGAGCCAAAAGATAAAGCTGAAATTATGCGAAAGTACGTAGAGCAGCAGCAAGTATTGCGTGGTCGTGTTCTCTCAGAAAAAGCAGCAGTACAGATATTTCAGCGCGACGTGGCACAAAAACTATTAATGCCAGTTACTGAGCAGATCGAACAGACTGCTACAGCGCATGATGCTTAGGAAGATAAAATCACCAGGACTTCAAAAGAACAACAAGCAAATATGATCGAAGGCCAAGCAGCGCAACAAGAAATGATGGGCGAACTTGCTCATGGCTTAGATCCCGCTGTTTCTGAGTTGCAGGCAATGCTAGGAGAAAGACTGAAGATATTTGAGGAGATGAAAGAAAACGCTGATTAGCTACAAGACGACTACAGCAACCTAAGAAGGGTTGATCTGCCAGAATTGCGCACCTTTTTGAACAGGTAAAAACGGCAAGAAATGAAATAACTCAGCTCAACAAAAGGCGTGAAAAGAGGCCAAAGGACGGTCCTAATATCGAGCCTATTTTCGAAAAGAAAAAAAAAACTTGAGTACTATTTTGCGAAACACTGCACGCGATCTTGAAAAAAAAGGCAGATCATAGTAGACGCGGATGGTCATGTTTGGTGATAACTTCTACGCCTATGTTATGGAAAGATGAACCACTTGACGTTCATAGGGTGAACATAAGATCATTGCCCCCACAAACAACAGTAGAACCTTCACCACCACAAATAGCATTGTTGCAGCAGGTAGCGTCGTCTCGACCTACACCGCCCCACAAACAATAGTAGAATATTCACCACGAATGACATTGCCTCAGCAGGCAGCGCCGTCTCCACAGATAACACCACCTCAGCAAATAAAATCATCCATACCTGAGAGAACGTCTAAATGGTGTCCATTAAAAGCACTTTCATCTTCTGTACTACCGCAGCCAGCAGCATCTCAACCAAAGACAACACAAGAAGGAAAGAAAAAGGTTGCAACAGGCAAAAGAATAAAATGCTATAAAAAAAATCAGCTAACGTTGCTAGCTGCCAGTAAACAGTAATGCAGAATAGAAAGTTTTGTACAAATATTTGATATAGACAACATGTCGCAAATTCTTCTATTTGATTCCAAGTTGGGTCAAGGAAGAGGCAGTAATTGTACTGTCAGATAGAGCACACCCATAGAGTTACCGCAGAATACTCGCTATGAGATCGCTTTAATTTCTGCAAAAATATGGAGTTCGTTTCATAATATTACAACTGAAGGGTTAGTAGTATTTTATCTGCATTTGCGAGCGCTAGCCAAAACTATGTAACCGGATTGTATATAGGAAGCCAATACAAATTAACCGCAAAGATCACAGGAGGATTTTTTCAACACTGTTCTCAAAGGCTTCTAAGGCAGTGTCAGGCATAGTCAAATGAATTGCTCCACTTCACTTTGATGCCGCAAAAAGTGCCGCTTTAGCAGTAGGAAGAACAGTTGGACACAAGATCGCAGACAAAATTAAAGGGACGCCAGCGGCACAGCAACCTGTTATGCTACAGCCGCCTGTTACATTGGAGCCTGTAAAAAAATCATCAAGGAAATTGCAACACCAAAAAGAATCTGAACGTGTACTGACTAGTACTGTCAAAATAATATTGACTTAGCGCGGTGAAGAAATTATGAATGAACTTGAGACACGCACGTCATCAGCCAATACGAGAGCAACAGTGTCAAATATCATGGCAGGACTGGGTTTAAAAAGAATTTTTGTGTAACAAGGATGTATAAACATGCTGTCTAAATATGCACCAGAATACTTCAAGCTTTTTGATGAAGCACTAATTGACGAGTCAGCAACCGAGTATGAGTACGTCGAATACTTGGATAAGGACTCGCATCAAATGAACAAACCTGGAACAATAATTATTGACACGCGTGATGAAGATGTTTATTTGCTGCCTCATAAAGCTTTTATTGAAGTAAGAGGTTATATTCAAACCAATACTGCTCCACCTACAAATGTTCTTGCTCGAACAAATGTAGCGCTAACAAACACCGGCTGCAGTTTGTTTGAGACAGCGCGATATCAACTTAATAATCAGACAGTTGAGGACATTAGCAACTATCGACCTGCTGCCTGCACCATCATGAATTTGATTTTGATGAGCGATGACCAAAGCAGAAGCTCATGTTTTGGTATAAGGACACGAGTGACCATGCAAATAGCAAAATGTACAAGCAATGTGTTACAGTTCTTCCTGATCCTGTGTCTGCTATGACTGGGCCAACTAAAGCTCAGGTTTGCAATGCTTTTATCCATCCATAAAATTGAAATTATAATCTCGGTTTGCAATAAGGCGCCATCTCACGGATTGTCATAATGAAGTTTGCATGCTCCTGCTATTAAGCTCCATTTTTGGTTCTTGTCGCGACATTGATACAGATTTTAGAGGCGTTAAGGAACGAGCTGATCCTAATTCTTATATAAATCATGAAATTGGTGGGGGTTTTTTTATGGACAATTCATTTTTACCAAATTATCGCTTTGGATGCCAAAGATAACGCTCTCTATTTATCATCCGATAGAATTGGATAATCGTTTGTCCAGGTTTAGCAAAAACTTTATTTTCAGCAGATGCGCGTCTACAAAAGTGGAGAATAGCCACTTTGCCTGGGAGCGAGCTACCAAGACCTGACTTTGCAGCCTTTCAACGCGCCACAAGAGATAAAGACCAAGAGACAAGCAGCCAGGTATTTGACAACTTCAGGCTGACTCGTATTGCTGTTAGAATCAATAGCTGGTAATATCATGAACGTGAGATTGAGTGTAATTTTGCACCACTTAGTAGACATTATTCACGCGTACTTTATGCTTCAGGAAGCCATGCAAAAATACCAGGATGTCGACACGGGAACTCAAATATCTCTGGAGGAATTTGCAAACCTGTAAACGATTTATTACTTTGACATTTCCAAGCACCTGGAGCGCACAAAAGACTCCATGGCAGATGCTGCAGTCGAGTGGACTCTTCAACATATCCCACCAGCCGTAGCTGTAAACGTGTATCGCGTTTATGCTGTAATTACCTCCGACAGATTTCTCACACTTGATGCTCTTAGTGGTAAGATGACAGTTATTGTTTAGCAGAAACTGGTTTCACATAATTGTCCAAAGATATCATATAAATGAGTTACTATTCAGTAAAAGCTGTTTTGATGCCATTGCAGCAGCAGTCAATTCAAACCGCACATAAAAAGCACGCTGGAGTATCCATTAGACTTGGAAGCAACCAACTGTGTCAGGGACAACATGTTCTCGCGCTAAAAAAAAAAAAACAAATACGCAGATTTTAATGTGGCAAAACGTTCCTATACTCAGTTAACCCTAAAGTAATCTGCCAAACAAATATCTCGCATGAGTGGCGCTTTACCAGCAATTATACCAAGTCTTGCAGCGTTGGCGCCAAAAATATTACGAATTCTTGGTTCGTTAGGAATAGCAGCGGCCTCTGTAGCAATATCTGGTGCTACGGAAAATGCAACAAGCGGCAGAGGACTGCGAAGCAGACATCAGCTACAAAATGTTTTGTCTAAACACTCTACATAGAAATGTATCAGGAATTTAGTCAGTATCTCTCTGAAACTCAACGTAAAAGAATTGAGCTGGCCTCCTCTACAGGTTGCCCAATGTCAATAAGACTATTAGAAAAACAATTATCTTCTGACAGTGACAAGTTGATGCTAACACAACGCCAACATGACAAAGTTAAAAAACAAAGTGTAGCAGGAAAAGATGTTGTACTTGATTTGTCTGCAGCACAACTTAAACAACAAGGCGGAGTCCTACCACTTGTACCACTGCTAGGCTTCTAGTAGTGCAGGTGTGCTGTTGCCTGGACTTCTTGGCAAGCTTTTTGGCCCTGGCATTGGAGGTAAAAAAAAAAAGAGCGTGAGGATTGCAATACCACGGAACACAACGCCACAAAGCAGTTTTGACATTGAGGATGCGCTTAAAGACATAAAATCATTTCGCGGCGTTTCCCCCCCCCCCCCAAAGATAGGATGCCAAAAACCAAAAAAGATATGAATTTTACGTTGTAAATATTGAAATTATTTTGAAGGCTCTGGGACATTGTAGGTTGCCATTATCAATAGAACAGATAATAGTGCTACATAATATTTTGATTCGTTTGGTCTGCCATCATGTGTCATCAAACAATATATTTCTGGTGCGCGGTGAAGTTGCATTTATAACTCAACACAAATTCAGCATATGAACAGTTCAGCTTGTGGTCTTTATTGTATTATTTTATCAGATCACGATACCAAGGAAAATCCGCATTAGATATTTTACTGGAATTGAACGCATTATCAACTCTAGAACATGACAAGTTAGTTTTAAGTACGCTTAATTAGCAGAAATATGCGGCAAGTTTTATGTAAATGCCAAATATAATGACAGCTTCGTGGTGCTTATCATGCAGAAAGAATACTGACAGTCTTGAAGAAACTTCATCTCAAACTAAAAACGGACGTTCTGTAAAAAACAAAACAATGTTCACCGTTTGCAGCTAAAGATAATCCAGATTTGTTAAGGCAATTTCTGGTGGTTGTGCTGATGCCTGCAGAAAATAACCAATTGTCGTACTTGACACATACTTTTAAGTTTTGCTTGTTATATATATATATATATATATATATATATATATATATATATATATATATATATATATATATATATATATATATATATATATATATATATATATATATATGCATGCCTGCGATGACAATATTTGTATTCAAGGCAATATAATTATTGGACACTGTTCTGTTTGTAAGTGTCGTAAAATATAAGGCGGCGCTTTTGATCTTCATGCGCTCATTGGTCAGCATCTTCCGCCATGTCTCTACAGATGTCTTCTGTCTCCACCTCCAGCAGAAGACTATCTGTATCGGTGTAGAGCAGCTGGGCCTTAGCACCATAACGCGCCTTTATGTGGTTATAGTAAAAGTCATACATCAAATATTTTCATAGTTCGAGGACGACCTGGCCTGTGTAGACAGGACGGTTAAGATTAAGTCGGAATTTGGTCGAGTGTAATGCTACGATGTTACCTTCAAAGATCTTACGGGTCTTAAATGCTGGGTCGGCGATCAGATGTAGCAGCTTGTCCTCTTGACTATCGGGTCGAACCAAATCGAGGCATACACGCTTCCGCAGATTTTCCATGGTCTGGCTCAAGATGGAATTGTTGAGCAGCTTAAAGTAGTCCTTGTCGAAGCTATTTGTGGCCTTGGTCCGCAAATCTGTGTTCTTCTGGATGTAGGGTGCCATCCACGGGCTCTGGTCAAATTTTTGCGCCCTGTGAATCTTGGTGATGCACATGACAAGGCTAGTGTTGAGCTGGAGGTTTCGGTAGTAAATGACATATCGCCTCTTCTTCAGCAGATTAGGTATCAGTTTCTTACATCCGGTGTAATGACCTCCCAGCTTGTTTACCAAACCAATCTGGTAGGAAGACAGCCATTCTTTCGGAATAGTCATAGACTTAGGGGCTAGAGGGTAGTCACTGTGAGCATCGGGCAGCTCTTCCGCCTAGTCCAAGTCCACCTCGAGAAGGTTATCCTTGGGAGCATCAGGGGTTATGTTACTTAAATCAATCTTTTCGGGATCGACTCAACGGTGACCGCCCGTGTGTAGGCTCTGCATCATGGCCCATTTATAATGGTTATTGGTATCAAGATAGGTGTTAGGCTAGGAGGGGTCGTAGTCTGGGCACTTGGGATTATTGGCCTTTGCGTATTGCTTACTCACCATATAGGTGCCACCCCTGTCAACAAATAAATGCATGCCAATGTCTATCAGCAACTCATGTTCTGCCCCTGTAGTTTTGAGAAGTGCGTCCAAGGTCATTCCGAGAGTGCTAAAGTAGTGAGGAGGTTCCACGTCATACGTCTTTATTGAAGTGAACCGAAAGGTCTCAAATATGTCGTCCAGAAGCAGTACGTTAGTTCTAAGGTAAAGGTCGTGATAGTCTCCCATCGTCTTGCAGCCAAAGGTATTCCATACTTTCTGGGCGTGCTGATAGTCCTCAGACGATATGATCGCACGGTTGATGCTGCGAAAGGCCCCAATTGGGAGTAGCTAAGTCTCATAAAACCGATCTCACCAATCCATATACTCGTACGGATATTCACCCTTGACGGTCAAAAGCGGGACATCGTATGCAGTATATCGACAGGTGATGTGGAAGTTTTTCTGAGGAAGATCGGTAGCCAGTTTGACCAGGCTGCAGGGTAAAAACTATTAGCTGTCTATACACTGGAGCTGACCCAAGGAAATAGTCGTATATTTTTCCATGTTATTGGGAATGGCATTGACGTCTGCCGTTAAGGCCATTCACAGCGCTGCCATCAGCAGGTGGCCGTGGTAGTTCCTCATGTTGCGAAAGATAACGGGAACTTTAGTTTTTTTCAGGCTTAGTCGTAGCTGGAGGTTACAGCTGTTATGGGCGGTTCCTCGGTATTGACCGGTGATGTGGCAGTGGTCTCTTACTTTGGCATCACACACACGTCCTTTGGGCAGATGTGATAGACTTTAGCCGCTTCAAACGCAGCAGTGTTGGCAGAAGTTATCACCAAAGAGCGAGGGTTGGCTATTTCCTCTCAGAGACTTACCATTTCCATCTTCACGCTTTTAATAAGTTAGACTACCCCGTGACTTCCCTCTGTATATGACTGGGTGTTTGGTTTTACCGTCACATCGCTTAATGATGTAGCAGAAGCCGCATGGAGGCTGGTTGGAGGTTTTATAGGTATCGGTATAGGTGGGATCGACCTCTTCCCTTGTACTGGCACGTTAAGGGGCCTCGAAGTCATCTTAGATAACGTAAGGTACGGCCATCTGATTAAAGAGGCGCTTAAAGTAAAACTTGTTTTTTTCTGGTTCTGGTAAAAAAGTCCTCTGTGGTTTTGAGCCTATGCCGCGACAGTCCTTAACGTGACTATCCAAAGGGTAAAGTTTTGAGAGGGTGTGTAGGCATCGAAAACAGACGTGCTTTTTATGCTCATTTTTGTTAATGCTATACATCATCCGGGAAATGTCCTTGATCCATACATACTGCTTATTATCTTCCGACAGCATCAGCAGGCTGACGTTTTTATCCAGAGCTTTATCTGATATACATAAGCAATATGCAGAAAGGGAGCTATGAAAACATGTGTACGATTTATTTTCCAATCTAGGCCTCGCTCACGCTCAGCCTCACCTAAAAATTCATACGTATATTTCCAATATTCCCTTTTCTACATACCACTATAGTTATAATTCGCCCTTTGTTAGCGCACACCAGCTTGGTGGAAATGGCGCACATGAGCTAACTCCCTTGATTGGAAGCTATTTTTAGGGATACACAAGAATGCAAGTTTGCATACACCAAAAACTTAGAAACGTAGTATAGAACTTATATATATATATATATACTATCTAGATTTAGTTTGTCGCTAGCCTGCGTTGGCGTCGTTCCAATGCTTTTGTTTTTGATATTGTTGGATTTATGTACCAGCAACTGCAACACAGTTACATATTTACTCGTTTTATTTGACTTCCCAAAAGACCACCCTTTACAAAGCGACGCTAACAAGACGGTGGTACGAAAGTGTAAGGATGAATATAACGGCATCTCTATTGCTGAGTTCGTAGGCCTACGTCCTAAAATGTACTCTATCCTGCGATCAGACAGTGTAGAGTTCCCAAGGGCTAAAGGCGTAGCGAGATCGACGGTCAAGGCTGACCTACGGCATAACCTATACCCTGAGAGCCTTACGCAGAGAAGGGAGTTTCGTCACATCAACACAGCCATACGTAGCACAAAACACCAGAAAGGGGCATATAGCCCAACAAAGACACGCCTGTCCCCAGTGGACAGGAAAAAATGAATCGCTCCCGATGGGATCAGGACCCAGGCCTATGGCGACGTCCAAACAAAGATGAAGACCGACAAAGAGTTTGAAGAGTTTACGAACTCCATACTCAAGACTTGAGTATTTGCGGATGAGGTGCCAGAATAACGAGTCGTGACAAATCCAGATAGGGAGGAAGGTTCTTCTCCTTGCGCCACCTGCAGGGTGACCAGATCTGCAGCACCCAGGGCAGAGTTGTGTTGTACGTCACCGCTGTGACACCCGCATCCCGCAGGGACTGAATCTCCGCTCGCTGCTCGTTCGACAGGTACTCGGAAGACATGGCGTATAGTTTGAGACCTCCAATTTGACTCAGCGTGCTTTCCGCTGTGTGAGAATACCCTTGGGAGGTAGTTGGGTATTTTCCGTTACGACTTGCTGCTCTTCTCGCACGAACCCACTACAAGGCGGCCGATCACCCGCCTCATTGAGGGACTTATTGAGGTGGCATATGACGGGCTGGCCAGGGATTTCCATCGGTCGAGTATAGCATATGTATCCAGCGATCATACAGGATCGGTGGCGCAGCTGGTCCCATCATCCAGCTGGGCACATACAAGTACCGCACCAGCACCAGCGCATGGAGTGGCCGACCAGGCGGCTTTCCCTAGCGCGCCGCAGGTGCAGCAGGCGGGGCGCGGATGGCGACGACCGGTCTTGCGTCAGTAAGCCGGGTCACCGCTCTATTCAGCATAGACACCACGGGCGCCAGTCACCGAACCCGCTCCACGCTGCGTGCCGCCAGGGCGGTTGAAAGCGGCGGACGCGTCAAGGGAATCCAAGGCAGAGCCCGTCGGCGTGATGGTTCAAGCGGCGGAAGTGTCAGAGGAACCTAAATAGAACAGGAGTTTATCGAGGCCCCCGAAGAACCAAAGCAAGTGCAAATGTTTACAGAGGCGGGTAAGGAGCTTATTCAAAAACGTGATAGTGTGAGGGTCGCTGCCACTATCCCAAAAAATTACAAATCTTATTTAGTGTCACCTCCAACCGCCGACTTAACGAGGCAGGGTTGAGTGCGCGTACTATTTGAAGGGACCGGTGGAGGCTCTGAAAAGAAGTAGAACCATTTCTTGGGCCAAGCAACGAAATTATGGCCAGAATTAAATGAGGCAAAGAAGAAAACGTCGCAGAGTAAGCCGCTGCCGCCGCAGCAACAGCCACGCACTGGCAAAGGTCTGCCGCGCTGTCTTTTGTCCCTACAACGTGGAAGAACTTGTTAGCCGCGCGGAAACGCTCTTCCGGGCCTACCGGGCCAGCAAAAGGTCCATCGGGCTAATCAACCAGGCGGGCACTCATTGTCGACAGATCTTCTGGCCATCGCCATGGACAAGCTCACGTATCAGTCGTTAATTAGAGAGATTTTGACGATGTCTATCACTCGTTCAAAGACGGCGACATGGAGACATTCGCGCGCGCAATCCAGTCTTGACGAAAACGTGTCGACCCAGTTGCGGGTCATCCAGGAGCAGACTGTGCTGCTCACTATCCAGATGGTCTCGGCGAGCTCGAAGCAGCCGGCACATACGAAGTGGTTTTCCCGACGCCGCTCGTGGCCAATTGGAAGAGCGACCTAGAGATCGCCCTGGCGTCGCTTCGGGTCTACTACAGCTGGCCCAATGTCTGCGCTGAGCCATTTGGCGGCCTCTCGGCCAACAACCTGCTTGTGTTTTCCTCACACGTCAGCGCGACCTACAATATCGACGCCATCAACACGAAGGTCCAGCGGCAGATCACGGCTCGGAGGGAGGGGGGACGCAAAAGTGAGCATCCGCTACAACGATTTTACCCTAAGGCCAAAGAAGTTGGGTCAGCTGTCTACCGTATGGACGTCGTGCATTTGAGCCTGCGTTCGCTGCTGGGCTGGCGAAAGGAGGTCGACCCCACGGACGCCGTCCTTGGGCCTCGGCTACCACTTGCGCCAGGCATCGTGCAGATCACGTCCAACATCGCAGTGTACGTCACTTGTGATCTCCTGATGGACTCCTACGTGGACTCCAATAGCAGCAACCGGGACATCGCCGGCTATGTGCTCTACAACTTCGCCTCTGACGCAATCCCGGGCGAGCTCATGACCTTCGCGATCACGCTGCCTGTCTACCTGCCCTGCCGAAACACCCGCATCAACAGCCTGAGATTCACGCTGACTGATCAGGACGGTCACCTGCTGAAACTCCGAGGTGAGACACTCACCGTCGACCTCTACATCCGCGACCGCTCCGCATCTGGTTAATATATTAGAAGTGATAGTGCAAATACAATAGTCATTAATTCACCAAGGCGTACGATCCGGGTACGGGTGGGGGATTCTCGACAAGCGACATACTAAGTGGATTAATGTGACAGGCTAGGTGACGTCTTCCGAGCCATCAACAGTGCAGCTAATAAGGTGGCGTTTGAGCTAGCGAGGACAGAGGCCCTGACGCCCAAGGCCATGGCCTTGAGCTCTGTTAGCGTCATCAAGACGGGCGCTCTCACGGAAGGGCTTCCGGTTCTCGCCGCCAAAAGGGTCACTGCGGCCATGCGTGAGCGCCTCAGTGAGCTGAAGCTACCAGCGACTAGAAACATGACGCCCGACGTGCGGAATGTTTTCAACAAGGCGGGTCTGCAAAAGGTCACAAACCTGGCGGCTGAGGGGCCGCGCGACGCCCTTGCCGCTAACGTAGCCACGGGCTCGGTCCTGCGCTGCCCTCCTTATAAGAGTTGACCCAGGGGCAGCATACGCAATGGCTTCATTTCTGGATGTACAGGACCCGCCCTCGACATAGGGGCGCCCTTGTTGCGCTACCGCAGCATGAGCGACCTGCAGTACTATTCGTTTGAGTCCTGCGATCCCAACCAAACGCGTCGGTAGACCTTCTGGTCCAGGACATCTCCCGCTACTTTCTCCCCACGAAGGCCTACCTCGAAGTTTTAGGTCGGATCTCAAAGGCGGCGGACGATTGCGAGAGATCTCACCCGTCATCAGTGGGATCATGGCGTTGTTTCATAGCGCCCACTACCTCATTTAGAATCACCAGGTGGAGGCCTAACTTGATCACGTGGGCATCGCCAAGACCATCCTTAGCTTGGCCTGCTACTGCAGAGCGAACGATGATGTAAAAGACGTCACGGAAAATGCCGACGATGTCCCTTACAATATAATACTAACCGCAAAGCCCGCCGTCAAAGCAGACCCCGCCACCCGCCGAGTGTTGAGCTCTGTCAACGCTAACTTCAAACTAGGCTTCGCGTAGCGGAAGGGGCAGATGGACGCACACGGCGAATTCTCCTGCGTCATCCTGTTGACTCACATCTTTGGCTTCTGCCGGTACGTGCACACAGTCATCTTCGGCGCCAAGCATACCGTGTCGCTGACCCGCAAAAACACCGACGACGACGCCATATTTCATCGCTAACGCCGCGAATGAAGGCAAGGCCAAGCTTTCTATGTCTTGCCCTGTGATGCCGGCCGTAACTCTGGCGCTTGAGGTGGAGACCAGCATGCTTATCTTCATGCGAGGAGGGCAGAGTACCTTGTCCTTAAAGGCCATGACCACAGATACCCAGCAGAGCACGGTCTCCGGCCAGTTCTTCTGGCAGATCAGCGCCCGGCAGGGCATCGCCGCACCAACACACCTCTTTCTAGCCCTCCAGCTCTCGAATCGGAGGAAAAACTAGGAATGCAATACGATGGTGTTCGACAAGCTTGCCTTTACGGCCACCAGGAGTCAACCAAAGAAATCTTTCTGTACTATGCGACCATCAACGTGGCCAGCGTTTACCGTCAGATCCTGAGTTTCATGGGTCGCAATCAAAACGTTGACAAATCAGACATAACGACTTTGCCGGACTCTATCCGATTTACTACTTCAGCCTGGAGGACCTCGATCTTGTCAAGCAATCGGTCGTGGACATGTACTTCAAGGCCTGCGTCCGCCCGGACCATGCCAGCACGGTCTACCAAGTCTTCGCCGTCATCCTCTCATATAAAATGATACTGCTTGAGGGGGTCGGAGAGCGAAAACGAGTAGTTGCAGCACCGCCAAATCATACAAATTAAAGTTCAAGGTTTATATACACACATACACGCGATGCCACACAAACGACACCTTGTGTCCCTCACCGAGGGCCAGCTGGGCAAGCCCGCCACGTCCTGGAGAGCCAGCCGCGGTGTCAGGCTGCGATTGGAGCAGGAGAGCTCCACGGACGTGAGCCTATTATGTCAAGCGCCTCTGAGCTGCCCGCAAGGCCAATCAAGGTGTCGACTTTAATCTTTTCCAGAAGGCCATGCTTAGAAGGGGGAATTTTTCCACTGAAAGCTCCACTTCCTTCCGTGGTGATTGATACCAAGGCGGCATCGATTCCAGCCCTCGCAGCCGCTGGCAACCTGGCTGCCCAAAAGGCTATGGGAGGCGCCGTCGGCTGCCGGTGAAAAAAAGGTGGAGACCTCAGACTCGATCGGCGGTGGTGATGAGGGCCCTTTCCAACTGTAACCTGCTGCGGCTCGCCAGGTACCCGAAGCAGCGTGTACATGTGAGACAAGCTGGAGCGTCTGCCTGGGCGCAGTGGGAACGAGGCCGGCATCGTTAAACTCGACATCTCGCAGAACCGCGGGACTCGTTGTATGGCGTTCCGGGCAACGCCTAACTGCCTGCTCTACTTTGACTCTTATGGCCTCGCGCCACCAGAGATCGTTGCATACTTCAGCCGGGTTCGCGTTGGCGATCCATTGACCCTTCCGCTCACCTACTGGAAAGGTGACGGACCAATCTGCGGCCACGCATCCATCGAGGTGCTCAAGGCGCTGAATCGCGATATGACCTCTGGCGCACTGCTGGATGCAGTACACATTTCGGGCGCTCGCAGAAAGACGAGGCGGTACCTGGGGCTTCCGCTGACATCGTCCAGTATGCCACCAAGGCCGAACAGGCGGTAGATTACAGCAACCGCGTCGGCGCCTCTGACCCAAACAACCTGTTTATATTCGCTGATAACATTGGGAACCTGAAGGCCTCCGGCCTGGACCTCTCCTCGCTGTTGACCCGCGCGGCCAGCGTAGAGGCACCTGGCAACCTCGCCGATATCCAAGCCGACGGCACTCTGCACGATGGCGGCAGGCTGTTCGATAGGCCCCAGGCCAAGGAGGGTGCCATGCGGGCCGTACACAACGTGGCCCCATTTGGCTAGAAAATGCTGCCACAAAAATATATGTTGACCACCAAGACGCGGACGCAAAAAAGTACGCCGACGACAAGACGCGGAGGTACAAAAAAGTACGTCGACGATCAAGACGCGTCCGCAAAGGAGTACGCCGACGACACGGCTCAATAAGGAGCCAGTAGATAGACTCTGCAGTTTAAAAGAAACACATAGATACTCTCTGGAAGAGAATAATATGTTACACATTAGGTATAAATCAAAACATGACGATGTTCACAGCAAGATAAAAACTGGCAGCAGTATCAATATTTACTACTCTTAAATACTGAATAATAAATGGATACTGCAGCAGTTATGACTGAAGAAGCAATAATTAACGATTTAGCATTTACAAGGAGCAACTCTCTATTCAAGTTATTTTGAACCTAATGAAGCCGACGAGGAATAAATTAGACACGAGAATATGTAGGAGGAACACCAGAGAAAAACTGAAGACATCATTGAAAACGGGGTTAAAACGCTTAACTGCTTGAAGTAAATATTGAGAGAACAAGGTCTGATCACTCAGCACTTGAATAACCTGGACGATGCTTTCAGCCTATACGCTTCAGCTCATAATGATGATGGTAGGCATGGTTTAAATGATAAGCCAAAACCTGAAAAAGAACGACAACCTTAAATGAATGATTTTAACAACCTTTAGATGTACATGTCATTAATGAATACATATTCATCTTCATTGTGATGGGTGTAGCGTGTATGTTGCTGACAGGTTTTGTAGGACTTTTAGCACAATAAATATCGAAGATGTTGACGTTATGGTAAATGCATAACTCCTAACAACAGTAGAAGATACCTCAGGGAGTTAAATACTTCAAACACATAGTTGCATCGCTCATACAGCCAGCAGCATTAAACCAGAATAAATATTGCAAGTTAGTATACCAAAGTTAAGGCCAAGTATCATGATTGTACCTAGTAGTTTTTTAAATGTGTCGTTTGACGAATGATAACCACAGAAATGGACACCCTTTATTTTACGACCATACAGAGAGAGAGAGAGAGAGAGAGAATTGTAGACATAGCAAACAATACACCTTTAACTAAGATCACTCTTGATTTGCCCAGAATGAGCCTGAAGGTTCTTTTGAAAGTGTGCAAAAAGACTGGAGAAAGTGATCCTGAAAAGTTTAGCAACTTGGCAATAGAGAATATCTCGGTAAGGGTAGGATTTTCAATTGAGGCAACAGTTTACAGCAGAAGCAACTAAGTATTTATTCGATGACAACAAAAACAACATAAATTAGTAACGTAAGTGCCAACAATTATTACACTGACATTCATCGTATCTGGCAAGACTTTAGAAGTACTCACGATAACAGACTACACAGTAGTGGTTTTAAATTAGTGAATGTTCAACAAGGTATTCACTTTCAAATCAATATAAATGAAAATACCAATGTTCACAAAATATATATCTATTTCGTTTCAGATGGCAAGTTAGCATTCAAAACAAGCAGATCAAATCAATTATCTTTCGGACATGTATGAATGTATTTGACGGAAGCCCACAATATGATCATTTGTGGAGTGACTAAATGTGGTAAAACATTGTTTGAACTAAATCTTCCAGAGACTGAATCATTTTTTTTTTTTTTTTTTTTTTTTTAAATCACGTAGTTATCATATCAGTTCGGATAAAAACAAGCTAAAAATATATCAACTCCCTTTCCTATATGATCTTTTTATCGGTGAGAATTTACATGCCAATGACATTTAAATCTATATTTATTATTTATATTTACAAAACGATTTTTGCTGTAGGTTCCCTAACTTTAGTTTGCCGAAAAAAGCGGGCTAGTGTTGTCTCTCTTTCCCTATATAGGCTTTATGTGTGCAAGAATTACACGACACTGTCATGTAATATTATTTTTATTGCATCTTCCAGCAAGACAGATTTTGTTGTGGTGTCATCATTATCAAGGCCTAGAACTTTCCACCAACACATTGTGAAATATTTGATATTCTTTTGACTAATAGTGCTTCGTTGGATAAAGCATTTTCGTCTGTATCAGCAATGCCAATAAAGTCACACACAGCTATAAAAAAAACATTTTTTTAGAAATTGCCAATAGTCAGTAAAAGCCTGCATGGCCCACATGTAGGTTATCCTATTTTTTAAAAATACATACCTTGATTTCTATAAAGATATCATAAAATACTATATATTTTGTTGACAAAAAGACAAAAAGTAGCTTAAATGTATTGTACAAACCATTTGGAAAGTGAAATATTGCTCCAATCCTTTACACTTAAATTTTGTTGTTGGCTCGTGGCAACGACATTTAGGGTATAAATTACACCATAATAGAAGATTCCGGATTGCAGACTGGTTTTCATACTAATTGCACGACATAATACAGATCTCTAGTTTCTAATGCACATTAAGATCAATTATGCAAACGTGGACGCGGGAATGATTTTTATTTGTGTATTTCAATAGTAAGGTATAGGAAAGGTCTAGACCACATCTCTGAAAACCCGTAAGCAGAGGAAGTAGCCTCACACCCATCGGTGTTTTTGTTGAGTTGTAAGGTGGTGACCTCGTGCTGTCATACACATATTGATGGTAGGTGTGCAGAGTAATAGTATATGAGAGCACGAGAGATGAGAGAGCAGTAATTTTGAATTAAATGCATTATTTTTATTTAATTGTCGACTAATCTTTTTAAATCGGTTAAACCAGTTGAGAGACCTCGTGCTCGCATATACTATCTACTTAGATTATTATATTCATCCCTTATAGTATCACACCCTTAAAACAAAAGAAGGTCATTGTGACCAACATTTCACATTTTACTGGCATAAGTGAAGTTTTGGCGTTCAGCTCATGCTCACATAGGTTCTTCCCATCTTATACGCATACTAGTATACCTAGAATCATTTAAGGTTGGTGAGGCAATGCATCTTGATGAGTTCTGCACCCTCATCACAAAAGTAGGTAAAGGTTGCCCTTATTTCATGCTTCACTGACTTTGGTTAAACTATGTGTTTTAACTGTTCATGTTTGAATCATCAAAGCTAGATGATTGTATAAATATCTAAAAGTACCACAACTGTATAAAAAGTTCACTGTGACCTACATTTCACATTTTACTAGCTTATTGTTAATTTTTTGCGTTCAGCGCATGATCACATGCTATGTACATACTATCCTATCTAGAATAATAATATTTTTTTTAAAAAAAACTGTTGAGGATATGCATTTCCTTGAGCACTACTCCCTCACTGCAGAAGTAGGTACTTATGGCCCATAGTGTATGCTTCAGTGACTTGGGTTAACTTTTGTATTTGATGTCCATTTCCTTTTTCAAGTGCCGTTCATGCTAAAATCATGAAATTGATGGTGATATGCATCTCTGTTAGTACCAAACCTTACAACAAAAGAAGTTCATTGAGACCTATATTTCATCGTCTACCGGCATTGTTTCAATTTGTACGCTCAACTCTTGTGATATTTCTGCGCCTGTTTAGCTGGCAATTTGTGACCCTGGAGGATAATAATTTCGGTTGGGCCTCAGCTTAGAACATTCTCAAGTGGCCACTAAGCTCATCTGGTGTGCTTGTGTTGAAGTCCAGCTTGTGTCCAATACTTTCAATGCACCAAGCTTTAAGTAAATAGAAAAAAATATTCATAGCCATACAGTTCTTACATTTTGTAATCTCATTTTAAAATACAGATTAAGAAGATACATTTTCTAGCTTGCTATGAATAGCATTATATAATGCATTTGATCCAGCATGTTACAATCTATACATATTTCTCATAAATTTATTGTTGGGTTTTTATGTATGTGATATGATAACATTAAGAATTTGTATCTTTCAGCATTCAGTTTTTCAAATTTTTACGGAAGATTTATTTATTTAAGAAAAAGAGTAGCAATTAAGAAAAGTAATGTAATTTCTTTTTCTTTTAAATGAATCACCACACATCTGAATAACAATATAACTTAAGAAAAGAATCAGCTGTGGAGTATTATATACAGTTTTCAATAGCATGGAGTTGCATTGGTGGAGGGGGCATCATGGCATTGTCATATCAACAAAGTGTGTCCTATATTAAATGTTCAAGATTTATCCATCAAAGATATTTCATGCGATTAATCTGCTTATCTTCTTCTTCTTGTAGTATTAGCATTTAAAAAATTAATTAAATCTTTGAGTAATGCTCTCATAAATGTGTGTGGGTGTTTTGTGGAAGTGGTCAGATTCACACCGACCCATCATAGACACACACACACTGTAGAAAAACAAAACAAAAAACATTTTGTGTTGCGTTTGGTGACCTCTGAGTATTGGTTTATTTCAATAGCTTTTAATTTCTCTTAAGATAATTTCTTCAATCTTAGGATCTTCCCCTCAGTAGCCTCAAATTCGACTGACCCAGTTCCCATGCTATTATTGTTGTTGTTGTGCATGACTTGAGTGATGGAGATAGAAATCATGGGGTCCTGTTTGAGGGATTCAGGACTTTTGCTGTTGTTCTGTTTCATTTTCAGTGCTTTTAATATCCATTACAATATCATCAAATCCATCGACGTCTTTCTGTTGAGCTGCAAGTATTTCTTCTAGCTCCTTGTCATACACTAGTTCGAAATCAGCAGAACGTTGCAGTGAAATATCACCATAAGCGGCCATTTTGCTGGACGATGTAGCAGACGAATGCCAAAAGTGTATAGTAAACAATGCAGTTGAATGAAAGGACATTGGAAAAGGAGAAAAAAGGATGTAATTTCTATTTATTTGCTGAATTTTAAATTAAAAAGAAAAAAACAATCGTTTCACTATGCCGTGTCTGCAATGTTTGTTTGCATTGCAAATATTACTGGAAACAGAAAGTAGTCCCAGAATTTACCGATGTGTAAAAAATATCCAGACCAGTATCACGTGATCGTTAATATCCAATTATATTCCAGAAAATCTATTAAATTCATAATAATTGGAATTATATTTGGATATCTCGGTCGTTACGCCTCCTTCGCATGATGTTATGACGTCATTTGTGACGTCATGAGGTTTTACTACACGTGTTACATATATAACAATTATTATATGGGTATATTAACGTAAATAACACAGTAGTCATGTGATAAATATGTTTATTCAATGGTAAACATTCCATATTAATGAATGTACATTGTAAATTGTGATATGTTACCCTCAACAGGATGACTGTGTATTGTACATGTGAATGAGTATAGGAATTAGATGAGTGACCTGTATGCATTTCATGTTAGGCTTCAGCTGTAATGGCTAATCAAGGTAATTACTGCTGATTCATGAACAATACTTAGTAATCGTACTGGCTGTAACTCCAAGGTTACTCAAAGCCTGTGACGTTCACCCTGTAAAATCTGGCTGCTAGAGGTGAACAGTGATAAAAGCTATGAGGTAGATTTAAAAAACAATGATTAACAACAAAAAGGAAAAGCAAAATTATCTCTGGCTTTTTTCAACTCATTATGTGACCTCTACTTTTTTAAATGTTTTATATGCCCTGTCACAGGGATCAACATTTCCTTGTCGAAATCATCTTAGTGTGAATTTATTTTCTGCATGATAATTATTGTTTACAATTGCTACTGGAGACTACTAAAAGTTTCGTACAGGTGAGCTATGTAATTGTTGCTTACAGTCTGGTTTAATTTTGATTTCAATGTTCTTGTATCCCTATACGGGATGTAAAACAAAATAGGAGTGGTTCAGCTGCCACATATCTATACTGCAAACTAGAGGATATACGGTATCATGTTATGGGCATGGAGAAGCTCTGAGGCGTTGGTGTGATAAATTTATAAATCGCTCCAGTGGTGTATTACAATATCAAAATTCAGTATATGTCCTTGACTGAAATGTCAATGCTGCTTGACGTGGACAAGTCGACCATAAACGAAGGCTAGGAGGGTCGTCCATCGACAGCATTGATAATCATAGTACTTGTGTGATATCGAACCTATGGACAGGCGAGTCTGTTCAAGAAGTGCAACGTACACACACACACACACACACACACACACACACACACACACACACACAAACACACACTCTCTCTCTCTCTCTCTCTCTCTCTCTCTCTCTCTCTCTCTCTCTCTCTCTCTCTCTCTCCATTATATAAACATAGACAAACCGATCAAACTCACGTATTCTTGAATAGATTTCCTGTGTGAAACATTTCATATATTAGAGTAGTATAGACCTGAAACATCCTGGGCCAGTGCCCAATTTGTTTTGTTTTTTATTTTACAAATACCAACACCCTACCCCAAAGCGATAAAAAATAAAGTGTAGAACAACCATGATCTTACTATGCGCCATTTTGTTTTTTAATCCTAAGCCACCATGACAATACTATCCATCAGTTTGCTTTTAAAAATTCCTAGGTGACCATGATCTTACTATCCACCGACTTTTTAATACAATCCTAGCTCACCGTGACCTTACTATCTACCAAATCATTTAGAAAAATATAGGATACATTTTGAATAATGTGTATATGTTTTTAAAACAATACTTTTTCACTAGTTTTCATCAAATATTTTGACTTGACCTGTAACTGCACGCTAAAGCTTTTACTCAGTCCGAGCGCCATAATGTATCCAGCCATTAAATTCATTTATAAAAACAAGTGAAAACATTAAACTAAAAATAATAAACATTAATCAGTAAATTAGAAAAACGAAAGAACAGGCTTTTCCCTTCTGGTTACCGAGTAAAGTGAGGGGAGCAGTACCCCACTCATTACCCAACTATTTTTTAAACATTATACCTTTTCACCTAAACATTAAACAGTTGAAGATAAAAAGCAGTAAAATTAGAAAAAACAAAATAGAGGTTATATTCTTATGCTTACTGAGCGAAGCAAGGAAGCCGTATCACGCCCATTGCCCAATTATTTTGTATTTACCAATTTATTATCTAAACTCTAAACAATGAACACCCAAATTCCAAATATTAAGAAATCAGCGCTAGAGTTATTCAAGCTATTTGTTTTATCTGCAGTTATACGCAAAAGCTTTTACTCGAGCCCAAGCACCACAATATATCCATTTCTTAAATTACCCTCCCCACCCCACCCCCCAAAAAGGTTAAACAAAAAACTCACAAACCAAGACAACGACCGTAACGCCCTTATTAGTCAAATAAACTAGCCACATAATAAACAGTATATTTAATCCTCAACACCCCAACCCCCTAAACATAAACGCCATGGATAGAAACTTCTTACCCAGTCAGCACGTATTCCCTTCTTACCTAGTCAGCACGTATTCTCGATTCGCTCGAAAAGCAGACAAATAAACTGCAACCTCTACTTTGGTTTTCCTAATTTTATTGTCTATTTGTTTTTTCTAATTTTACTGTTTACTTGGTTTTACTAATTTTACTGTTTATTTGTTATTCCTAATTTTACTGTTTATTTTTTATTCCTAATTTTTTATTTATTTGGTTTTCATAAGTTTACTGTTTATTTGGTTTTCCTAATTGTACTGTTTATTTGTTATTTTCAACTGTTTAATGTTTAGGTAACAAGGTATAATGTTATTAAAAGTTGGAAAATTGGCGTGGTACTTCTTTTCTCGCTTCGGTCACTAAGCAGAAAGGAAAAAACTGTTGTTTGGTTTTATAATTTTCCTGTTTAATGTTTATTATTTTTGGCTTTAAATTTTCACTTGGATAAATTGTGGCGCTCAGGCTCTGGTAAAAGCTTTAGCATGTAATTACAGAACAAGTAAAAGTATTTGATAAAAGGATGGTTTTAAAAACATACATTCTTAAAAATGTATCATACATTTTTCGAAATTATTTGGTGGATAGTAGCGTAATGGTGGCCAAGGATTTAAACAAATTTTTAACAAAGATTGGCGGATAGTAGGATGACGATAGCCTGGGACTTTTGTAAAAACGAAAAAATTGGTAGATAGTAGGTTCATTGTGGCCTAGGATTTGTTTGTAAATTTGGTGGACAGTAGGATCATGGTGATTCTAAATTATTTTTTTTATCGTGCGTGTGCATTTGGAGAAGGTGTTGGTTTTCGACAAAAATAAAAAATAAAACATATTGGGGTACTTGCCCAGGATGTGTCCGGTCTATATTTATACTCATTAGACACAGAACATTGCTGGAACAATCTCATGCACTAAGATGAATCACTAATATATATATATATATATATTGAGGACAGGTAGATATTCATACCAGACAATTTAAGATTCAATCGTAAACGTTAGTAAGGGGTAGGGAAATCCCCTTTCTCCACCTAATGATAAAAAACTGTACGCAGAGACGAGGTTTTGCGGTCCCATTAAACCCACGCATATGACTGAGTTCTCGAATTTCAGACAAGGAAACAGTGGTCGAAAACGAAGTGGCGGATAATCGGTTTTCCAACATGTTACGTCATTAAAAAGAACATCTGTATTTTCCACAAATTTGTTCGAGATGTTGAATATGTTTTAGAAATTGGTTATAATAAAGAGCAAATGGGTACTTCATAACTTTGAAACTCGATGCACCGCGGGCCCACATTTTTGGTTCGGTCTTGGTTTTAGGTTATTACGAGCTTTTTGATGTAGAAGGCAAGAGATTGCTTTTACGTTGGGAATTTTGCTAGTCATTCGAATAATGCCGAGTATTTAAATAATGTTTGAGTTGCTGGAATTGTTCTTTATATGTTAATTATCTTGTTATGTGAACTGCTTTATGAGAATCTACAATCCGTTAGACATTATTAGTAAATATTAAAAATATCACTGTAAATGGAATTTATTGTACATTAGACTTTTTCAGTCCTCAGAGGGATGTCTAGGGAGGAAGCCCATACTTATACCACTCTTGCATATGTTACCATACAGACAAGTAAGATAACAATATTAGTGGAATTCCACCCATTGGTTTATGAGTAAATAAGGTAACAGACAGACGGACGCACGCACAGAAGGAGGATATCACAATATACCCAACACTAAAGCGTAAGGTTTAATTGATCATACCATTATTTTCTAGGGATGGTTTATTTACATATGAAATCAGTTTTGACCTTCATTATACCTGTTCCATGTAGGTGCACTCGGTATAATACAGTTCTGGGCTGTTGTTGAGTTTAATGCACAGAGAATATTGACTTGTATCGAGTGAATGACAGATATCGGTATAATACAGTTCTGGGCTGTTGTTGAGTTTAATGCACAGAGAATATTGACTTGTATCGAGTGAATGACGGATATATTGCATCTCAAGAGTGAACAACTCTAGCATTTTCACTCGTGAGTAAAAAAAAACACATAAGTATTTTCACCTACTCGATGAATAAATATCCGTTATTCACAAGCAAATTTTCTTTTTATTTTATGCTTAAACGTGTCGGCTAGCTAAAGTGCATAATAGATTGAAGCAGCAAATTTCTTAAGGTAATATCAGCTATTTACCGTGTATGTTCTGCTGTATATTGTGTACATTCGTACAGAAAATATGAGTAATAACATAATTCTCTTTCATAATTCAAGGTAATAAAGCACATGCTTGGAAAAACAAATTGAAAAAATAATTAAGTTTATAGTGAGATTCAAACGTGGTTCTTTTGCGTTACAGGTCGACATGCTAACCACTGCACCAAGCGATTGACAACATGGCAGATGACATATTTTGGTCATAATGTTATCGATGTCCAGTAAAAAGAAAAAGACCTTGATTGAAAAAATAAAATTGATAATTTACTAACTTATCTAGCTCTAATGTCGTAGCCTCAACAAGTTGAAGATACGAAACGATTAAATTGTGTCAATTTAGCAACAAAATTACAATCCAAGTTACCAAACAGATTTTGTCTCGTCTTACAAAGCATGAGCGTCTATATGATATGGAAATTTTTCTGTCTGTGGGTCATGCTCATCCAATCAGATGCTTGATTCAGAATGTGGCCTTTTACGCAACGATTGTTTTAAGGTCACTTAGAGTTATTTTTGGTAAGACACTGCATTTGCTTTTAGGTGTAATAAACTAAGAAAACTTTGGTCTGTAATAGTATGTATGCATGTTACGAATATGAGTGAAAGTGTTGCAAAAAACACCCTGGTGTGAATCACACCCGGCTGCTCCATTGATAGATATAAGATCGAATTAGTACCCCGTACACGTAGGAGGTAGGGGTACTAATATTAGTACTGTACATTAGCAAAACTATTTCTCTTGGAAAATCCATTAATTCATGGACTAGCCTAAAAAAAATTTTTTTACTGAACTGTGAAATTTTTCATTGGCCGACGCAAATCTGAGGCCAATGTATGCATTCTACAGGGTCCATGTAACATTAAATAATTCAAAATTTCAAACGTGTATACATTTTTTAGAATTTTGGTCAAAAATATAAATTTCTAAAGTTTCAACTATTAGATTATATTTGGTCAAAATTCTAAAATTTTCAGCTATTAGACTTTGAGTCAAAAATGTACATTTCCAAATTTTTGAAGTTTAGATACTTTAAAAAAATTCTGAAAATCTAAAAATTTTAGATCTTCGGAAGTTTGACTTTTTCCCTGCTACTAATCGACAGTCGTTCAATGTCCTTTTCAAGGATACACGTTTTGCATGCTGAGAGAGATGGGGGATCCTCATAGTCTTCCATCTTCTGTAGATACACGTTCCAAACTTTGCTACTTGTACTGGCATTCGTTTTGCAGACGGTATTCCGTACTATACAGCCAGGGCATATTTCATTCGGTCAAGTTAAAGAGTCATATTTTGGCATCAGAAAAATTAGATTTTCAACTGGATCAGTCACTGATAACAAGTTATGAACTTCTAATGCTTTTAGAAAGTAAATAAAAGCCGATGTTTTAGAGAAAAAAAGAGGATGATAATTCTTTAAAAACTTTTTATGGGTCGTAACATTTTTGTTAGCTCCGCCCTATCCTGGAGACAGCAGTCCGCGTCCGCGTAGTAAGCATCGCCCTTACAGAACATAACTAATGTGCGGAGTAGGCGATGGGTAGACCTGATAAATACACACCATCTGAAAGAAGCAAAGAGTGCAAGGAGAACAAGACAGAATAAGCGAAGTACAGAATATATTTGAGCGATCAGATAGTTGAAATGGTCTAAAATAGAAGATTGAGGCCGAATATAACAATGAAGCGAATAAATGCTTGATCTACTTGTATTTACTGGTTGACATAACCACGCACTTTTATTTACTTTAGTTTGAATATTTAAAATGGTATAAAAGCAATGAAGATTATAACAATGGTTAACAGTCTATTTCTATTTGGGTTGAAATGTACCATTTTTTTACATTAATTATGATTTCTGTCGACGATTTTATTCACCTATTCCACGTGTCAGATAAAGTACATGTATTTCTCAATGTCACCAGGGAGAATTAAAATGTTAAGGATACAATGACCACGCGCCGAATACTCTCAAATTACGGGCGGAATAGGCTCCTAACACGTGGCTCAAGGGTAATAAAATAGAAGTTTGGTCTATCTTTTCCTGTTAGCTTTATACCTTCTCGAAAAGTTATAGCCTACTGAATACTACAATTTGGCCTGGAGATCACAATACACTTGAGCTGAAATTTGAGCTTGAGAGTTTGTTTCAGCCAATCACAAATGACGTTACTTTTGGAAACTCAATCTCAGAGCCCGGTTTAGAGTTGTATAATCTTCAGACTTTGGCTCCGAAAAGTACATAGCTTGTAATAAAGTAATAAAGTACATAGCTTGTAATAAAGTAATAAAGTATATAACTTGTAATAAAGTAATAAAGTACATAACTTGTAATAAAGTACATAGCTTGTAATAAGTACATAGCTTGTAATAAAGTATATAGCTTGTAATAAAGTATATAGCTTGTAATAAAGTACATAGCTTGTAATAAAGTATATAGCTTGTAATAAAGTATATAGCTTGTAATAAAGTACATAGCTTGTAATAAAGTAATAAAGTACATAACTTGTAATAAAGTAATAAAGTACATAGTTTGTAATGAAGTAATAAAGTACATAGCTTGTAATTAAGTACATAACTTGTAATAAAGAAATAAAGTACATAGTTTGCAATGAAGTAATAAAGTACATAGCTTGTAATAAAGTAATAAAGTACATAGCTTGTAATAAAGTAATATAGTACATAACTTGTAATAAAGTAATAAAGTACATAGCTTGTAATAAAGTAATAAAGTACATAACTTGTAATAAAGTAATAAAGTACATAGCTTGTGATAAAGAAATAAAGTAAATAGCTTGCAATAAAGTACATAGCTTGTAATAAAGTAATAAAGCACATAACTTGTAATAAAGTACATAACTTGTAATAAAGTAATAAAGTATATAACTTGTAATAAAGTACATAACTTGTAATAAAGTAATAAAGTATATAACTTGTAATAAAGTAATAAAGTACATAACTTGTAATAAAGTAATAAAGTATATAACTTGTGATAAAGAAATAAGTATATAGATTGTAATAAAGTATATAGCTTGTAATAAAGTACATAGCTTGTAATAAAGTAATAAAGTACATAACTTGTAATAAAGTAATAAAGTATATAACTTGTAATAAAGTAATAAAGTATATAACTTGTAATAAAGTAATAAAGTATATAACTTGTAATAAAGTAGTAAAGTACATAGCTTGTAATAAAGTAATAAAGTACATAACTTGAAATAAAGTAATAAAGTACATAACTTGCAATAAAGTACATAGCTTGTAATAAAGTATATAACTTGTAATAAAGTAATAAAGTACATAGCTTGTGATAAAGAAATAAAGTATATAGCTTGTAATAAAGTATATAGCTTGTAATAAAGTACATAGCTTGTAATAAAGTAATAAAGTACATAGCTTGTAATAAAGTAATAAAGTACATAACTCGTAATAAAGTAATAAAGTACATAACTTGTAATAAAGTAATAAAGTATATAACTTGTAATAAAGTAATAAAGTATATAACTTGTAATAAAGTAATAAAGTATATAACTTGTAATAAATTAATAAAGTATATAACTTGTAATAAAGTAATAAAGTACATAGCTTGTAATAAAGTATATAGCTTGTAATAAAGTATATAACTTGTAATAAAGTACATAGCTTGTAATTAAGTATATAACTTGTAATAAAGTAATAAAGTACATAACTTGTAATAAAGTACATAGCTTGTAATAAAGTACATAGCTTGTAATAAAGTGATAAAGTACATAGCTTGTAATAAAGTAATAAAGTATATAACTTTTAATAAAATAATAAAGTACATAGCTTGTAATAAAGTAATAAAGTATATAGCTTATAATAAAGCATATAGCTTGTAATAAAGTAATAAAGTACATAACTTGTAATCAAGTAATAAAGTATATAGCTTGTAATAAAGTAATAAAGTATATAACTTGTAATAAAGTAATAAAGTATATAGCTTGTAATAAAGTAATAAAGTACATAACTTGTAATAAAGTAATAAAGTACATAGCTTGTAATAAAGTAATAAAGTACATAACTTGTAATAAAGTAATAAAGTATATAACTTGTAATAAAGTACATAGCTTGTAATAAGTATATAGCTTGTAATAAAGTATATAGCTTGTAATAAAGTAATAAAGTACATAGCTTGTAATAAAGTAATAAAGTACATAGCTTGTAATAAAGTACATAGCTTGTAATAAAGTATATAGCTTGTAATAAAGTAATAAAGTACATAGCTTGTAATAAAGTAAGAAAGTACATAGACTGTAATAAAGTATATAGCTTGTAATAAAGTACATAGCTTGTAATAAAGTATATAGCTTGTAATAAAGTAATAAAGTACATAACTTGTAATAAAGTAATAAAGTACATAACTTGTAATAAAGTACATAGCTTGTAATAAAGTATATAGCTTGTAATAAAGTAATAAAGTACATAGCTTGTAATAAAGTACATAGCTTGTAATAAAGTATATAGCTTGTAATAAAGTAATAAAGTACATAGCTTGTAATAAAGTAATAAAGTACATAGCTTGTAGTAAAGTCATAAAGTATATAGCTTGTAATAAAGTAATAAAGTATATAGCTTGTAACAAAGTAATAAAGTACATAGCTTGTAATAAAGTAATAAAGTACATAACTTGTAATAAAGTAATAAAGTACATAGCTTGTAATAAAGTAGTAAAGTACATAACTTGTAATAAAGTAATAAAGTACATAGCTTGTGATAAAGAAATAAAATATATAGCTTGTAATAAAGTATATAGCTTGTAATAAAGTACATAGCTTGTAATAAAGTATATAGCTTGTAAAAAGTAATAAAGTACATAGCTTGTAATAAAGTACATAACTTGTAATAAAGTATATAGCTTGTAATAAAGTAATAAAGTACAAAACTTGTAATAAAGTACATAGCTTGTAATAAAGTAAGTACTTAGCTTGTAATAAAGTAATAAAATACATAGATTGTAATAAAGTACATAGCTTGTAATAAAGTAATAAAGTACATAGCTTGTAATAAAGTAATAACGTACATAGCTTGTAATAAAGTAATAAAGTGCAGAGCTTGTAATAAAGTAATACGTTGTAGTTTATGGCAGTGAATCTGACATTTTGTGCCAGGGGTATGAAAGTATTTAACTAGGATTCCTTATTTCATCAAATTTATTCCAATATACATAAAGAACGGGGTATGTGGAGGGAACAGGGGATTGGCGTGTACTATTCTAAAAGAACGGCAGAATTCAGTCATAAAGCTTGTTTTGACTCAAACGCGTTTTTAATGCAAGAGAAATAGGAAGTGGAGTGTGGAGCGGGTTGTTAAATAAAAATTTAAAATCTACACTCGTGTTGAGCATCAATATAGAAACATGCCCTTTAGCATTTAATTTTTGATCACACGATATTCCCGTAAAACGGACGCTGCGTGCAAGACGGTTAATGCAATTTATTATGTGTAAAGAAGACGATTCAAATAGTCATTTTGGTGTTGATTGGTCCGTATAACACTTCTTGGTGTTGATTGGTCCGTATCACACTTTCTATGGAAGGTGATTTATTCTTGTCGTATACATATTGTAAATGTAATAAAACGGTCTGAAGTTTTCAGTCTCAATCAGATTGTAAATGTAATAAAACGGTCTGAAGTTTTCAGTCTCAATCAGATTGTAAATGTAATAAAACGGTCTGAAGTTTTCAGTCTCAATCAGATTGTAAATGTAATAAAACGGTCTGAAGTTTTCAGTCTCAATCAGATTGTAAATGTAATAAAACATTCTGAAGTCTTCAGTCTCAATCAAATAAAGTGTATTTGCTAAAGGTTATTCAGGATTTTTGAAAAGTTACAGAGAGTCTGAAATCAATAAAATCATTAAATCACTATTTGACCGTAGTCATAGCGTAGCCATTGAGAGCGAGTTACCCAGCATGATTTACAAAAATAGGACAATATCGTTTGTAAATGGCAGTAAAACTTCAAAACAAACTTTTGAAAATACTCTTTGCAGGTCTGAAATACCTCCGAAAATTTATAATTTGTGTATATGTAGACAGAAATATATTTAAATAAGGAATTTAACTTGAATTCTTGTATAACCCCATCCATCGAGAGTCGAAGTAATTCTGAAAAACACAACATATTTATTAAATGTAATCGACTTGTCAGATACCAGAATGTCTGTAATGTTCTGTGGGATACAATTTTTCTAGAAAGTACAAAGCTAAATGAAAAAAAGGCTTAACCTACATCTGATAAGAAAAAAAGCATGTGTTCAGAGCGTATTCCGTGCATAATTCGAGCGTATTCTGCGCATAGCTATTGTAGTTGCAGCGTTATTGTTGTTATCCACAGTGATAGCTCTACCAATATGGCTTGTCCGTTTTACCTTTTCATTAGAATATTTATTAGTTCTTGGTCCACCCGATAATAGATTTTGAACAAGTTTGAAATTTGAATTATTAAATGTAACAAAGACCTCACAGCTCGATAAAACAATGTATTAAGAAAAAGAAAAGTCCGTGATTGTTCTTGAAATATCTCCACGCGGGCGCAACGCGCTGTTTCGCTGAGCTGAAATCGGGGGAGGGGGGAACAAATACATTATATTACAGTGGTAAGTATGTGACCTGTTCAGCCAATCAGAAATCAGAATTATTTTTATAAAAGTAATACATTTTTTTTCTTCCAGTTATCTTGATTGAACGGAGAGAGATATTGTCATTGGTTTTGACCAACTATGTCCGGTGACAAGGTAGAAGACTCGGGGACAAAGACCATGAGATTTGATCTGATGGTTGCCATATGCGACAACAGAGGGATAAGCAATAAATTTCAGCTCCCATGGCCTCCAATCAAGTAAGTTCAATATCTCTGCTCTTCTTAAACGTAGTATTTAAAACAATAAATTTCGAAATGAATTTATACCATCAAATATATTTGTAAAAATTCTCATATTTCAGATAACATTTTATGAATTAAAGTGTATTGGTCGTTACTAGACAATGATGATGATGATGATGATTTTGTAGTATACGAAGAAATATTCAGTAAAGTTTTGTATCGTCGGTTCCAAGAGTCTTTCCGTCTGCCTCTCAGTTGTTTCAACATATATAAGTTTAATTGACGCGTGACAATGTTTTTATGTATGATGTTTATATAATATTATAAATATTTTAGGAAATTGTAAATGTTTCTTCACTTTAATATTTGCTTAAATCTTAATGTTATCAGGAAAAACATGTTTAACTAGTGTCCTTGAATTAGGTTGTTTTGATCAATATGTTTTCTCAATTTGAAGGTCAAGGTTGAATTTTGTTTACAGTTAGAATTCCATTAAGATGACTCATATTCTAGAACATTCTGTCATGTGACCAATCTTTATATATACCATGTTTGGTGGACATTTATTCAGTTTTGACATTACCATCAGTCTTGTAAAGAGCTATTACAATTGTGAAAATTCATTCCAAATTCTAAGAGAGGAATTATTTTAAATATTCATTGGATTATAACAGTGCTCATAAACTTTTGGATTTTGGATTTTTAATTGATGATTTTGGAATTTAAGTGAACTTATTCAGATATTTTGGAATACTTCATTTTGACATCAGCACATCAAGATTTCTAGTACATCAGGACTTTGGAGACCATTAGCACATCATAACATTCAAGGACACAGCCGTGAATTCGGAACATTCTATATTTAGGACTTGTGATTAGAACAATCATTCTTATTGGATTATTAGGATTTCAAAACACATTACTGTAAGTGACTTTTTGATTTTTCATTTTAATTATCTAGTAATAAATTGCTTGTTGATTTTTACTTGATTTGTTGGTTTCACTTTCTTTCTGTTACATTTTTCTTAGACCATAGAGTCGTAACAGAAATTGGGGGCTCGTCTTCTGGGATCTGAATTTCTTTAAAGCATATTAGAGATATTAAATTTATCTTTGAAATTCATATTGATTTTGTCTCTGAATTTTTTTGTCTTTCGCAAAGATTTTTAATAGAGAAATTTTTTTTTGTGTGAAACCAACAAGCATTTACAATGGCATCTAATGTTCAGAATTTCATTTCAAAACCTACCCAGGAGGGGTTAGAGTGCATGAGAAAGGATGAGTTGCTCGAGCTTGCCAGAAAATACAGTCTATCTGAGGCAAAAGTATCATTGACAAAACAGGAGATAAAGATTATTTTGATTCAGTATTTAGTAGGAAAGGGAATTTTTGATAGCAGTGCTTTAAGTTTGAAGAGAAAGCCTGTATCTGGTTCTGACAGGAAATTAAGGGAATTAGAGTTAAAGAACCAGATTGATTTAGAATTGGCAAAGCTTCAGATTCAGAGAGAGAGAGAGAAGGAAGAGAGGCAGATACAAATGCAGAAAGAAGAGAGGCAGATACAGATGGAGAGAGAGAAGGAAGAGAGGCAGATACAAATGCAGAAAGAAGAGAGGCAGATACATATGGAGAGAGAGAAAGAAGAGAGGCAAATGCAGATGGAGAGAGAGAAAGAAGATAGACAGATACAAATGCAGAAAGAAGAGAGACAAATACAAATGCAGATGCAAAGAGAGGAAAGGGAAATGCAATTTAAATTAAGAGAATTAGAACTGGCAAACAGAGCACACTCCACTCCTTTAAACACAAGTTCAGGTTTTGATGTTACTAGATATATTAGCTTAGTACCCCCTTTTCAAGAAAAAGAAGTAGATAAATACTTTCTTCATTTCGAGAAAATAGCTGAAAACTTGAAATGGCCCAGAGAGCATTGGACTTTGTTATTACAAAGTGTACTTATTGGCAAAGCTCGTGAAGTCTACACTTCATCAGTACAACAAAGCACTGATTATGATGTGGTTAAGGAGTACATCTTGAAAGCTTATGAGTTGGTACCAGAGGCATATCGACAAAGGTTTAGGAATTGTAGAAAAGAAACTGGACAAACTCATGTCGAATTTGCAAGGGATAAAGAACAACTATTTGATAGGTGGTGCTCAGCCAAGAAAGTTGATCAAGCTTATGATAACCTCAGACAGCTCGTATTAATTGAAGAGTTCAAGAGGTGCATCCATAGTGATGTTAAAACCGATCTTGACGAGCAGAATGTGGAAACTTTGGAAAATGCTGCTCGTATGGCTGATGATTATTCCTTGACTCACAAAATTTCATTTGGCAATAAGTCGTCCTCTCAGCAGTTTTCTGGTAAAAAACCATTTCAATCTCATTCGAGTACTTCCAAATTTCACAACAGCACAACTGTTAGGAATCAAACATCTGATAAGACTGATCAGAAATCCTTATCTCTTCCTACGTGCACTTATTGTAAAACGAAAGGGCACGTTATTTCTGATTGCTTCAAGTTGAAAAATAAGCAACAGAGAAAAGACAGAGCTTTTCCAAATGCTCTTATTTCTACGAGGTCAAGGTCACGGTCTTGTATTGAAAACAATACATTTGTTAGGTCAAACAAACCCCAGTCTGATTCTATTTTGGAGGCTTATGAACCATTCATGTCAGAAGGTTCTATATCACTTATTGGTGATTCTGCCAAGCCTATCCCAATTAAAATATTAAGGGACACTGGAGCTTCTCAGAGTCTTTTATTGTCAGGTACTTTGCCTTTGTCTGAGGAGTCTTCTTCAAGTGAAAGTGTTCTTGTTCAGGGAGTAGAGTGCGGCTTTGTAAATGTTCCTCTCCATTGTGTAAATTTGGCATCAGACTTAGTTTCTGGACCTGTGACTGTTGGGGCAGTGACTTCTTTACCCATAGAGGGTGTTCATTTATTACTAGGCAATGACCTAGCTGGAGATAAGGTTGTGGTTAATCCACTTGTAACTGACAAGCCTTGTTTGGATCAGAAAGTTGATCCTTTTGAAACTGAAATCCCTGATTTGTACCCTGCTTGTGCAGTTACTAGAGCTATGGCAAAAAGAGCTCTTGAGAGTGATGTTGATCAGGATATTATTCCTTTAGCTGACACATGTATTGGTCAGTCTTTTGATGAGGTCACTTTTTCCTCAGGTATTGATCAATCAAATGGTATTGATCACAGTGATCCTCTTTTGGCAACTCATTCTCTTTGTTCTAATCAGGATGACAAACGACAATCCCTTGTCGTTGAACAGGAGCAAGATCCCGAGATATCTTGTTTGTTTCAGAGGGCTATTAGTGAAACTGAAGCCACACAAGTTCCAGTGTGTTACTTTGTGAAAAATGGGGTCCTTATGAGGAAATGGAGACCACCTGATGTACCCGCTGGTGACGAGTGGTCAGTGAGCTATCAAATTGTTGTTCCTAAGTCATATAGACAGGAAATTCTTAATTTAGCCCATGAAACTCCTTTGGCTGGTCATTTAGGAGTCCGTAAGACTTATCACAATATCTTGAATCATTTTTATTGGCCGAAACTCAAAAGTGATGTTTCTAAATACTGCAGATCTTGTCACACTTGTCAAATGGTAGGAAAACCCAATCAGAAGATACCTAAGGCTCATCTGCAACCTATTCCTGCATTTGATGAACCATTTAGTAGAATAATAGTAGACTGTGTTGGTCCTTTACCCAAAACCAAGTCAGGCAACCAATACTTGTTGACCATCATGTGTGCATCTACAAGATTTCCAGAGGCAATTCCTCTGAGAAATATAAAAACTAAAACTATTGTGAAAGCTTTGGTGAAGTTTTTTACACTTGTTGGCCTTCCCAAATCTGTCCAGTCAGATCAAGGGTCAAATTTTATGTCTGGAATTTTCCAACAAGTTATGCATGAATTAGGCATCCAACAGTTTAAATGTTCTGCCTATCACCCTGAAAGTCAAGGTGCTTTGGAAAGATTTCATCAAACTTTGAAGAATATGATTCGATCATATTGCTTTGATACAGAAAAGGATTGGGATGAGGGTGTTCATTTGTTGTTGTTTGCTGTTAGGGAATCAGTTCAAGAGTCGTTGGGTTTTAGTCCCTTTGAACTAGTTTTTGGTCATACTGTCCGTGGACCATTGAAATTATTGAAAGAGAAACTTCTTTCAAATGAAGATTCAAAGATTAATCTTCTTGATTATGTCTCTGATTTCAAATACAAGTTGTCAAAGGCCTGTGAAGTAGCAAGAACTAATCTTCACACTACCCAGTCAAAAATGAAATTAAGGTATGACAGAAATTCACAGGAAAGGAGTTTTAAACCTGGTGACAAAGTTCTGGCTCTCTTTCCCATACCTCAAAATCCTCTTCAGGCTAAATTTTATGGTCCTTATACCGTTGAAAAGAAAGTAAATGACTTAAATTATATCATTAACACTCCTGGGAGACGGAAACAGAAACAACTTTGTCATATAAATATGTTAAAGGAATATTTTGACAGAGATAGCTCAGCTAATTATTCTGTTGGTTTAGTTGTACCTGTCCCACACAGTGAAGATATCAACGATGGAATACAATCAGACTATAGTGACTCTGGTATAAACAATCTTCGGAATTCAGAAATATTGAACAACCTAGACCAGAAACTTTCACATCTACAACAACAGGAAAGAAATGAACTAAAACAGCTATTACATGACTATGAGCACTTGTTTCCTGATGTTCCAACACGAACAAGTAAAATTTATCATGACGTTAACATTGTAGATTCTGCGCCTGTGAAACAGCATCCTTATAGGATGAATCCTCTCAAACAGAACTATCTGAAGAAAGAAATTCAGTATTTACTGGAGAATGATTTCATAGAACCAAGTAAAAGTAACTGGAGTTCACCATGTATTCTTGTTCCCAAGCCAGATAATACATTCCGTATGTGTACTGACTATAGAAAAGTCAACAGTGTCACCAAAACCGATTCATTTCCAATCCCAAGAATGGACGATTGCATTGATAAAATTGGAAATGCGGAATATGTCACCAAGTTTGACCTTTTAAAAGGATTCTGGCAAATTCCACTGACGGAAAGGGCAAAAGAAATTTCAGCATTTGTAACTCCAGATGGACTTTATCAATATAAAGTCATGCCGTTTGGAATGAAAAATTCGCCTGCAACGTTTCAACGTCTGATGAACATGATAACATTTGGTCTTGATAATTGTGACGCTTATATCGATGACGTCATTATCTACAACAACACCTGGGAAGATCATTTGGAAACCATTCGAAAATTCTTCGATCGACTCAGTGATGCGAATCTGACAATTAATTTGAGCAAAAGTGAGTTTTGCCATGCTTGTGTCACATTTTTAGGACATATTGTGGGACAAGGTCAAGTTAAACCGATAGAAGCTAAGGTAAAAGCTATCTCTGAATTTCAAGTTCCAATTTGTAAAAAGCAACTGATGCGATTTCTAGGTATGGCTGGATATTATCGGAAATTTTGTTCCAATTTTTCCAAAATTGCTGAACCTTTGACAAGTTTATTGAGTAAGAAAACCAAATTTCATTGGTCTGACAAGTGTCAGGAATCTTTTGACAAGTTAAAGGCCATGCTTGAGAATGCACCAGTTCTTTCTGCACCAAATTTTAGCCAATCATTTAAATTATCTGTTGATGCAAGTGATGTAGGGGTTGGTGGAGTATTGATTCAGGAAGACAAAAGTGGTGTGGATCACCCTGTGTGTTATTTTTCTAAAAAACTAAACAAGCACCAGAAAAATTATTCCACAATTGAGAAGGAATGTTTGGCTTTGATATTGGCTTTACAGCATTTTGAAGTGTATGTCACCTCAGCTCTTTCTCCAATTATTGTGTACAGTGATCACAATCCCCTTACTTTCATCAACAAAATGAAAGATAAAAATCGGAGATTGTTGAGATGGAGTTTGATATTGCAGGAATATAACATTAACATCAAACACATCAGGGGAAAAGACAATGTGATTGCAGATGCACTCTCACGTGCCTAGAAATGTAATATTGCTTGATGTAATTAAGTCCAGTATCATAAAACATGTTCTTATGTAATTTTGGTTATTATAGTATTAGATGTATATTCAAAAGAAAGTTTTATTATATAAATCTTTCTTTTTCTTTATGAGGGGAGGTGTTATGTATGATGTTTATATAATATTATAAATATTTTAGGAAATTGTAAATGTTTCTTCACTTTAATATTTGCTTAAATCTTAATGTTATCAGGAAAAACATGTTTAACTAGTGTCCTTGAATTAGGTTGTTTTGATCAATATGTTTTCTCAATTTGAAGGTCAAGGTTGAATTTTGTTTACAGTTAGAATTCCATTAAGATGACTCATATTCTAGAACATTCTGTCATGTGACCAATCTTTATATATACCATGTTTGGTGGACATTTATTCAGTTTTGACATTACCATCAGTCTTGTAAAGAGCTATTACAGTTGTGAAAATTCATTCCAAATTCTAAGAGAGGAATTATTTTAAATATTCATTGGATTATAACAGTGCTCATAAACTTTTGGATTTTGGATTTTTAATTGATGATTTTGGAATTTAAGTGAACTTATTCAGATATTTTGGAATACTTCATTTTGACATCAGCACATCAAGATTTCTAGTACATCAGGACTTTGGAGACCATTAGCACATCATAACATTCAAGGACACAGCCGTGAATTCGGAACATTCTATATTTAGGACTTGTGATTAGAACAATCATTCTTATTGGATTATTAGGATTTCAAAACACATTACTGTAAGTGACTTTTTGATTTTTCATTTTAATTATCTAGTAATAAATTGCTTGTTGATTTTTACTTGATTTGTTGGTTTCACTTTCTTTCTGTTACATTTTTCTTAGACCATAGAGTCGTAACAATGTACTGATACTGATATTATCTCTGCTTACTTGTTGAATGTACGATCGTTTTCCTTCCATAACCAACATGAAGTTTTCTTTATTATAACGAGTGTCTTACCACCAAAACACACATAGATGGTCCAGTTCAGCATGTTTAGATTTAGGGAACTCGTGTTGTTAGGACTAAAAATAGTATTGATTACACAAAGTAACGTCGACATTCTAATAGCGAGGCTCGCTTCCCCTGCCCCTTGCGGTTTTCAGTTGATAAAATTAAGTGTGTGCGTGTGTGTGTGTGGTGGGGGGGGGGGGGGCGCGACCTTTCCATATTGACAATATGTATGAGTGTTCTTGGCACCCTCAATAGATCAGACCGTTATACATTTTTGTCAAACTTGAACTGCCTTGTACTGAATAGGTGTAACACAAGTGCTAGTATGCATGGCAAGATATCGGTTTCTGCTGCAAAAAAATCTTATATATATATATATATATATATATATATATATATATATATATATATATATATAATGTAGAAAATAGCTCATATATACATTATTTATGTTGTCATATTTAAAATCACAAGATCAATACTCCCATCAATTGCCAAAAAAGAAATAGGACCACAAAAAAGGCAAAGCCCCAATCCTTTTCCACGATTCGAATCGCACAGATTTCTTTCTCACAACTGTAGGATTGTAAATCATAATCAGGGAATGATTTATCCATAGCCCAGCTAGCCCGGACAACAAAAACATAGTTGCTCGGTAAGTTAAATTTCATGTAAGTAGCCTAATATTTACGTAGAAAAAAAGAAGAAAAAAAATGTTTTTCCCGACATCACATCCTTGCTGAGCTAATAGGTTAAAATTGAAATTGTCGCCCCCTATACATATATCAAATTAGCGTTCTTAAACATTCGCGAAATATGTATGTATGTATGTGTGTATATATATATATATATATATATATATATATATATATATATATATATATATATATATATATATATATATATATATATATATATAAATAATGTTTTAGCAAATCATTGATCGATAATCGACTAAACGTATTATCATGCATCATGGTCTCTACCGTTTAAAAAAATTGTGATTCTATTTTCAGTTTAATTCGCGAAAACTGTGTGATTTACAGAACTCTGAATACATTTCATCAAAACTTGTCTGTTACGTAGTTCTTTGAAGCCGACTTTGCGAAATAGGGAAAATGCAAATTATCTCCACAGCACAACAGGTGTAAAAAGGGGCGTTTATTATGTACTGATTTTATTTTCTGCTATTGGTACAGGAATTTATCTTCTTGTTGCTGCTGTTGTTTGTTGGGGCTACATGAAAACATCATATCGTCGACATGAGCACAGGTCACGACTGAAGGATCATATAGATTCGCAGAGAGGAAAGCGACCTCAGTCATGGAAAGGACAAATTACACGTCAGTAATTTGTGTGGATATGAGTTTATTTCTGACACAGAGTTGTAACAACATGCAAAATGAGAACAGAAAATATAAAAGTTTAAAAGCAAAGGATGCGAAAAGCAGTTTGAAATTAATGCGGGCTGAAAAATTGTACAGACCGTAATATGGGGATAATGGCATACATGCAACAGAGACTGAAAAGTATTAAAACGTTCAAGAAACAAAAAACAAAAACAAACAAAAATCACCTAGGTCCGTTAATAAGTTTAAATATTTGCTTCATCCCATTCGAGGCTTACACTTCTATATACATGGAAATTAATACATGTCGTACTGGAATTTTGTTCTCAAATGAAAGTTTCAAAGAGTTGATCGTCATTAAGTTGTTCTTCTTATGAAAGTCCAACAGAGTTGACCGTTATTAAGTTGTTCTCTTATGAAAGTCCAACAGAATTGACAGTTATTAAGTTGCTCTCGTATGAAAGTCCCACAGAGTTGACCGTTATTAAGTTGTTCTCTTATGAAGTTATAATAATTAAATTGTATGTATAGAGAGAGTACGGCTATATTTCTTTTTTGTTTTTAATTGTTTTCTTACAACATGAATGCCATATTTTAGTTTTCATGTTGTTGCTGTGAATCAAATCAACCATATCAAATTCAAATGTATGATATATGTGCGGGTTTTGTTAGCGGTATTAATGATATACCTTCATCACTGTGTGAAGTGAGTAAGATATTTATTATTGTGACGCATGCATAATATACATTGAAATAAATTAAACGGCCTCATGGACGTACAAGTATATATATATATATATATATATATATATATATATATATATATATATATATATATATATATATATATATATATATATATATATATTGGTAATTATTGGTAATTAAAATACACCGACATAGCCGGATTCGCAAGGAGTTCAAAAGATACAAACGAAGTGGGAATGCAAACCATCAGGATAAAACTTATATCATGACACAAAAATTCGAAAACGGCGAGGGGTAAATAGCAAAGTTTCACTACGTTTCGACCTAAAGCACTGTGTTCCTTGGGGAACAATGACATACATACAAAAAGACAAACACACACAAATAATGACACGTGCAAAACAATGAAAATAAAAATTTAGGCATGGAGAAGAATAAAAATCAAAGATAATGAAAAGATCTAAACTCAAGGAAAAGAACAAAATAACTAGAAATAAATAAATGTATAGGAAGGGATCTATTATCTTAGAAACAGGCAAAATGAGATTTTCAGAAAGTTATTAGCTCAATAGAGGAAAGCTGTTTAGGACAACTTACTTATCTGCTTCATTGCGAAGATATCGTATTTCATATAGCACCATCTATAATTTATAGCGGTGCATTATTCACAGCTAGTTTTACATCCCCGATAATTGCCACAACGACATATCAAGATAAAGTATTTACATTAAAGGGAAGGTGGTGGAAAGTATGTATGTCTGTATGTATGTATGTATGTATGTATGTACCAGGGTCCAACGACACGTCAGCATATTAGTGGCCACATGGCGCCGATTAAAGGTAAAGTTTCAAGCATGTAACTAGAAAGAATTGGAAATAAATATTTTTTTTTTAAAAAGCCTGGAAGATAAATCCTTTCAAGGCAAGAAAATCTAGGAAGATAAACTCTTTCAACGGTACGTTAGCACAAAAGTGGCTACATTGCGCCGAATAAAGTAAAATTCTACAAATGCAAATAGAAAGAATTCGACAAAAAACTATGGAAGATAAACCCTTTCAAGAAATCTTAAACACAAAGTACTATAAGATACAAGATGGAAGGTAAAAATGTAAATATAAAGAATTGTAAAAGAAGTCAGAAAGAAAACCCTCGCAAATATAAACTGTAATAATACAATATGAATAATGAAAGGTAAAGATGTGATAATAAAGAAATAATAATAATAATAATAACTTTAGTAATAAATTGATGTCGCTGGAGGAGAATGAGGTTTAGCCAAGTGACAGCAAAGAAACGTTAAACCATACGTTTTTTGGACTATTTTTTTTTCTTGAGTCAAATTCGCTATGTGTTCGTGTCTGCAGTATCCAATATTTATCTTTTTCATTGTCAGTCCATCTGTGATTTGACTTAATGGGCAGCATTTTGAAATGTTGGCAAGTTTTGTGTTTACCTTGTTTCTGGTGTGGCTTTTGTCATTGTTCATTCTCTTTCTGAAGTCAACTGTTTCGCGAACATATTGGATGGCACAGATGTTACACGTCAGGACAAAAATGACGTTTTTACTGACACATCCTAATTTTTGGTTGATATTATAAGTAACTCCTGTTGATGAACTCTTGAAGGTAGTAGTCTTGGGCATCTGTGTACAGATTAAACAACGTCTCTCTTTAATCCTGTGTGATCCTGGGGGCCCCAGGTGGTGGAGTGGTCTAAAACACTCGAATTTACAGATCGCTCACATCTCACTTCTGTCTGCGTGGGTTCGAGTCTTGGCTTGACCAATATGGATATGTGAGAAAGCTTGTCAGTAGCTTCCCGGGGGTCGGAGGTTCTTCCTGGGGTCTTCCCGGTCTCTTCCTCCACTAAATATACCGGCCGCCAGGTATGGCCTATCATGTGCTAAAAATGGCGTTAAACCCCAATACACACAAATCTGTATGTTCCTGCTTCATTACTATGATTTAAGTTCAGCTGGTCACGTTCGAGGTGGTTTTTTAAGTATTTTGGTCGTCGATAAATGATCATAGGTGGTTCTTTGAAGACCTTCATTAGACGTGCAGAGGAGTCAGAAATGTACCAGTGTCTTTTGATCCTTTGAGCAGATACGTTTTATACGAACACATAAACCGAACGGAAGGTGTTTGATTACATGTCTAGGATAACAGATGGTAGGTAAGAGATATTGATGGCAACCGGCCTGTTTGCAATACAAGTCAGTTTCAATGTTTCCTACCCATTTGCTTTCTGCGTCATCAATAAATCTGCACCTATTGAAGGTTTGTGGGGTGCTTGATTCAGTAGTGATTGCTCCAGCCGTCCCATAAATATGTTCGCATACGAGGGTGCCATTTTGGTGTCCATCGCTGTACCATCTACTTGAAGATCATTTTAGTCGTTAAATATAAAGTTCTGTGCACCAAATCCAACACTTTTGGAATTAATGCCAATGGTGGATTCGCGTAATTGATTTTGATATCCTAATTGTTCTGCACAAGAGCATCTACTCCGCAAGTCACTATATCCGAAAACAGAGAATTGTAATTTGGCAGCTGAGTGGTTAATATGGTGGCGTTGAGGGTCAATACTATAGGTTGTATGTTGACAGATTTGTTGCGTTCATCATCCAACTAGTTCAACAGTTTCAATGATGTTTCAACGTAACGTGCACATTTGGAAATAGCGTTCAAAGTTTGTTGATCTTCAAGTTTCACACCTAACCTGGAATCGTGTAATTTCAACGTAGCGGTACAATTACCTTTTCCGCGGATGACTTAATACTCTTGATTTACTTCTGAACCTGAGCGAATTCAAAAGACTCGGTGATCATCCTCAACGGGTCAGAGCTGAGGGCATTACTATTAGAACTACTTCATTGCGGTGCCTTGTCTGGCAAACGGGAATCACTTTCATCATGCCTGAATATGCCATGCTGACAATATTGAAAACGATAACTTTATATCCCTGTTATCCAACTCTAAACGCTGCAATCTCAACAGTGATGTTATTCTACTTTTCACATCAGATTTTCTTCAGTAGAAGAGGACGGTTTAATAGACCCAAATGGGACTCCCATGTTAAAAAGGGTTAAAAGCTACAAACCTCTAACGGGATTTTAACATGGGTAAATTTAGGGTCGGAAGTTTACAGCCTCAAAGGGTTGAAAATGTATAGGACAAACGGGAACTGAACATGGGAAAATTTGTCCCTGTCAATTGTGAGCGACATAGGGTCGAAAGTTTATGGGGACAAATGGGAATTTAACATAGGCGCCATCTTAGTTCATAGCTACATTGTAACAATGTAGCATGAGGCGACGGTCTGCACTCGAACGGAAATGTCGTATGACGTAATAGGTTTATCATGTGTGGTGAGTCTGTCTGGTTGTAACAGTGTATCATGTTAGATGTGGAATTTTTTCTTGATGTTTTTTGGTCATTATAATATTATTTTGAACCACGGTAAATTGTTTTTTGCCATCAACATATATTGAAAGCACACAATTAAATGGTCAATTATCAGTCTTTAGGTACTTAGGCATTTTGCATGGAAATAAGCCGCATCTATTTGAATGTCTTGATGACGTAATATTTGACTCACCTGCAAAGCAGACTCGGATGGCCAAACTACAATTTCAATTAATCAGTTTGATTTGTTATCTGTTCAATAAAGGAACTTAAGATTTGCATTCCACCCGAGAACCAACGATACTTTCCAGCCAAAATTAGTCACTAGGACCTAGTTTTATTGTTTCAGTTAATCGTGATATGTCTTTGTGGCAGTGTCCATTCTCAGTGAACGCTGCACACACAGCGATAAATTGTGATGAGCACATGCATCGAAACATAATAATAAGGGTTACTGTGATCTAATTTTGTACGTTCCAACAGTAATCTTACTGTTGGCATTTAAGCTGATTTTCAGATGCCTGCTATATGATTAGATTGTAAAAAAATTCTACAAATTGGATGTTCTATGTAAACCGCATTGAACTGTTGTCTTTAGGGTTGAATATTAAGAGTCATGTTGTACTGTCTTTGCCTCTTCTCCGTAATATAGGTGTCTGTGACATATTTTAATGCTTAATGTTCATTTTTAAAGTTGGAACTTCTGTTAACTTCTGTCAACATTACTTTTCTGTACGTTGATGTATGCCTGTGTACTGAGCAGTATGGTAAAAACATAACATACATTATATTGTTCCATTTTTAATGCAACATAAACTTCCACGAATCAGACGCTACGCAAGCAGACAAGACATGGCATTCCATCCATATAAAGTATTATGGTTGCCGTGCAGGTAATAAGAAATTTCCTCCTATATTCTGCATCCGAATTTCACAAGCTTCTTAGTTTCATGGATATATCTTCTGTCGATGTCCATACCTTCTAATGTCTTCTGTCACAACCGAAAGGAGCATGCTATAGTCCTCTAAACACGCACCAAAACTGTCCTGATAATTGTCTCTGGATCGAGTCATTATCCGCTTTTTTATAAAGTTTAATTTATTTTTTTTTTCTCTATTAATCACATGTTAAATGAACTGAACGAGAAATCAACTATAGCGGGTAATTGGAAATTTTCTTACCTGTCATGTATTGATTCTTCCTTTCTTGCGTTGCTGTATCTGATGGAACAGCCGTATGTAGCCACGAAATTCGAAATGGCCACAGGGGGGTAGGGTTGGACATAAGATTTGATCCGGAAATATTCTGTATATATCACCGAAAGGACCCATCAACCGGCCGTAACTCAAGAGCCACGAGAAATACCGGTAAGTATCTAAAATGTACACTGATGTGTTGCCGACAACTTTGTCTTCACCAAGTGCACGATTTAATGAATTGGTAAGATCATTCCGCAAACCGTCCATTACTATCAATACAGGTCTTGGGCTGATTTATCGGACTGCTACTGATCGGAAATAAATCTTAAAACATTATCTATTGCATCACTCGCCACAATCTCGAATCCTTTTTAAGCTGGATCCATCATCTCTTTTACTTTATAGTTGAACCGGATGTTGCATTCTGATGACGTATAGGTCCAAAAAGAAATAAGGCTGGTAGCAAAACGGGCGTTGGGATCCACAAAATTGCTTACGAATGAAGAAGCTGCGTTTGGTGTTGCATTTAAAGCATTGTCTGCGGCTAATCACGCTGCGATGATTTGCACTGATCAGTTTGTTGTTTAGTTCGTTTTTAACGGCACTTTCAGAATAGTATTTGCTATATGATGCCAAGGAAACGGAAACTAAGTGCCCTTCTAAAGGACACACCGTGCTGGCCTGGGCGGGTAATTTGCATTGAACATTGACCAATTTGCATTCAAAATGAAGTTTGGTAGGCCTGAATGTTTCCTGAAGTTTACTTTTTTGCTAACAATTTCCTTAGACCGATGACGTAATTTTATTTCCGGGCAAAATTTATATGTTTGGCATGCTGGTTGGTACTTTGGCAAGGAGAGACTGGAATGGATAAACGTTTGTTGGCATCCTGAAAGTTTTCGATGTTATCGTAGTATTTTTTGTGGCATACCTGACGTTTTTGTTAGACCTTTTACCGCTGTGGATATTAATTTTTGTTTATCCGCGAGTCATGCTTCATTGTGAAAGAAATTAGTGACAAATTACCATCAACTTTTGTTTTGTTTTGTTTTTGTTTTTTTTCGGGGCGGGGGGGGGGGGGGTTTATGACTTTTTTTGCTCAGTTTTAGTTTCTTTGTTTGTTTGTTTGTTTTCCTACGTATTATCAATATCTAATAAATGTTAAACAAGTGAAAAAGTGTTGGATTGTCGATCATTGATTTGAGTGTGAACGGTTACCATTTCGATTTTACGGCTGATACCATGAAATACCTGCCCTTTTTGTGCTACAATATAAATGTGTATCATAATAAATAAATGCTTATAGTTGTTCAAATCATTTCCTTCAGCGTTAGAATAAATATTTCGAGAAGAAATTCCAATTTTGACCGCATTCGGAGTTTCGAGTGTTAACGTATGCATCCTTCAAATCGAATATTGTCGTAGCGTTCTCAAAACGACTGCAAATTATAAAGAAATATTTGACGTGGCTATAGTTAGCAGTCCCGTGGGTACAGCGTCCTTGCTTGTTCTTACGAGAGGTTTTTCCTTGTGCTGTGAGGCGCACGAGACGTTTGCGAATCCATGAAAATTCACCGTTTGAGAATGAAAACTTATGGTCATTGTAATGTAGTGATGACGTAGGTTTCTCCCCTTGATAATAGTGTACGATGTAATTTAGATTGGACATAATTTGTCTAGTATATCCAGACAAACCTCCTTTGTCGTGGGCATATACAGAATAATGCTAAATTTGAGCCTATTTCATTTCACAAACGGGTAATTCAGAAAAGTGGGCGGAATCTCTCTCTCTCTCTCTCTCTCTCTCTCTCTCTCTCTCTCTCTCTCTCTCTCTCTCTCTCTCTCGTGTAACATATTTTTTGCAAAATATTTGTAATAGTTTTTAATTTGGAGAGACACAGAACCATGTTATGTCTTTGTTTCAATTTATTTAGTTCGTCTTATTTTAATGTATCTCAAAAAATATGTCAAACGTTTTGAAACTGTTCTGCAGTCAATTAGTTATGTTGCAATACCAGCTATGCCAACAGCTTTGCGGTACAACCTGATTAAAATCGGGATCTACTCATAATAAGTAGATCTGATAGGCATCGATAACGGTTCATTTACCGCCGACCTTTAGAATTCCCAGTCCACTTATTTTAGTAACCTATCTGAATAAGCGTTGCATTTTGTGTTTGGGAAAGTTATTGTTAGAAACGATATGTTCCGAATTAAGTTTTTCACTTTCTTAGGTGAGAAGTTTAATTTGTGTGGTGAATCGAAAGATCAACAGAACACGACCTTGTATCGGTTTCCGTTAGATATCCGTCATGTCCGAAATCTGGATTTTAATCAGATTGTGAACTTCAATAAAAAAAATATGACAGTCAAGCGTCATGATTCATGTTATCATTGCATATTGCTTTGCAGGAAAGATTTTGAGTACTACATTGAGAGAGTTCAGAGGAAATCAAGCAATGGTACGTACATGTAGTTACTTATTTTGTACAAACTGAAACACAACGCATTTCATCTAACCTGATGAAGCAAATTCAGTGCCACAAAGCCCGGACAAGTAGTTTGATACTGAAAATCATATATAAGTTTAAAATGTAATTGAAAGTGTTTTTGGAACTTAATGTATATAATCTTATTTTAATTGTGTAGATAAATATCGAGGTAAGCACTGTGATTGTTCTGTAAGTCTATGCTTCATATTACCTATTTATCTGTTGCATAGTCCGTGCAACTTTCAGCTTAGACTTTAGAATATATTTGACGTCAATTGTACAAGAAGTTATAACTTACACTATGAACTTTCGACTGCTACTGAGGTTATGCCATGAAGCATTCTAAAGAGCCAGACAAAGTGGAAAGAATACCAACTTTGGATGGGAGACCAGAAGCAAAGCAAACTTTTTATGCTCTATAACAAGCCAGCAGCTTAAGAAAGCTTAATAATTCTCTCTGCTCACCCCTCCTAATTATATTTGGATGTCTTTCGTCTGTACGTCTGTTGCAGGTAAGAAGTGTGTCAACATCCGTGGCAGATTGACCTGGGATTGCACTCCGGAAGTGGAGAAAAATAACGTTTACACTATTGTCATTAGCAAGAGCATGATGTAAGTTTCATTACAAGTACAATAAATGTGAATAATTGTGCTTCCGGTGTTAGCAAAGATCGCGATATGTGTATTATTTTTTCCAGCGGCGTCAGCGTCAACAGTGTTGATATTGTGTGTTAAAGTTTTGTGGTAATTCTTTTGGCAAATCATTCACGTCACGGTTCGCAGGCGAGACAACGTTTTTCGCAAAACACTTTATTATTACATACGCATTTAATATTACTTCGTTTTTACCGCCGAAATTACAGCCATTGTCAAATCTTTGAACGATGTCGAAACCTTACGTAATATTGTGGGTATCAATCGCTCCAATGCGTTTTAAACGCACGCGTACTTCGGTGTCGAGGTATGATACAGTACAAATTTAAATACATAGACTGGGCTAATCACTGAATTCATAAGCATCGGAATTAAAATTAATACTTGGATATCTCGTCCTATAGAAAATTAAATAATTTGTTACATTACAAATAAGAATCGGATTTAAATTCTACTTTTTATTGGAGAACGTTTATTGGTGACAGAGGTGTAGCCGAATTCGAAATTAGTGATTTCACTGTGTACAGATGGAAGTCGCTGTTTTTTTAACTTTCTCTTACCGACTTTTGCAGTCCATTTTGAATTTGGTAATGTAAAATTAATTGTAACTACACCATTTTATTTGTATGCGATTTTTCTTTCCTAATTTACACAGATGTTTTATATGTTTTATTTTTCCTTGTAAATTTAAATTTCTGTTTGTTAACTAAATATTATATCATTTCTGTCTTACTTAAAACTTCCTGAAAAATCTAATGTTACATCGAAATCTTAAAAGCAAATCTGTTCCCTAGCTAAGTTTGTTAGAATGTTGTTTACCTTGTCTAGGACGTAATATATTTTTACATCTGCCAGTACAACCTTGTAAGAATGTTGTTTACCTTGTCTAGGATGTAATATATTTTTACATCTGCCAGTACAACCTTGTAAGAATGTTGTTTACCTTGTCTAGGACGTAATATATTTTTACATCTGCCAGTACAACCTTGTAAGAATGTTGTTTACCTTGTCTAGGACGTAATATATTTTTACATCTGCCAGTACAACCTTGTAAGAATGTTGTTTACCTTGTCTAGGACGTAATATATTTTTACATCTGCCAGTACAACCTTGTAAGAATGTTGTTTACCTTGTCTAGGACGTAATATATTTTTACATCTGCCAGTACAACCTTGTAAGAATGTTGTTTACCTTGTCTAGGACGTAATATATTTTTACATCTGCCAGTACAACCTTGTAAGAATGTTGTTTACCTTGTCTAGGACGTAATATATTTTTACATCTGCCAGTACAACCTTGTAAGAATGTTGTTTACCTTGTCTAGGACGTAATATATTTTTACATCTGCCAGTACAACCTTGTAAGAATGTTGTTTACCTTGTCTAGGACGTAATATATTTTTACATCTGCCAGTACAACCTTGTAAGAATGTTGTTTACCTTGTCTAGGACGTAATATATTTTTACATCTGCCAGTACAACCTTGTAAGAATGTTGTTTACCTTGTCTAGGACGTAATATATTTTTACATCTGCCAGTACAACCTTGTAAGAATGTTGTTTACCTTGTCTAGGACGTAATATATTTTTACATCTGCCAGTACAACCTTGTAAGAATGTTGTTTACCTTGTCTAGGACGTAATATATTTTTACATCTGCCAGTACAACCTTGTAAGAATGTTGTTTACCTTGTCTAGGACGTAATATATTTTTACATCTGCCAGTACAACCTTGTAAGAAACAACCATAAAATTATGTCTCATTCAACCTCAACTTGCTTACAACTTCGCCAGCAATTTTACAGTAGCTTGGATGGCCGTTTAAAAGTAGCGGCTTTTTCATCTTTATGCAGTTGCAACTTACGGTATGAGGAAGGAACAAAAATAATTACGTATTTGATGTGGGTAAATAAAGAAAAAAAAAACATGTATAAGCTAAATTTACTGCGCATCTTACAGATCTCGTCAACTTTACTTTGTTCAACTACGTGATTCAACAAAACTAGACAAATAATTTATGGAAAACAAACTTCAATTTGAAACAGCTTATGACGACTCGGTATATGAAGTAGCTGTTTTAATATCAACCATAGGAATTTAACAAATTTGACATACCGGATAAATCTGAAATCATTCATATACAGTACCCCAGGCGGAGATATGACTTTGTCTACTAGGTTTTGTCTACCAAGAGTCTAATGTTTAATAATAACAAAAATATATCGAAATAAATCAAGATTACAAATGGAACTAGAAAGGGTCGAAATTAACAAAGACGACATTAGCATCACAAAATGCAGAACAACATCTTCAATAATCTTCTTAGCTATGATTTACGGTTGCTGTTGGAAAATGCACACGTACTTTTAACTAATATGGGCAGGGCACAGAAAACTATTTTACTTCTCAAAACCATAATGTTTGTATACTTTTATAGTAAGACCGGCAAAACACACTAACATTCGCAATCTATTCAAGAGTAAACTTTCAAGACGATGAAAATGATATGCTGCAAAAACCTTGTAGATGCCCATAACCAAAATTTGCCCTGCAGAGATCTCCTCAGTTACATCCTGAAGTACCTGTGCAGCGCCTGCGATAAAATAAAGGCATTCGTTTTAAGCCTACTACTGGATAAAATTCAGTCATATGTACGCTTCTTCCAAAAAACAAAAACAAAAAAGATACACTCCAATGTTTCACAAAATATGCATATTTACAGATCGTGTTTGAAATTCCGGTCATTATTTCAACCAATCGGCGATCTTCTTTCTCTTGAAATGGGTTTTTAATATTCTACCACGAATAGGCAGGTTCCATAGCTCACATACTAATTAGTTGCATGTGACCATATAGGTAATGTAAATTACAAAGAGGAAGCTAAACGGTACAAATCAAAATCAATTAGAGCTATTTTGCTATAACATAATGATACTATATACAGCGTAGATATCAGGTTTTACTTTGGTGATATTTTTAGTGCCAAAAATTATGGCATTTCTTCATCTCTATTGTAATAGTAAGGTTATAAAAAATAATACGATATTAATCTATTTCTGCACTAGAGTATGTAAATATCACTGGTTCTGAAATTAGAATTTCTCGATGTATTCATTTATTTACTACCGTGCATTCAATGCTTTCAATAACTTCATAACATAGAAACCGGGCCCCTTTTTCTCAACGCAGAAACCAGGCCCTGTATTCAGGACATAAAACTAGGCCCCGTATTCTCGACCTGGAAACCAGGCCCCGTATTCATGACCATGAAGCCAAGCCCTGTATTCACGACGTAGAAACTAGGCCAATATTCTTGACATAGAAACCAAGCCCCGTAGTCAGGACTTAGAAACAACTCCTGCGTATTCTCGACATAGAAACCAGGCCTCGTATATAAGACTTAGAAACAAGTCCCCCGTATTTTCGACATAGAAACCAGGCCTCGTATTTTCGAATCTTTATGAGCACAAAACTCAAACTTAATCTCAAAACCTAAAAATGGAAATTATACTTTGAGTGCATCTACGTTATTAAAATTTTGCATGCTAGCATCAAAGACAAGTTAATAAAATCCTGAAAGTTCCATGACTCTAACTTAATTTTGATGTAAGTTACAAAATAGCAAAAGTTTCTTACTGGACCTCGTTTGAATACCTGGTAGGCGCAGGAGGCTTTAAACTTGAACCCTACTTAAGTAACTTGGAAATCCTTCTTTCTCCAGAGATTCTGGCCAGCCCCAAGACCCACAAATTTACAAGGTGTGTGCCAGTGTCCAAGAAGCAATAGATTACTGCAGTAGTCCTCCATTCTGTGATGAGATTGGGCCCGTATGGATCATGGGTGGAGCTCAGGTATACAATGTGAGTCCGCATCTAAGAATGGATATTGAATAAGTGTGTAATGTGATCCCAGCCTCAGATGACATATCCATGTATAGAACACCTGCTCATGAAAGGCAGAAGCAAAAACGCAATTTATTGATGCCTTCACACATTTAACCGTCCATATCGGACATCCGTTCATAAAGAATAAAAGTTAATGATACCTTCTTGACACGTTCATCACAGCTCAAACTCTTTCAGAATATATTGCTGCCATAACCATTTGTTTATCCCAAAGTAATCTAAGCTTTAAACCATCGTCGCGGATTATTACACGACAACCTAGACTGTTCCTATTATTGTTCCAAATTCATACATTGAAATCCTCTCAAGAACGAGGGTAAAGGAAGCAGATTAAATGTGGCAGCAGACGCATTACATTGCTAAACTATCTGCAGTGCGAAAATAGATACTGCGAAAGTAACCTCTGTATATCGTGTCTCACGGTTGTTTCAAGCTTTGAAACATTTTTTGTTATCTCAAAGATAAACTTTTCGTTGTCTTACAGGAAGCTATAAATCATCCACAGTGTAGATACATCTTTCTTACGCACATCTACAAGACCTTTGAAGCAGACACATTTTTCCCGATGTTTGAAGACCAGTTTGAAGAAATTAGGTAAGTGGAACATATTTGTGTACTATTTCTGTATATTTCGTTTGCTACATATTGTATCTGCACCCATTTTGACGCAATACTTGACGGATCACAATCAGAACATGACTGGTCTTTTCCTTCATTTATAGGGGAAGTCCCATGTTATGTTTGAGAGTCTAAAAGTGTTCCGATTGGACCGACGAAAAACTAGTTCGTCATGTAAAAATGTCTTAATACAATATACATGTATGACATTTTCTTGTGACTGTATTTTCAAGGAGATATCCAGATATACAGGATTATATGGTTATTGACTATTGATTCTAGGCGTATCTTCATGGCCTTTGTCAAACTACAACTGAGAAGGTTAGCGTGATAGATGCATCATGGGGAAATCAAAGGCACGAATTCTGGCTCCGCAATCTCAAAAGTTGTAAGCACAAAATTCAAGCTCAAACTCAGAGACAGAATATGTTAAGCTTCTGTAAGTATGATTAGAAATATGTTAAGCTTCTGTAAGTATGATTAGAAATATGTTAAGCTTCTGTAAGTATGATTAGAAATATGTTAAGCTTCTGTAAGTATGATTAGAAATATGTTAAGCTTCTGTAAGTATGATTAGAAATATGTTAAGCTTCTGTAAGTATGATTAGAAATATGTTAAGCTTCTGTAAGTATGATTAGAAATATGTTGGTTGGTTGGTTTTAACGGCACTTTTAACACATTAATTTCTATATCATGCTGATGAAATGGGAGCTAAGTGTCTTTTCCATAACACAACGAGGCAGACGACGAGGGCTGGCCTGGGCGAGTATCGAGCATGCGACCATTGGATTACGAGTCCGACGCTTTACCAACTGAGCTACTGCATCTCTCCTGGTTGGAAATAAGATTCGTGGAACTTTTAGATTTTTCTGATTAGCATGCTAAAAATCAATAACTTGGACATAAGCATTAAGACATGGCGAAATTTAAGCGTGATGATCAATATCTGTATTATTTTTTGTCTAACTGACCAAAAACTATAGTATTCGCCTACCCACTCCAACCCCACACCCGGCAGTTTGTACCCTCTCCCCTTACGATTTTAAAAACGAAAAGGATCAAGGATATACAGAAATACACAAAATATAGTAATTTAATTCATTAATTTATCATTTTTAACCTGATTCTCGCCAGGGGGTCCCTAATAATGTCGTATTGTTCGCGATTCAAACCAAACTGAAGTTTTCAGTGTAAACAACCAGCATGTTTAATGTCCTTTTCCGGTTCCTGGAAAAGTCCATTTTCAGTGAAAGGTTGAGGTTTCTTGGACTACACATACATAGAAGGTAAAAACTGTGTCGCCTGTATGCAAAAATTGCAATGTCTAGTTTTAATATTTCTCAACAACAACAAAAAAAATTAAAACAAATTGAACAAAATAAAAAGGGCCAGCAGTGTGACATTTATGTACATGGCTTCAAAGTGATATAACTCCCAAAGTTACGGAAATTTACTGTATTATTCGGAGCTTATCTAACACGATGAACGACATCACTCCTGTTGTCTGAAAAAATAGACTCGTCCACGCAAATATGGCGACCGTGTTAGTAAAGAAATTCCGGTTTGGTTTGAAACGCGAACAAGACGAAAGTGTTAGAGACCCCTGACGAGTCAGGTTAGAAATTATAAATTGATGAATGAAATGACCAAGTTTTGCACATTTTTATATCTGTGCTTCTTTCGTTTTTAAAATGGGGGAGGGGGTACAAACTGCAGGAGAGGTAGGCGAATACTAGAGCATACGCTCCTACTAATTAATAACATCCACTATGTATCAAGTTCTGAAAAATCAAGATTTCCTTGTAAATATTTTCATACATATATACTTCAACAGCGTCGCTGAGCAACGAAAACGTTTTGCTGAATTTGAGCATCAAAGGGCAATCTTATAACAAATTTGAATTTGTACCTATTATATCGTGAAAACTTACCAGCTGTCATTGTACCGTCGTTGAAGACTCAGACAAGCAAACAATACAGCAATATTTACGCAATGATTCATACACTGGCAGAATTACGATTCGTCAGTGGCCCAGATGGATGGCCAAGAATTAGTAATCGATTAGCAGTACGGGATAGGTCACTTTTGAGACTTGATGTGTCCTGCTGAAATGGGTATTATAGCAATGTGTTTATCTATTTCAGTCTTGATGACGTCGACGGGAGTATGCAGCAAGAAAACGGTCTGACGTTTCAGTTCAAAGTGTACAAGAAAAAATCACAAGTAAAGTTATAGCGGTAGAAATTGAATACCGCTTCAGTTAATGGCTTATTATTGTCTGTTCTTGTCCAAGCCACCCTGCTCTTATCCAAGCCACCCTGTTCTTGTCCAAGCCACCCTGTTCTTGTCCAAGCCACCTGTTCTGGTCCAAGCCCCAGCCACCTTGTTCTTGTCCAAGCCACCCAGTTCTGGTCCAAGCCACCCTGTTCTTGTGCAAGCCATCCTGTTCCCATCGTTAGAAAGGGATTAGCAATAGATGTTTTGGAATTTTCAGACAAAAATTCACATACCATAGTAAAACTGAACGAACTTCATTCAAGTGTATATCCAGAAGAGCGATACGGAGTAATTTATAATTGGAAATGCGGGTAATATGTATGTTATATATTTTATACTAGTCAAAAAAACATTCCACATTAACAATATCCTCTATGCAGCTCTCTTCTTATCTCCCTCTCTTCTTCTTCCTCCTTTTCCTCTTCTGTGACATCGTAGAGGAGGAGTCACGAGGTATTTCGCACGGACTATTAAAGCACACATGTACAGTAGTCATCAATTGTCGCCCCCTTTTTTACAGAAGGCGTGAGTAAACTTGTCTACAGTTACATTATACTTACAAATAACCAAATAATGCTGTTACATCATCATTTTGGGACCCTTTCTAAAAAATACCGAAAAGTTTCGTACAGCTTGCAAAATTGTACCTGTTGAGAGGGGTAAAGATTAGTGTTTAATTTGTATATTTTTTAACATTTCAGTCAGTTCTTCCTGTATCAGTAGACAGTACAAATATATATTTCTTCTAAGTCAAACACCTTGTGTACTTCGCTTACGTTAGTTATAATTATAATCTTTAAACATCATCTAATAATCATAACTTGAAACGATAGCTGCCGTACTTAAGAAGTAGAAGTGCATTAAACTTCACGAAAATTAACGAAAAATGAACAAAACTGAAAACAAGAGCGAAAAAATATTTCAAATGAGCAAATTCTTTCGTTCTTTTTTTTTTTTGGTGTTTCAGTTGTATCTATAATAATTAAATTATGTTTAAACCGACTAAGCAACGGATTTGCACCTTTAACCCTTGTAAATGGGTCACAAGTATACATCATTCCAATAATATCAGGTCGTTATGATCTATATCCCTCATTCCACTGAATCGGTTTTTGGTTTTTCGTTAAGTTTAGTTTCTCAGATACTGTTGCATACCGAGTCATATCATTTATAGTAAATGATATAGTGTCCATGAAGAGAAAACTACAAGATTCAGACAAGGGTAGTCCGCTGTGACCTATTTTTCACGCTCTTTGACTTGCGTTAGGTTTTACGTTTAGCTCATTGTTTCAGACACTATTACTCATACAGTCGTGTAACTTCATGAGCAGATTCGTCATGAGTATTACACTGTTGAGACAAAAATAGATCACTAAGGCCAATGTGTTACGTTCCAGTGATATGGATTAAGTTTTATATTTTACTCAGTTTCTTCAACTATACATTGCAATACGACCATACCGCCATTTGCAGTTTTCTTGATGGGTTGTATATTGTTTGAAAGCATTAGAATACATACATGAATCGTAAGGCAAGTTTACAAATTTCCTATATCGATTTAACTCATTTGAAGATACTACTACACTCCCATTCCTAGATGATGGATGGATTGAGAGAGAGAGAGAAAGAGAGAGAGAGAGAGAGAGAGAGAGAGAGAGAGAGAGAGAGAGAGAGAGAGAGAAGGGAATGGACAGAAATTTAGGGGGGAACAAAGGGGCCACTTTTGCAAGTATATTAGAGCACGTACAAAGACGTTGATCAGTAATTTTATTTTTGAAAAAGTACCACGCACAAATTCTGATTGGAATATAAATTTCACAGTTCTGCTATCATCTTCATCAGTACTCAGAATCAGGGTTGACTATACCGTTGTGCATCCATCCTGAAACAAAAAGCCATTGATATTGCTATTTTCATCTGTCGATATTCGTATTGTACAAACAGTAGTAAGTTAACCACATCAGATTTAAAAACTATAGCAACCCCGATAGCTTGTAATGGCAAATTACTCTGTTTTTCTTATATTTTGCCGTATTTAAAGGTATGAGTTTAGATCTCGTAATACGCCCCACCCCAACCCATTACGTATAATAGGTATCTTCAAAACCATTGGGATAATGAGGTGTTATTGGTACAAATATATTTTTAGGTAGATAGTTATGTAAGCTACCAAACATACATATATAATAAGTAAAACTTTGATTCCATTCTTGGAAGTCCAGTATGTGAAATATTCTGACAGCATAATACTAAGATATAATGTTTGTATAAAACATCAGACACATATTAAGTAAGAGACAATAGATTATTCTCTAAAAGTACAATATTTCACTCTTATAATATTTGTTCAAGTTTTGTTACTATTGAACTTCTGTTCTATGTAAAACTGACAATTTTAAGTCATTACATGAAAATCTTCTTTATAAGAACCATTTAGTTCCTTGTAAAATAGCTACGGCATAAATATTAAGGGTCAATGAGGGCAATGTCCGAACTTCATACATACATACATGAATACCTACTTGAATGGCATGCGTGCATCCTTGTATATATACAGGTATCCATGCATGCATGCATCTTTGCATCCTTGCATGCATTTAAACTTTTATATGCATGCATGCCGAAATACTTACATAGATGCATGCATATAAACATGCATGCATGCTTACTTCTTGCATACATATATGCATGCATGTACACTTACTTGCAGGCATTAATTGCATCTCTGCATGCTTACGTGCATGCATCCATGCTTACTTACGTATTTGCATGCATTAATTGGATCTCTGCATGCTTATGTGCATGCATGCATGCCTACTTACGTATTTACATGCATGAATACTTACTTATTTCCATGCATGAATACTTACTTACGTGCATGCATGCCTACTTACGTATTTGCATGCATGAATACTTATTTACTTGCATGCATGCCTACTTACTTATGTGCATGCATGCCTACTTATGTATTTGCATGCATGAATACTTAATTATTTGCATGCATGAATACTTACTTATGTGCATGTATGAATACTTACCTATTTGCATGCATGAATACTTACTTATGTGCATGAATACTTACTTATTTGCATGCATGAATACTTACTTATTTGCATGCATGCCTACTTTCTTATTTGCATGCATGTCTACTTACGTATTTGCATGCATGAATAGTTACCTATTTGCATGCATGAATAATTACGTATTTGCATGCATGAATTCTTACGTATTTGCATGCATGAATACTTACTTATTTGCATGCATGAATACTTATGTGCGTGCATGCTTGCTTACTATTTGCATGCATGAATACCTATTTGCATGCATGAATACTTACGTATTTGCATGCATGAATACTTACGTATTTGCATGCACGAATACTTATTTGCATGCATGAATACTTACATATTTGCATGCATGAATACTTACTTATGTGCATGCATGAATACTAACGTATTTGCATGCATGCCTACTTACTTATGTGCGTGCATGCTTACTTACGTATTTGCATGCATGCCTATTTACTTATTTGCATGCATGAATACTTACTTATGTGCATGCATGCCTACTTACATATTTGCATGCATGAATACTTATGTGCATTCATGCGAACCTCCTTCCGTACATGCAAGCCTACGAATTTACATGCATGCATTTACTTGTATCCTTGCAAACTAACTAACTAACTAACTAACTAAATTACTAGCTGACTTACTAACTAATTAATCTACTAACTAGTTAGTTCTTTAATCGTCCAGGGGACGTAGGTCTTTACCTGTTACATATTCTTCTTGAGGATCTGGTGCCGCACCATTATGAACGGAATAGAAAACCCGGAACACATGAAAATTGTGAAAATAGCAGTGAGCTTGTAGCGGTTACTGATGTCTATCGGTAGATTCTGAAATAATAATAATAATAATAATAATAATAATAATAAAAATAAACAAAAGAAGAAGACGAGACAACAACAAAAACAACTAGAGGCCGATATCGCTCACCAGAGTTATGTCTGCTCGTAAGGCAAACATCACAGCTACCGAACAGTAGTAATGGGAATGGTATATGTTTTTAATGCTTATAACTTTGGTTAAATCACCTTGTCAATCTCAGACCTAGACAGGGTGTCTTCTCTCCCGGAAATAGTTTTTTTATTTTTTATTTGACTTTTACTGTCCATTTTGGAAAATGGACTGTAATAAGCAGATAATAAAACGATTTCCAAGACGCAGAAACTCGATCTATCTGAGACCTTGTCAAGATTATATTTTATCCAATGCAAGTACACATTCAGACGGAAATAAATATCACTTGTATTTGCTACATTCTTATCATCTGTTGGCCTTAGAGAAGTAAAGGTAAAATTGAAGTTGCCGATTCAAATCATGAACATTGCGTAACATAGCAAGGTGGCTCAGTTAACACATATTCACATAGGGTTTACTTGTTATTGAGTTTGTCCATCAGCTGGTAGCTGCTATAATTCCACAATACAAGTTTCATCAAAGTATGTTCACAAGTAGCACCGCCAGTGTGGAAACAATGAAGTCAATCATAGTCAAGACCACCTTATTAATATGTGCTTATTTCACTCCCCTGTCAAACTCGTCCACATCTTGTTCACATAATGTCACATAATAAGTTTCATCAAAATCTGGTTATCCTACTAGTTCAATATTTCAATATTTTGTAGACATACACCTTAGAGCAAGTTTATCAGAAATGTGTCTGTAAATAAAGTTTCTATGGTTGTAACCAGGTCAAACAATCATAGCCTTAAACACCACATAAATATGCTTGTATTTTGCTGTTTATCAAATTCCTGCAAGATCTTATTGATATATTCCCACACAGCAAGTTTCATCAAAATCTGTTCGTAATCTAAAGCGTGTGGCACAAGTGTCAGCCAATCATAGCCAAGATTACCTTATTAAAATGCACAAAGATTCCTACTTATCCATCATCATCGTCATCGTCATCATTGGACGAGGATGAGAATGAGGAGGAAGGGCGGTAGTGGTAGTAAAATGAAGATGATGTTGATGATGATGGTGACAACCAGGAGGGAAATGATAGTGATCTAATAAATAAAATTCTTGCACATGCTGATAGTTGACAGTCTTAGACAAGATTCCACATTATTTTTGTTTCATCAGTAAGTTTATGTACAGCTTTATAAGATTTAATTTCGAACTGTTTTCTATACAGCTTTTTTTTGGAAATAAGACAAGACTCTCATCCCCCATATCAGCCGAATTATGAACTTTAGATGCGAAACAGAAAGAAATATGCTTACAGTCCAATTCAACTTTGTAAGAGAAAGAATTACAAGTATGAATTGGGAAAGTTAGTGTATATTAGTGTTTAAAACTACAATATATACGAATGCAGGATCATTTCAATTTAGACTAAAATCTTAAGTAGAAACACAAACTTATTTAAATGTGCACGAGTCGAAACACATACTTATTTAAATGTGCACCAGTAGAAACACATACTTATTTAAATGTGCACGAGTAGAAACACATACTTTTTTTAATGTGCACGAGTAGAAACACATACTTATTTAAATGTGCACGTGTAGAAAAGATCAGTGTTCCCTTTGTAATGAGCTAAGAGAAAGTATTGAACATGAATTTTTTTAGGGGGTGGGGGTGTAAATGTAGATTGGTACATAACCTATGAGTACAAGTTTGTAAAAAGCTACGGACTGATGTGGGCATTTATATATTTTGAAACACCAATGATTTACGTTTGGACTCTAATTTAAACAATATTAGTGTACTTTTGGTTTGGTTGGTGTTTTACAGCACAGCAACACAAGTACGTTATTTAGTGCCGAGGGTATTGAAGTAAAGTATCCTTCCCAATGGCACATCATAGTAGCCAAACCTGTCTGACCCAATGCTAGGATTCGAACCCGAACCGTTTCGATAGCGAGACCGGCACTCTAAATACTGTCCCGCCTTTGAGATGAGCCATACATTATATGCGATTCTTTAATTTAGTCAAAATAACTGGGCTCACCTACTTTGCCCCTCACCAACAGTGATTAACATTTGAGGCTTTTAATTGTACTCCATCAAAAGCAATGTTTCATCTCTATTTTTAAAAATTGTTATAAAGTGCTTGTAATAGTTTATTCATCTTGCTTGCATGTCATTTCTGCATAAATTTAATTTCCCATAGATGACTATTAGACTTACTACCAAGTGATAGAAACGTTACCACCAAAGTATGCAAGATTAACAACAGCAATAAAACCTCTTAGCCGTCAAAACTATACTTTACAATTCACCAATGTAAAGTTAACATTGATAAAGATTTATATCCGCCGTCATACATAATGAATTTATAGTTAGGTGCACGTTATTTACGAGCAGATACGGTATGTAGCTGCATCTCATCGATGAACTAGAAATGTGTCCATCCACCACGTGTGCCCCGCCAATATGATGCAGGCCAAGTTATAATACAAACAGGGGCCATAACTCCATAACATCATGCCAGAAAACATTAACATGCAAAGGGTTACTTCACTTATGTATTCTTAATGTTAAACCTCTTATAAAATTTGGTTTCAATCCGTGAAGACCTTCAAAAGTTATTAAGTGGAAATTGAAGGGCAAAGTTCTAAGTCAAAGAGAAGCCACAACTCTTTAAAATGTTGCCAGACAAAAGGTGAAATTCGAAATTGACCTGTGTCTTCTTCATGTAAAGCCTGATGCTAAATTTGATTTCAATCCATGAAGTCCTTTAAATCTTCTTGACCATGAAACAAAACTGAAAGCCAATTTCTAAGTCAAACAGGGGACATAATTTCATACATTTTCCCGGAAAACTGTGCAAATTGAACTTGATTTAGGTCTTCAATATGCAGATCCCCATTTCGAGTTTTGATTTCAACCCATTATCCTCCAAAAGTTCCTGAGCGGAAATGAAATTAAAGACAAAGTTCTAAGTCAATATGGGGCTGTAACTTCGTTATATTCATTCTGAAAAAGATGAAAATCGAAAGTGACCTTAATGTAAAGCCTCATGTCAAATTTCATTTCGAGCAGACATATAGTCCTTTAAAAGTTATTGAACGGGAACGAAAGTTGTGACAGACGGGATGGGACGGGACGGGACGTGATGTGACGGACGGATATAAGTAATACTTTATATTCCATCCATATATATTGCTGGAGCATTAAAACAATTCACTGAACAAACAACACTTTTCTCAATATACAAATTTATATATTTAAATGCAACTATCCCATTACTTATTTCCTTTTTTTATTGGGTCTTGCCAGGTTTTCTGTCACGATGTATGTAATCTATAATCTACATTCGTTAATCATTTCTCATCATTTATGTGCCTATTTGGGGACGGGAAATTGGGGGGGGGGGCGTTTTCATGTTATTGCCATTGTCTTGAGACGATTGCGTTAAACATAAATAAGTCTTGCTGCATTGGAACTTATAACTAATGCACTGGATTTCCTCAAAACTCTAGAAAAATGAAGTAAATATATAAGGAACTGAATTTATCCAGTAGTACCTTGTAAGTTTATAAACAAATTACTGAGTTTTGAACTATCAACATCACTTTTTTGCTATAATATTTCTGCTGCTGCTGCTACTACTATTACTACTAGATAATAATAATAATAATAATAATAATAATAATAATAATATTATTATTATTATTATTATTATTATTATTATTATTATTATTATTATTATCCCCTTCCCCAAGCCCCTAAAGAAAAAATTACAACTTGAATTATTTTCAGTAGTAGTACCTGAATGAAGAATATGGAAATTAATGAAATCTGTCACTGGCATATACGGTATAACCGCTTAAATGACTCATGGAGACGAGCTTGAATGAATCAGTGAAACTATGAATGAATTACGGGGGCGGATAGATAGGGTTGTGATGGAGTGGTTAAGTATTTAATACATTTTTGAGGCTTGTTCATATATGGTCAAACTTAATATTGCGACCACTTGAATATTGCGATCACCTGTCCATCGAGACATAAATTTTTTAATCCCGTTGAAATTTTCTATATAGTGTGCCTGTATATGGTGACCACGTACTCAATGCGACCAGTGACCATTATTGTCTGGTCCTGTTGATCCTCGTGCACTGCATATGGTGGGCGACCAGTTATTATTAAAGCTGAGTGTCTTACCTATGTTCTATCTATCCATCCATCTAAATCTCAATCCACGTTAAGTCCCCTAGCAAGACACTTTGCACGATATAACCATGATGTGCCCTGTAAAACAACTCAATCCACGGTAAGTCCCTTAGCAAGACACTTTGCATGATATAACCATGATGTGCCCTGTAAAACAACTCAGTCCACGGTAAGTCCCTTAGCAAGACACTTTGCACGATATAACCATGATGTGCCCTGTAAAACAACTCAGTCCACGGTAAGTCCCTTAGCAAGACATTTTGCACGATATAACCATGATGTGCCCTGTAAAACAACTCAGTCCACGGTAAGTCCCTTAGCAAGACGCTTTGCGCGATACAAACATGATGTGCCCCGTAAAAAACCACAAACCAAACCAAACAATCCATCTACTGACCTATCTTTTTCTGGACATATTCCCTTTCTTTATACTTGCCAGTTCATCTCACTATCTTTTTATGCTTCATTAATGACTTCTTTCAAATCCACTCTTACCTGTACACAAATATTGTGTTTTTATGGTCCCCTAAGTGGTCGTTATACACAGCTTTGACTATATTCATACGCGCATATACATACACTCAAGCATATATATATATATATATATATATGCTTGATTGATTCTTTCAAATCCACTTATATGACGCTTACCTGTACATAAATCCCTGTTTGTATGGTCCCCAAAGCGGTCGTTATACACAGCCTTAACTATATATATATATATATATATATATATATATATATATATATATATATATATATATATATATATCTGTGTGTGTGTGTGTGTGTGTGTGTGTGTGTGTGTGTGTGTGTGTACTCTGTGAACAACCCAAAAGTAGTCTTTGATATAATTTAAAAATCCAGGACAGAAATGAAAAAGTAACAGACTGTAAAGGTCAGGCTGTCCTCTAAAAGCAAGCAGATTTTGCATTGACCTCATCTTTGTAGATTCGATGGCGAAGGGTTGTATATTATTATTATTATTATTATTATTATTATTATTATTATTATTATTATTAAGGGTCCTTTATATAAACGAGTCTCACGAAAGTTCTCAACTTGTATTTTATACACGTACAGGTACATTTAAGTTATTTTATTCAAATTAGATCCCATAAGCTTGTTGGAACCTGTAGAACATGTAACCATTTACTGGTACAAAATATCTTTGATGTGGTAATAGGAAACGAGGAATTTATAGGTTGACAATAAAAATCTGTAATTTCACATTGATTTCTTAGTGATAAAGTTCAATTTCTTTAAAATACAATAAAAACGGATATTTTGGACAAAAATTAGTGTCTGTCTATCTACATTTTTACAAGAAGTACTGGTTTATAAAATTCTCTCTTGAGATTCTTTAGAGTAAAATTGCATTGTAATTGCAAACCCATTGATAGTTCTAGGAATTTTCAAGCTTACGTTTCAGAATCTTAAAGGGAGAAAAGAACCCGAAGTTTTCCTGCAGAAAAGTCAAGCCGATCAAATTACTACAATCTACAAATGCATTACATATGCGCTTTTCATTTCTCAAACTAATAATACGAAAGGAGCCGGTGACGGGGAGGCTTTCTGGGAAGCATGTATTAATTGTGCACTTAAAAAATGTTTCGAAATGTTCAAAGATGTCTTGCAGATGTATGAATGCAGCAACATTGTCATTTATGTCCAATTGTTTCACTTCATTTGAGTTAAATATCATTATCTTAAGTTAAAGTTTGAAAAAAAAACTTTAATGTACTTTGATACGTATACATATTAATTTTATATTTAGCTATAATTTTGTCCAATATATTACAAATCCTTCACACTGAATACATATTCTACTCAAAATTTGTTTAAGGTTTTGATTTAAAAACTTTAGATGTCCTTTCTAGAAAATTTTTCGGCAATAAAGTAAAGCTAATTGAGAAGTCCATAAAATTCTAACTCCCTCTTTTAAAAAAATAAAAATCTTTCTTCTTGCGAAATTATCAACTTTTAACTATGTAAGACATGATGGTTAAACTGCAGTCAGCATTTACATATTGTGTTATAAACTAATAACGTGACCCCGACTTCCACCCCATGGCCAATTCAAGCATAGTAAGAAAGCACAACATTGCAAGCTATCTTGCAACCTCATAAATGGTAAAAATTGAGGATACTTGTATCTGAATTTTAATTGCAGGCAAAGCTGGGACACGGTTTGTATTTTATAAGCAAGATTTGTACATCTCATGCCCAATACACATATAATTTTATGTTCTCTATTGTAATCAAAACTAAATTAAAAAATTAATGTATACAACGCCAGACATATTTGAATGAAAATGACAAATATTATCCCGTATAAATACGCTTTTGTATATTGTACATATCTTTTTAGAAAATTGTATGGACATTTTAGTGAGTACAAATAAAAATTACCAGTGTAATATTTTTCGGCTAACCCAATCGTCCTTGAAAAGATCGGTTAAGATCATGTTATTGTGCTGCAATCAACACCGTAATTTAAATTTCCAAAAATAGTTATTATTAACGGTAGATTTTATTTCGGATTGATCCAGTGTGCAATTATCGGAATTCAGATGCATGTACGTACGTTACAGAAGTTAATACTCAAGAGTAACCAAAGTGCCCTTTTGAGTGGATGAGATATCAACCACATTTTATATGGAAATTTAAGTCTCTAGGCAGAGCGACGTGCTTACCGCGCCTGGAATTCCATGCTGATGAATTTCGCCTCGCTTGACGGTTGACGTCGATAAACGGCGAGCTACTTTCCCCAAATTCAGGCGATTTAAACACATCTTCCCTGCAGACGCCATTATGGATTAGTGTCGATGCACATAAGCAAATTTTCTTCTTCCTGCTTATATTTCTTTTTTTTTCTTTTTTTCTTTGAAGTAAACAACCTGTGATAGTCATGTAATGCCACTCACTTGATGAGTTACACTGATTTTTAAAAAAAATCTATTTCTGTTTTTGTTTTTTTAATTTATAAGATTTGTCTATGAATGAGATGGAAGTTTTTCCGATGCTTGCAAATTATTCTCATTAAATTCCCTGAAGGAACCTCGGCAAGCATTCAAGGCCATACGTTAAAAAAACCCCCAGAAAACAATTTTCAAACTTACTTCAATTAATATCAGTTAGCCACTTTTATCAATATGTTCAAAAACTAGGTTTTGTTTTAATTCATTGTTCCTACATACAGATGATTGACCCTGAATCTATATGTCATCGAGTTACGCAATCTACTACAATCCTATTATACTTCTTTACTACAGGTAGTCTAATCTATCGATAACGATACTAGGTCAAAGGGTGGCAAGAAATCAGGTAATTTACATTTCATACCGAAGGCGATGTTGTAACTGATGTAAGTTTACAAGCTTTCGAACCAATTTCAAACTGGAAAGTCGCAACTTGCAACACTGAGTGCACTCAGTATAAGGGCTCACATAAATCTAGTAAGAGCTGACCAATTATTTGTCGCTGGTGGTGTTAATAGTTACCCGCTCACCCCGACTTGATTATATCGCATACTCTTACTTTTAATTGAAGGACTCTTACGAGACCATGTGACCTCTGATATTCAAACTGCCGGAAACTGTTCGATTTTCTCTTATTTCCCATAATCTGTGGAACATGAGCTGTTTTATTGCATGTAATTTTGTGTTACTTTTGTCTTTTTTTTTCTTACATAGGTAGCATTTTATTTTATTATTTTTCTTGGAATCGGTACAAAGTCGCAAAAACGTAAATGGAAATTAAGAAGATCAAGTGCACAGATTTCTATATTGTGAGATAAACTGTTATACAATTTAAAGTACTTTCCTGCGATTCAGTATCTTTTTAAAAAAAAGTTTAAAAAAAGAAATGTCTTGATTTGCATTTGGTTCTGTAATGAAAATGATGTAAATGATCGCAGTACAAGCCACGTACACTGAAAATAGTTGTATGACCCCCATTTTCCACCCACCACCACAACCATCCCGCTTTTAATGCTTTTTTATGCGGAAGTATAATTCTCGCGGCCAAATTGCCTTGGACTTGGTTGTATCATAATCTATGTTCATAAAAAAAATATGCAATTTTGCTAATGAGGCTTGATGTCTGTGATGATAGATATTTATACGAAAATACCGCCGGCGCGTTTTTAATCCTACCCTTTTATGTGGGCAGCATGAAACGAATAAATGAATTAAAACTTCGCAAAAATTATAAGTTTCAGTGTTTCAAAATGAGTTAACATTTTCCAACCCTATTTTGCGGTAAGGAATGTAGCTTCAATTCTTTTCAATTAACAAACAGTCGTAACTTTTAAATACAACCCCCAAAAGGACGTCGAAAAAGTGCAATAATATCAAATACAATTTTTTAAGTCTTACACATAACTACACAATGTTACGCACACAAATAGTTTTAGCTGTCATCATTGTTAACTCGGTATTTCTTCATTTGTTTGATTGGTTGGTTGATTTGGGTTAATTATGTATTGATCTTACATACAAATTTTAAGACTGAAACAATATCTTTAAAATAGGTAAGTAATATATTGTGTAGAATTGTTATGCATACATGTGATGTAATATATAGTGTAGAATTGTTATGCATACATGTGATGTAATATATAGTGTAGAATTGTTATGCATACATGTGATGTAATATATAGTGTAGAATTGTTATGCATATCTGTGATGTAATATATAGTGTAGAATTGTTATGCATACCTGTGACCCTGATAGAGCCCCTTGCTTTATTCATATCAGCAAGTTTGGACTGCAGTTTGCTGTGAAAGGTGCACATTTGTTTGCATATGGTGCATACTAATTACACGACCAGAGCGCACTCAATGTTGCAAGTTGCGACTTTCCAGCATGTAATTGGTTCGAGCAGTTACAATACAACTTTTGGTATGAAATGCAAATTACCCGATTTCTTCCAACCCTCTCACCTAGTGTCGCTATCCATAGATTAGACTACCTGTAGTAAAGAAGTATGATAGGATTGTGGCAGTGCTACATTAACGTGTACATTAGGTAACTCGATAACATATAAAATTAACGATACAAGAAGATAATAGTATAACAAATTCTAGTGTTTTAATATATTGATAAAAGTGGCTAATTGATATTTATTGCAGTAATTTTAAATTGTTTTTCTGCTTTTATCTTATGTTTGCCAATGTTCCTTCAGAGAATTTAATAAGAATAATTTGCAATTCTATCTCATCCTAAGATAAATCTTAAAAATTTAAAAATGAAAGAAAGAAAGTAAAAGAAATCTGTGTACGTGATCAAGTGAGTAGTATTACATTATCATCACAGGTAATTTACTTTTTTAAAAGAAAAACGAAGAAGAAGAAAACTACCTTATGTGCATCAACACTCCATAGTGGCTAATACATGCAAGCTGTGTTTAATTCGCCTGCGTTTGGGGAAGTTGCCCGCCGTTTCTCTACATCATCCGTCACGCAGGGCGAATTTCATCAGCATGGAATTCCAGGTGCAGTAAGCACGTGCGAGTGACAGCTGTCGTTCTGTCAAAAGGATGAAATTTGCGTATAATTTGGTTGATATCCCAAAAGGTCACTTTGGTTACTCCTCGGTGTTAGCTTATGTAACGTACATGAACGCATCTTGATTCGGATAACTGCACACTTAGCCAATCTGAGATAAAATCTACAGATGTTAATTAATAAGGTTGTGTTTAAATTACGGTCTTGATGACAACAAAATAGCATGATCTTAACTGATCTTTTCAAGGAGCGTCTGGTAACCACCACCCCTTCTCTCCCCCCACCCCAAAAAAAAAATTACACTTGTCATTAATATATGAACAAAACTAAACATCCATACATTTTTCTATAAAAAAAAACACATTTATAATATGCAAAACCAGTTCTTGTATTGTATAATATTTTGTCATTTTCATTAAAATACACAGGGCATTACATACATTATTTTTTTAATTTACTTTTGGGTACAGTAGAGAATATAAAATTAGATGTGTGTGGGTAATGAAACGCAAATTTCTTTGCTTGTGAAAGCTGCATTTTCAATGCTGTTAAAATTATTTAACTTTGCAAATGACTCGCAGGATCTTCAACAGGTATATACTTCAAGATTACAAGAAAATTACTATAAATTTGTATTAAAACTTAAAAAATGTTAATCTCTTATATTATACCTTAATTCATTATCCCCGCGTGCCACGTTTACGCATCATGAGGTAGTACCCTAATTCCTAGCTCTGTGATGTCAACACCAGTCATGATACACCAAAGCGAGTGATATTACAGAAAAGCAGAAAGATGTAGTTCTACAATAATACGAAATAATCCGGATTTTCGATTTTTTGCCGTTAGATCTAAAGCAGATCGGTCCGAAATGCACACGAGCAGAATAACCTTTGCAAAAAAGTAGGATACATTTAAGATTTGGAGTAAAAAGGGGCAAGAGAACAAAAATTGTGGGTCCAATAATCGAAAACCAAAAAGGAAAACAAAAGCAGAAAAAGAGGTCTGGACAAGCACGGGCGAAATAGCCAATCGAAACAACGTCTTTTATGCACCTAAGCATCATGAAAAACAAAAATCTCTCGGAAACAGATGCGTTTGGATGCAATCAGAAGTAACCCCAAAAATGTGTTTCCTACCCTCATTTCAGGCGAAACTGAAAAGAATCTCCAGGGGAAAATGAGTTAAAAACTTACGAATATTAAATAGCTAATCAAACAGACGTTATATCCACTGAATATTTTAACACTTAAATGTAATCTCAAAAAGTTCTTATTGGATTGTGATGGAATTTTCACTGTCGTTTGTATGAAGAGATCCTCGTCATTGTTATGTTATTATTAGACTATTTAATATCAAATATCGACTGGAAATAGGTAACAAGGTTTCTCTTTAGAATCGTTACGCCCAAGTACCTGAGGCACAAGATTTTGTTCATATTGTCTGGGTTTTGGGGGTTTTTTGTTTTCGTTTTTATTCATGGTCCCAATAAAGCAGGCCCCGTACCTTTGTTGAGAACTTTTAGATTCGACATTAAACAGGATGCCTTGACTGTTACCATTCGTCATGTTTACTTTGTTATTCACGTGTGATAGTTTGTTAAATTACACTCATGTCTCCATAAAGTTTAAATGATATTTGAGGATGGTAAATGGTCTGTTTTGTTAAGCAAAATTAATCTGGTACGCCTCCAAGGTATGTGTTGAAGATATGGGTTTGATTTGATACAGGGATACCTAGAAGTTACCTAGAATGTGACAAAAACTTATTTGCAATTGTTTTAGCGAAAACCTTTTTCTGAAGAAGAAACAAACTGAATATTACTTTGATTTAAGGACAATGAATTTCCTTTCGTTATAAATGTTTTACTTGTTTTTTAAAATCTGATTGCAAACAAATTTGTGTATTAAATTTATAGATTTATTAAATTTGGAAACTACATGTTAGCTAATCCCTTGTGATCCATTCCCCAAATGCACACATGTTTGTACTGTTTGCATATAACTATAACTAAGGTTAATCCTTGCTTACATATAGGTCGGAACATTAAAGTCATTGTAACGTTAAAATTATCAACTGGAAAATAAACATGCTATGATGTCACTTATTGACCTTACACTGGCATTACCCAGACTAACCACCGTTTTAAGATAAATGCAGGCACGGCACCAGACATAAAACTATGGCTGTATTTTTAAAGTATGTCAGTGGCATTTCTTACGGAGTGTAACTGGAACAGCAGTGGTGTTATTGAATCATGCACAGATAGTGCATGTTTCTCTAATTTTTTTTTTTTTTTTTTTTTTTGTTTTGCTGGCAAATGGGTATGCTTTTCATTGCCCTGGTATTAGGAGAGATTAGACATAATGAATGATGCCACAGTTTAAGAGCTCATCCTCTTTGTTCTTTCCATCACGATTTGGGGAAGTTCCATCGCAATTTCTTTTCTCTCTGTAGATAATAATTATGACAGTTACATTATGACGGTTTATGTTTACAGCCATGCCTTATTTTGATGTTTTGCATATTTTAAAATGGACATTGGAACACTAAATAAAAGCTGAACACAATTCAATTTTAGGTTAAATTTTTTAATAGTTTTAATAAATATTATGGCTTTCATTACACGCTTTAAAGTCAGCATATGCATATTTAGCGACTTGGTTCAAACGAATCAGACTATTTCGTGACACCTCCATAAGAGGATGAGTCGGGGACTTGTGAAACATTTCTGTTGGTAGTCATGATTGCTAATAAGGTTTAGAGCACTGGTGGAGCAAAGACCACATTAAAGTTATATTTCCAAACGTTTATCTGGTATAGCTTGATTTCATTAGCTGCAAGAGCCATGTGACAAATCAACTACCCTGCCAAAAGTATTAGGATGATATTTTCCAAATTATACTCAGAGTGAGACAATACTTAAAATTACCATAATGTAAGGCACAGAAAAAAAAGAAGAAAAAAAAATAAACCAGCTGTAAAACATAATGTTCACAAGTCACTGGTTCTAAGCACGTCTTCAAGATAGCCCAGATGAATTAGTCCAGCAAAATTTAACCTAGTGAATTTGCTCCCTACTGAAAGGGTCGAAGAAATGTTTGTCAACAGATCGGGATTTGTTTTTAATACTGTCCATTCAGATAGAGCATAGCAGCGGCTGCCTAGTCAAGATGAAACTTACAAGTCTATGCGACCCGCGCATCGTACCTGTTGAGTAGAGCGTATTTTAAAAGCTGCATGATTCTCGAAAAGCCAATAAATTAACACAACAAGATGCATAGCATGCACATACGAGTCCTTAACATTGAAGAAAAGGTATTGTTATTACTTTTGAAGTCATTGGATAATTGCAACATTTTCTTGTGCATATTTTAAAATTATTTTTACCAACTAGATATCAGTGCAGAGTGGTTATGTTTTGATTTTGGATTTTGGTAAAGTCTATTGTATTCTATAGACAGAGCAGATTCGTGGTTTAGAAGGAAAGTCACGCAAAAACCTTGTGGGAGTAACATACAGAGGGCGAGACAATTCAAAAGACGTTTTGCTTAGACACTCTCAAGGTCAATAATAGATGCTTGCATTTATCGCCTGTGCTCTTATATCGTGAACGCAAAATATATTCAGTTCTTCAAAGAAGCATGGCACTGAAAATCGCAACTAGTTGCTCGAACTACCTGTGTACAGTTCCTTCTTATTTCAGACAAAATTGCACACAGGCAGAGGCCATGTCTTCATACAGTGGCCGTCAAGCAGCAACGGTAAAATATACATGCATACAAGCAGTATCTTCGGTAACTTTCAACAAACACAAACAACAGTAAACATTCCATCATAGTCCGTTAAGAACTTTTTGAGATGGCTTTTAAGTTTTAAAATATTCAGGGGAGATAACATCTGTCTGATCAGCTGTTTAATATTCAATTTTTAAGGTATCATATAAGAGATTTTAAACAATAAAATTTTTATTACAAATTTACAGTAATTTTCTTGTAATCTTGAAGAATAAAGCCGTAGAAGATACTGGAAGTCATTTGCAAAGTTAGATAAGTTTAACAGCATTGAAAATGTAGCTTTCAATGATTTATATAAAATTTGAATTTCGTAAAATCTCAGCATTATATGTTACGCAGCATATTAATATATCAACATACACTTTTAAAACGCGTGTGTATGTTCTTACATATTGATCGGAATATGGATGCATCTTTTAGCCTAGGATACAAATGTCAGGAAATAGAGCACACATGTGTACCTATAATAAACAAGATTAGCAGACTTTCTCTGGATAGACGTTTACTCATAAAAATATATGAAGTTCATACATCACAATTACATTTTCCGTCAATACAAAGAGCATAGATTATGAAGATGAAATAAAAATTGTTCGATATTATTTCAAATACTGTTCCAGTTAATTGTGATTAAGTTGAAAACAGACCATTTGTCGTCTTCATATATCATTTGCAATATTTAGAGACGTGAGTGTAATTTATCGCCGTGCAATTGTTACATGAAGAACAAAGTAAACTTGAGGAGTGGAAAAATTCGAGACATCTTGTGTAAATGTAAAATCCAAACATTATCAACACAGGTGCGACACATACTTTATTGTGACCATAAATAAAGTTAAGAAAGATCTTCAGTCTCTTAATAAGGAAATCGCCGATTATGAAAAATTAAACTATAAGATCATGATTAAAGTTGCATTCAAGTTTTCTAAATTAAACGCAAGGTGGAAAAATAATGTCAAAATTACAACAAGAATCATACTTTTATATCAAACACTTGGTGGGGGTAATGAGGGGGACTATTCTGAATGGAAGCCTTCTAACCTGTATTCAGTCGATAACTAATAGTACACAATTTAACAGAATAATTATTGAAGTGCTAAGGAAGTCTACACTTAAGAATAAAAAGTAAATAGTCCATAAACAACAGTGAAAAATTCATCAAAATTCGTTAGGAACATTTTGAGATATTTAAGTATTGAAATTCATTAGTTCGCTAATGTGATAGAAAATATTACAAATATTTGTACATTTTAATCGTCTCTTTTAACTCAGATTAATTTTAATTTTGTTTTAATTTTTAAGACAAAATCTGTGGAAGATTCTGAAACACATTTGCATGCTTATGTGGACAATTTTAGCAGCATTGAACATTATACTTTCAAAGATTTATAAAAATGTTGAATCTCTTAAAAAATGCTGCATTATATCTTATTTACCACATTCCTATGTCACTAGATACATTTGAAATGTGTTTTCAAACTATACACTAAAAGCTGAAAAGTTTTCTTGTCAAAGAAAAAGAAAGATTGGAAATTCCATCATAATTTACTAAGGGCATTTTCAGATATTTAAGTTTTAAAATAGTTTGGGGAGATAACATCTGTCCACCTGTATAATATTCACGAGCTTGATCACGTCATGGAAGAGATTACAAATTTTTACCAAGTTTGTTTGTTTGTTTAAAACATATTAATGATAATTGTGTTGCAATTTTGACGTAAAATCTTGGGAAGATTCTGCAGCACAAGTGAGTCACTTGATTTGCAAAGCTATTTAATCGAACTCCAGCTCTGTTCGTAGCCTCAACATTATCGTAATGACGCCATTTGAATTTTTTTATCAGACCACCTTATAACAGTGGGACATAATTTATTAGCCTATTATCAGATTGTATCTTTTGCTATTTGTCCTGCTTCCTAAAGGACTCAGACCTAAATCGTTACAACCACTGTGAACGAGTAGCAGTTGAGGAGGCGCCTGGAATTGAAAAAGTATAAATCTTATTCGTCTTCTTTATTTACAAGGTTTTAAATCACTGTAACTTGCCACCAAATGGAAATGTCTAGTCTGAATAGTGCCAAATTTAGACGTTTTCCAGCAACTATAAAGACTTGTATACTAATTGAGGAACCAAGTCACCAAACAAAAGCATTATCTGAAACACTTAAATATTATACCAGCTTGGGATTGAAATTCAAAACGGACACATTATCTTCAACACTTAATTATCAAGTCAGCTTGGAATTCACATGCATTAAGATAAGGTTTCCAAATGTTGTAACTTACGCGTACGACTCCCTAATCTGACTGATGATTATTGTATTCCTGAGCCAGTTTGATAAGTTTCGAGTGCATAATCATCCAAACTATTTGACCCTCATGCCCATCTATGTTTATATCTCTTTGACAATAATGTAATACTGGGTACTTTTCTTTGATAATAATGTAATACTGGGTACTTCTCTTTGACAATAATGTAATACTGGGTACTTTTCTTTGATAATAATGTAATGCTGGGTACTTTTCTTTGACATGGTGAATTTTCCAACTCTAAAGAGACTGAAATAGGCTTATCTGCATGCATGCATGTCACGTGCCTTCAAACAATTTTGTAATAGTAAATGTCTGAGTAACATCCTAATAGACCATTGGATTCCATTCAAAATGTATGGTAGAAGAAAGCTCTGTCTGCGGTATAGGCCGAACAGTTGGCCTACAAAAATAGTATGAAACGGACAATCTACTCAAAATATGGTGGCCAAATTGTATATGTTTTGGGAATTCGGGCGTAATAGTAAAATTTAATACCACTGCGCGACTTTTTACGCTTGGTCCAAGTCGAAATAAATAAATGAATACATCGAGAAATTCCAATTTCAGTGCTTCCAAAATATATACAACTTTAAACAACACTACACAAGTCAGACTATGAAGAAAATTAGCGAATACAAAATAATGCCACATTAATGTTAAACTTATGGAGATTTTAACATGGAATTCTCATTGTCCCCCAAGTCCCATATGTTCAAAATGGCGACCGTAATGTTAATTCCCATTGTCTCCCAACTTCCACACTGTACTCCTTTCCGCCCCGCATTTTGTGTCCTGTCTTTAACTTTTTCAATGGCTTAAGTGATTTCGATGAAACTTTGCATATATGTCTACCTCTACTAGACATTGTGTGCTGCGTACCAAAGACAAACCTTCTGTCAAGGTCACATACGGAGTTCAAATGTCATTATAGGGATGTTCGTGACAGGTTAATACCTTTTAAATGAAACTTTATAGAAATGTGTATATTCACTAGATGATGTGTTGTGTACCAAACCAAGGCCCATGGTTTCAGTCTCAAACTCAGAGACGATGTTCAAAAAGGATTTTTATGAAACTTTCCGTAAATATGTATCTTAACTAAACAATGTGTCGCTTACCACGCCCAGGTCCGTCATTCCAAAGTCAAGGTCACAGACAGGGTTCAAAGATCAAAGGAGGGATTTTAGTGTCCGCCCTATAACGTTTGAATGAGTGGATTTTAATGGAACTTTGCACAAATGTGTATCTCTGAACGATGTGTCGCGTACTAGATACAGGCCTGTGTGCCCAATGCTAAGATCAGAAACGGAGCCCAAAGGTCAACTTCGGAATTCGTATCAGCTCTATGCTTCTATGCTTCTATTAATATACCTCACAACAATTGATTGAATGAAACATTTCCTTGATTGAACAAACATTTCTTTCATTTACTACATATGGGTGGGGGATGTCGTGTCGAATAAACACGTCGCTAGTTTGTGTTAGAAAATCATTTGCTAATTTGGACAAATTACCGTGATTTTAGTATCAAAGAAAATGCTCATTTTTGTAAATGGCTTGCATTTTGAATGAAAACCCCAATTTTTCTCCGTAACAACTTAGTTTTTTTTTTAAATGTTGTTAATTTTTGTTTCCTTACAGTCGTGCCGTATTTTGTGTCTTTGCTTCAATATGTCTATTTTTATGACAGAATGCAAGTCTAAAAGAAAATCATTTTCTGAAAAGTAATACATGAAGAAACTGTAAAATTCCTTTTATAATACACCTAATGTTTCATTTGAGCATTTGTAACATTTTCTGCTTTAATTCCCCATTTTAGAAGAAGAATAATCAAGATAAAAAAAAATTGTTTTCATTAATTAATTATTAAATATGATAAAGGCCTTTATGGTTTAAAAATCTTTTATCCAATGAAACCTATTTTAGGATTCTTTTTCAATTATGTTTGGATTTTTTAAGTATTAGTACTAAACTAATGAACCTTTATTCGAATATATTTAGACTAATTAAACCTTTGAACCAATGAACCTTCTTTAAAATATTTTCGAACTAATGACCCCTCGGACCAATACAAATATATTGCAAATATTGAATCTTCGAACCAGTGAATCCATTTTCAAATACCTTCGGACCAAACAACCTTCAGATTTGTGAACCCTTTTTCAAATAATTTCGAACTAACGAACCTTCGTACCAAAATGAACCCCTTGTTGTCAAATACCTTCGGAGCAAAAAACCTTCGGACTTGTGAACCATTTAACGTTTTCCTTCACAGTTATGAACCATCAGATCAATGAACTTTCGGACTATTGACCCTTATATTCTTCGAACTTGCGAACCTTCAGAACAATGGAACTAAGGCTAAAATGTTCGGAAAATAGAGTTCTTGTACAAAAATATTTCGGACTTAGGAACATTCGACCAGTGACCGCGATCGACTTTCAGTTTCATTGTTTGTTAATGAATATTGTAAGTTATAACCTGCTGTAGAATGTCGAAGATAGTCACGTGAGGTAATTCCCAGCGATGAAAATAGAAGGCGACGTGTGGTACGTGCGCAATGTGGCAGGGCATGGACTAACCATATCGTCTTTCGGAGGGGTGGAAGATACTTTATATCACCATGAGCCCATCCTACATCCGCTTGATTTACCATTTTAGGCATAAACCTTTCAGCCACATCGCTGTAATGTATAACAACGGAAACATCAACAAATTAAGTTTCTTTGTTAACAACACTTTGCGTAGAACAAGTGAGCACCCTCATGACTCCTCCTGGCAAGAAAACACTGTGCCATTATATTGCTGTTCGTCCTCTGAGTTCGAAGATGACTATCATAGTTTGGTTTCTGTGAGCACGTGAGTAGCTGATCAGGCCAATTTGTGCTCTGAACTGTCTGTGGCACACTGGACAGCAGATGCCGCTTGGGGCTGATTGATCGATAGAAGACGTGCTGCAGTTTCGAGATTTACTCTGCTCGCGCTTCTGCACTGCCCCTGCAATTCTCGTCAGTTCATAGTCTGTGGCTCCAGTATGGATGAGACTGCGCCAGGTGGAACGACCCTGTTTAGGATCCACGACTCAGGGTCAATGTTGAAATGTTTTAAGGATGACTTGAGGGAATCTTTTAAGCGTTTCTTCTGACCACCCTAAGATCCCTTTTCCACCTTCAGCTTGCCGTAGAAGATCTTCTTTGGTGGTCGGTCGTCTGACATCCTGGTGATGTGGCCGCTCCATCTCATCTGTGATTTCGTCCGCAGAGTGTGGATGCTTGAAATGCCTGCCCGTGTGAGAACCTCGGTGTCTGGGACCCTGTCCTGCCATCTTATCCTCATTATTTTCCTCAGGCAGCCCATGTAAAATTGGTCCAGCTTCTTTGTATGGGGTTTGTACACCGTCCAGGTTTCGCATGAATATAGCAGGGTCTGCAACACCATGGCTTTGTAGACCTTCATCTTTGTTTGCAAACTGATGCCTCTCCGCTTCCATGCATTTGCGCTTAGTCTGTCAAAGGCCACACTTGCTTTGGCTGTTCTGGGGTTGGTTTCGTCATCGATGTGGACTGCACCTGATAGTGTACTGCCGGGTAAGTTAACTTGTCCACTGCCTGGAGGATTTGGCCATTCACTGTAATGTACCTATTATAATCTGTTAAACTGAGAAGCAGTATGAATAGTAGACCCTAATGCACAGTCTCTTTTATTTGTATTTGTTTTTCTTTTTTGTGTTTTTTTTTTGTGAGGTTTTTTTATGCTTTTTTCTAACCCTTCTAAATGTTGGAAACAGGATTTAGACATATAATTTATGCACTCATCAGGGGAAAAATGAGACAGCAAGCAAACGAGCAAGCGAGAGAGAGAGAGAGAGAGAGAGAGAGAGAGAGAGAGAGAGAGAGAGAGAGAGAGAGAGAGAGAGAGAGAGAGAGAGAGAAAGAGAGAGAGAGAGAGAGAGAGAGGGAGAGAAAATGTTGAAAAATCTCGACCCCTTTAATATGGCACACAAATCTTGCATACGCATATCTTTATTAAACCGTTGCTTTATGAGATCTGGCGTTTTCAGGTATAGAAGATTCAAAAATAAGTTTCAACAGAAACCCCTATATTTCAGCTTGAAGTAAAGGGTTGAACAATTAGAAAGTAAATTGAGATGATACTTAAAGAAGTCTTGAGTCAGACGTGAATCGTACATTTTATTCGATTCTGAATTAGACTCTTGTTTCTTATTTCCTTAACTTAAAGTAGGACGAGTCTTTCAATGTAATATAATTCCAATTGTTATGAATTGACTGAGTTTTCTGCAATGTGATTTGATATAAACGGTCATGTGATACTGATTTGGAATTTTTACACATCGGTAAATTCTGGGTAATACTTTCAGTTCCAATTCAGTTTCCAGTGCACTTAAGTTGAAGCTTTGTCTATACTGTTACGACTCTAGGTCTTAAAAATATGTAACAGAAAGAAAGTGAAACCAACAATGTAAGTAATATCAACAAGCAATTTATTTCCCTACAGTACAAAGTGAAATTCAAGAGATACTTACAATATTGTGAATCAAATGCCAAATAATCATAAATGTCCTAATCATAAGTCCAAAAATATAGAATGTTCTGAATGAGTTCCAATAGTCTTGAATGTCTTGATATAACACAATGATTAAATCCAGAATGTCTTTAAAAGAGTTCACAAAAATCCAAAGTAAATGTATTAATTCAAAAGTCAGTAAGCACTTTAGTAATTCCAATGAATATGTATTAAATAAATAATTCCTCTCGAATTATATCTGATTTCAACGGCACAATGTAAAATCTGATCTAAAACAGGAATGAATTATTTGTTTACCAAATCCCTATTTTACACATTTTCATATGACGTGTATCAACAGGATGTGAAGCAATATAATGGAGAAAAAAAACCCCGTCTAACTGTCAACAAGACTGGCCTTGAACTAAAATGCTTGTCAGCATTCGGTTTACTAGTGACCAGAATCTAAAGTGTAACTTACCTTCATGAATTAGATTCAAACACACATTATAGATTAAATATACATAACACAACCCATTACATCTTAGTAATAACAACAACAAGCCCCCACCCCCGTGACTACAAATTTTTAACAATGTAATCTCACAGTCCTTCTTGCATTCCAACACTCACCTCTGTAGACAAACAAAGCATATGGCCGACTGTACGAGTCACTCTACATTCATAAGGTGGCGCTCTCCAGTTTCGTACTTTACATAGGGATTTTTAAAGAAAAAGAATTACCCATGTTTTCCTCACTGGCTGTCATGGCTATTTAAAAAAAAAAAACTTGTATATCTTAGGTATTGTTAAAATAACTTTGAATTCCCTTTATTTTGGTGTATGATTGATGGGTGAAATTTGGGTTATAGAGTATACAGCTTGGTCTAACTTAAGATGCGCACCTCTAAAATAACTGCTAGCTCCGCTTGGTCTTTTTCACTTCCTGGACTTCAAAGGTAAATTTTATTTTAAAAAAGCCGATAACTTTTTTTACTTTTTAGATATTTTGTAATTCATTCATAGTACTTTCGGAGGCTGGTATTGTCTGCTCTGGCAAAATTCGTTTCTCTATTTTAATAACTGCTGAAAATAGTGTACTTTTGACTAATTCAGGCTGATTTTTCGAGTACTTTGGAGCGGCCATTTTGTCTGCTGTGTGCTTAGATCACGTCCAGTTTCCACAAGTACAATATTTAAAGAAATTTCAGTCACAGTACATGAAAGTAACATAGAGGTATGCCAACATTTTCTCCACTGTGCATGTTGCAAATGCAAAATACTTCATCTTACACCTGTCACTCTCTCAGAAGCATGTATTATCTGTAGAGCGCCCCCTAAACTACTGCATCTTTGCTTCGACAATATGTTTCACCAATTGTTATTGAAGGTCATGGTCATATGACGTATGCCCAAGGGATCTCACAAAAAATGGACACAATTTTGGTTTTGAAAGATCGAAATGCATAGAAAGCAAGAACAACGAATGGTAAAACAACAGGTGCCGGAAGCACACCTAATGTTCACAAAAAAAAAGGCAATAGCCTAGTAAACAAAACAAACAAAAAAATAACATAAAATAAAATTAAAATAAAATTAAAAAAATAAAAAAATAAAAAAAATGATACAGAGTAACAAAGTTCCTTAGATCACTTCTATGACCCGCCCTGACACTAATACCCTATCTATAATACTATATAAGAGTCGACGACCCTTGACTAGCCAAGATGGGGATGCATATTCTGGCGCAATGTGAAGAGGGCCTAAAAGAAAACTACGAGCTACCTATCATTTAATATTTTGTTGATGAAATCCGCTGATTTGACGACAGAAAGGAAGAAAATTGGAATTATAAGGATTAAATTATCATAGTTGGGTATGTATCGAAATGTAAATTGTTACCTAATCACTCACAAAGTTAACATAAAGTGAGTGATTAGGTAAAAATGTACACTTTGATAAATACCCAACCATGATCAATTTAATCCTAGAGTAGCTTTATTGACCATAACTAAGGTTCTTGACGGTCCCAGAAGTGCATATAGAAACTGTTTAGCATGGGCATGAAAAGCAACTGACTCATGGTCATGTTCGATTTCATATATCATTACCTTAAAGAATATGAGATTTGTAAAGGATAGCTGAAGAAGAATTCGAGTTTTAATAAATCGTGCAACAAATATCAAACTAGGTTTGCAATGAAATTTACTTCCTTGTTGTATTCTTGGAAACGAGGTGAGTAAATACCATACTGACGTTGACCCATTTACAATCGGCCGGGACAAGACTTGGATGGAAGAAGGCAGGTGCAGATCTAACATAGAGGTATTATTCCTACTGAAATTCTCTATTGTGTCTCTCTTCAACTGTTAAGTAATAATGTTGTGTTTACCTAAGCCTGACTCTTACATCGTTACATGAAATTCTTACCCAAAGCGAGCTTAAAACATATGCATGATATGTTTTTGAGAGAAAATTGAAGACGTGTAGATTTTGCAGAAACTTAATTTACTTCCTTGTCAGTTTGTAGCTAGAAAGAATCACTCTTCTTAGAAAATAGAACGGGTAAACGAAGGGATATTTATCTCACTTAGGTTAAAGTAGAGAAATACATAGAGAATATTTTCTTTTCCTATGTTAATACCGGTTATATTTCATCGTGTGGTACAAAAAACGTGATATTTTAACGAGTGGTGAAGCCACGAGTTAAAATATATAATTTTTTGTACCACAAGCTGAAATGTATCCGGTATTTACGCAGGAAAAGAAAATTTTCTTTTTATTATATACCAAATTTGCACCATAATCGAAGCTTAGAAGATTAAACTCATTATTCAGCACAACACAACACCCCCCTTTTCGTAAATTCGCCTCACTTTCATAGACTGATCATATAAATATCAGTGACTTAGGAGAGCGGTAGTAATGGGATGACCTAATCTGTTGGAGTAAATTACATTTTTTACATATTGTAAACTATTTGATCATATCTGACCGCAAAGTAAGTCCGATTCAGTAATGCATCACAGCAGGTTTATCATTGTTGTCAAGTAAGCAACGGGAAATAACTTCATAGAGACACAAACGGCGTCGAGTCAAATTTCGTCCGCAAAAATTAATTTCCATTTCTGAAATGTAATGCAGTTTCTATTTATTTGTTCTAGCTCACAAAGTGCTCGTTCTTGTTGATACAGGTATAACTTCTGTAGGCCCACACAATCAAGTGTCGCATGGCATGATGGGAAATCTTATATTTTCACATCTGAAAATAAAAGGATATATATTTCACATGTGAAAATATAGGAATGAAAATAATATGAAAATTATTTCGCCAATAAGTTTCTATAATTAACACTTAAGTATATAATAAAGATTTGATATATAGTAAAGTTTTACATAACATCATAATGCGAAGTCAAAGCACGTGCCATGTGACATCCTGCAGTGAAATTTAGTACTAGCTCAAAGGACGGGTTTTGAAAACCAGATTACATTATCACGTAATTGCTGTCTTATTTGTAATTAACCATTTATTTCTTATTCCCGGAAATTTTGGATTATTTTGCTTTAAATATTACGGGCAGTAATTGCACGGGAGGGAAACTTTCCTACAAACTATTGCCGTGTCCGGTAACTCACACATGGCTTGCATTTAGACCTATTTAATTGGTACCCGACCAAGCAGGAGAAGGAACAGGCGACCAGACAATACCTGAAGGCAGAAATATTCCGAAAAACATTACAGGTCAGGGTGCAAGGGGACAATTTTAATGCACAAATTTGCCTAATATATAAATTAATGAAAAGCACAGTACACTGGTGATGTCAAAAGGTCCATATTTTTGGATAGCTATAATAAATAAAAACATAAGAATATCATTCATTTGACGTAACAAGTCAATGGAAGCTCATAACAGAAGAAGATTTTGTACCCCAACCCAAATTCATACAAGCATGTTTCATGTCCGAGGGTCATTTTTGACACAAAGTGTTGCTCACGGTGCTAATACACGCCATTTTCCCACGTGATAGTTTTGAAAAGCATTGTGTACCAAACAGCCTTATGCAATTCAAAATAGTTGCCATCCAGGCCGTTTTTTGAGACATTCTGCTTACCTTGAACCCAACGTGTCTACTGCTATGGGTGGCTAGCTGTTCTCTGTAGCGTACTAACGGACTAACGGGGGGGGGGGGGGGGGGGGGGGGAGGTCGGGTGGGGGGGGGGGGGGGGCTCATCTGACTTGATACTTTGAAGTAACTATGGGAGGTGTACATGTCTCACATCAATTTCAAGAACGACACAAGTCCGAAACAACTCATTCGTAAATATATCAATATTTTTAATTATTCAACAATAATAGCTGAAAAAGTCACATGATCACCTCAAGAAGTTTGATAAGGGCCAATTTAGGAAACTATCTGCTGCTACCTTAGACTGCTTTTGAAATACCATAGCTGCAACGGGAAACCAGCATAATGGTCCAAGGGAAGTAACTCGAGATTGCTACGGTAACGTCATCTCAAGAATTGCGTCTCACTGACTGTAGAGCAACAACAACTACAACAAAAACAGCAGGAATATTATCAACAGCATGTATTATTATCATCAGGGACCAATACTTTATAGCTAGCAGTATCGTATCAGAGACTTATAATATGTCTCTGATATTACGTAGATAATAAACGTCCTTGTTATTGTTGTTGTTGTTGTTATTATTATTATTATTATTATTATTATTATTATTATTATTATTATTATTAACTTGTATTGTACAATAGGACATATTTAATTTTTTTTTTCCCCTTTATTTTCTTCTAGTTTTTTTTATGTATCTACTGACATAAATACAAAAATTCAAAAGTCCTGGAAATGATTTAGGGGTTAACTGAACAACTCTATAAGATTTAAGACAATTATTGTTAAGCTAATAAGGTTATGAGCAAGCAACCTTTAAATTTATTTTTTTCTTCTCTCTGCCCAATGTGATATAGTATCAAGCAATATCACGCTAAAACCATTCTCCTTCTCGTGAGTACCTGTGACCTTGATCATTGAACTTTTGACCTCTGTATCAGTAGCTTGTTTTCTAAATTCTTGGTGGCCAGTATATTTGGTGGAGGAAGAACCCGAGAAAACCGCGGGAAGAACCACCTACCCACGGGAAGCTACTGGCAAGCTTTCTCACATACCCACGTTGGCTGAGCCCGAGACTCGAACTCGCGAGGAGAGAGGTGAAATGTTAGTGATCTGTAAAGGCGAGCGCTATAGACCACTCGGCCAACCGGGGCCCCTCAATGTACACGGTGCAGAACTAAAGTTATTGTGTAGAAACCCAAATAAATATCGGATTCAGGTGGTAGGAGGCCCTGGAAATATTAAAAAAGGCCCCCCTCCAAAAAAACTCCCCCCCCCCCCCAAAAAAAAAAAAAAAAAAAAACACGCCACCCCCACCCCTTCCCGCCGGGCGGGGCGCCGAGCACCTGCTCCATTTCATCCGCCTTAAATCCTGCCTTGACCAAAATAAACAGATATTGAAGGGGGATCATGTCTCTAATTTTAAACCTGTTTAACTGTAATTGAATACATAATACATTGACCTGGATTTAAATTTATCAAGGAAACATAATCTAGTTATGGGAGATCTCGTGTATTATTTATTGTGAAACTAAGCGGTTTAACTTCACTGGGATACATGATCTCCATTTCCCTCCATCGATCTGTATCTGTCCATCCATCTGTCAGTCATGCCTTAAACTTTAATCTTTCATTATTCAGCATAATTACTAGTACCTGTGAGATAATCAACTTTGTAATGTATTTAATATAGTTCTTCCAATATCTTGTCTGAGTAAATAAAAATGACTTAAACTGAAATAATGAAATATAAACAGTAATTTTATATGAAATAAGGCTGCCTACGAAAGGCTGAATATTGCAGAATTTGTTAAAACCATTTTCTTGTGCCAAATAGTGACTCAGCACCATATTTGTTTTTTCTTTATTTTTTTTATTAAAACATCCATTTATATGAGTAAACTTTATATATATATATATATATATATATATATATATATATATATATATATATATATATATATATATATATATATATATATATATCACCCGTGACCATGTGAAATCTGAAAAACATACATTTCGTGCTACTATTCCCTTTAGAGAAAATGTTTCTCCCTAATGGGAGATGTCCCAAGTTAAATACAACAAATAATCACAAATTCCACCCACTGTTTTCGAACTCAACCCGACAACACCCTCGACAGTTACCCATTGATCATAATGCAAAATCTATCGGCTCTGTAATGGGCCTTGCGGCTATGATTGCATATATGAAAATAATGTCGTTACAAAATATTGGCAAATGTAATTGTAATTGCAATTTATGTATATTTGACCTGTAACCCCCTACCGGGGACCCCAGGGACGGGAGCCAATATTAACACTCCTTTTGCATACGATCACAACAGAGGCAACTTACCTACAAAGTTTTGTGAAATTCCACACAGTGGTTTAGGAGTATTGCTGACGGACAGACAAAGGGTATCACGATATCCCCACGTGTTTAAAAATAGCATGGGGATAATAATAATGGGTATAATGATAATATAATCTAATGAGGTAACATATATAGTATACGTTAAGTTGTAATATGGTCCACAGAAGAAAAAGAATAAAGACACATTACGGTAAGAATGTACACAAAATGTACATAGTATCTCTTGTATATATTGTGGATCATTCTTAATTAAACTGAATTAATTAATATTGTAATAAAATTTAAAATTACTGAGATTTGCATTGGTGTGTTATAAACCAATTGGATCTGCCATATCAGCCTTAAAACCAGAACAAAAAGAAGAGAGAGAGAGAGGCAAAACACATTTAACCTCCATCTTTAAACAAAGTAAAAATAAAATAATAGCTACTGAATGTGGGATTCATTGACGTAAATTGTTTTAATGCTGTGTGATATAACAAAGTGGAGCTATCTATATTCTGGAGAAAAGTCGATTTCTTAATTAAACCTTAGTTTATTGTACATTTGGATCATGTGAAGCAGAAATCTTGAATTAATTTTGGTTTATTGTACATTTGGATCATGTGAAGCAGAAATCTTGAATTAATTTTGGTTTATTGTACATTTGGATCATGTGAAGCAGAAACCTTGAATTAATGTTGGTCTTCGTCAATTGATAAATTTGAAGCAGGTCCAGCGGTAGGGGTTGTTATGTTACTAGAAGTTTGTTGAGTCATAAAGACAAGTTCAGTGGCGGTGGTGTTGGTGTTGGGGGGGGGGGGGGGGGTATTTAACTAGAAGTTTGTTGAGTCGTAAAGACAAGTTCAGTGGCGGTGGTAGTGGTGTTGGGGGGAGGGGGGGGGGGGTTGTAACTAGAAGTTTGTTGAGTCGTAAAGACAAGTCGAGTGGGGCTTTATGTTACTTGAGTTTGTTGAGTCATAAAGACAAGTCCAGTCGGTGGGTGGGTGGGGGTATATTACTTTAAGTTTGTTATGTCATAAAGACAATTCCAATGGTGTATGTGTGTGGTGATGGTGGTGATGGGGGGGGGGGGGGGGTATGTTACTATAAGTTTGTTATGTCATAAAGATTCATTGCTTCATGATTATAAGAGGTATAAATATTTTGGTTTTTTAAAAATGGTATCTAAAACATAACAATGCAAAATAAATATTTGTAGAGATCAGCCCCACCCCCACCCCCTGTGTGAAATATTTGTCATCGTGTTTAGGTGAAATATTAATGCTATATATGTATACTACTTCTGTTTTCGCCTAATTAATGTGTATTATGTACTAAATTAATGTAATGTATTATGTATGAATCGAGAGCTGTAGTTTACAATTTATGTATAGTTATTCAAATTTCATCATCTCCATCAGGCCATAATGCATCACTGCTAGGTGGTGGTTTTAACCCACAACAAACCACCACAGTCGATCTCAAGGTCTGAAAGCTAGATCGCAACTCCTCTGATAGATTATCTTAGTTTTCTTTTATTTTTCATACCACATTTTCGTACCAACTCTAAATAGTTGGCAAAGGAGAAAAAATACTCTGTATGGAAAAATTGCGATAAATAAATTCGTAGCTTTATCTAAATTTATACCCCTTTTTCAGTCTTTGCCTGATCCACCACAATTTTTCACAGAAAAAAAACTTGAAAAATTATTGCTTTTTTTAAAACATTTATTTGGATTTCAGGGCCAGATCATATTAAAAGATTAATCGGATATTAATCACTTATTGCTACAAACTCTTACCAACAAGTTCTGGAAAAATATACTAGAAGCATGGCAAAAATTTTACTAAGAAGTTACAAATTGATAAAACTGAAAAGGTTTTTTTTTTCATCAATATGGTATAATTAAAATATGTTAGGGTCACAAAAGTTTCATATAAAAGATTGGCATGAAAAGGGAATCAATAATAACATTGATATAGTTGCATGTAATGGTTTCTTCTACTCCTATGATGAATTAAAATATGTATGGATTGAAAACAACATTTTTAGATTATATATCAGTGATAAGTAAAATTTATCAAACTTGGGAAGATTTAATTGGAAATGAAAAGGTAACAATTCAAGAATATAAGAAACATTTTGTAGTATCTTATTATGCCTATTTATCATATATTTTAATGAATAAGAAAGGTTGCAGAATTTTTATAAGGTCATTACTCAAGAAGAAAAAACATAAGTCTACACGAGAAATGGAATAGAGAGGTTGATATTATACACTCAGAAAATATAATTCATTATTTGCTCACAGTGATGATATAAAACTGAGAGATTTTCAGTTTAAAATATTGCATAAAATGTTGTGTACAAATTCATTTTTACACAAAGCCAGAATGCTGGATAATGAAAAATTTAGTTTTTGTAAATTGGAGAAGGTGTCAATTGTACATTTATTATCTGCATGTAGAAAAGTAAATCATTTATATATTAAGTTAGAACAGTGGATGAAAGAAATATGTAATAGTCATAAGAAATTTGATAAAACTATAATATTTGAAACTGCTACTCCAAAAGTTATTTTCCTTTCTTACTGTTATAACACAGCATTTTATCTATCGATCAATATTTTCGAAATAATCTTTAAATTTTGAAGTTTTGATTCAGATTTTTAGTAGATTTTTTAAAGCTGAAAAATATATTTCAAAGGTAAAGCAGTCCTGTAGAAAAATCGTGAAATAAAGGTCAGACATGTATACATATTTTGATATCTAGTTGATAAGACTCTAATTTGATCAAAGCTTGACATATTTTATATCCTTCTGCTGTAAAATATAGTACCAAAAAGACTTCCATTTCATTAAGGTACTTGATATGTCACAAATATTACTTGTATAGTAATTTACACACACATTGGCATACAGGATTACCTGTATTGAACAATTTTACATAAATTGTAACGTTCAGGTTTTATGTATTTATATGTGTCAGTTTGATTCCGGTTGTATATCTCCCTATATGTAACATACAGGGTTGCTTGTATTTATCAATTTGACTCAAATTGTATATGTTGATCTTTTTATGTATTTTTATGTGTCAGTTTGTTTGCCTCTCTGTATATAAAATGTTTCTCTCTCTCTCTATTCTAGAAGAGAAATGATTTTAAAAGTATGTATGTGATCTACTGAGATTGTTATTACACTGAAGATTATATTTCTAATTGGATTACTGAGATTGTTATTACACTGAAGATTATATTTCTAATTGGATTACTGAGATTGTTATTACACTGAAGATTATATTTCTAATTGGATTACTGAGATTGTTATTACACTGAAGATTATATTTCTAATTGGATTACTGAGATTGTTATTACACTGAAGATTATATTTCTAATTGGATTTTGATATATAGGTTAAATATTATGAATAGTTAAATTATTTCTAGTCTGAGCGGTTAATCCGGCATTTGACTGACCGAGTGTGTTTCTACTCTGGGAATTGTATTTCTGATTTATATACATATTTATATTTGCATAGCTCATATATATGCGTTAATCTCGCCATGATTAAACTCGACCAAGAACTTGATATTTTTCAAGTATGAGAAAAATCTGCTGAGTTGTAGTTAGCTATTGCTGACGAGCGGACAACGGACGACACACGATGCGCAGGACCATTCCATGCATTCACATGGCCCTACGGCCAGCTGAGCTAAAAGATTTGGTTAATACGAATCACTTTTCAAGCATAACCATGTCTTTGGTTATTTGAGTTAAAAGAATCATATCTATGGGTCAAAATTAATTTCCCGAATTCAGAATCCCAAATGTTTACAATGGATTTTTAGTTTTATGACCTTCTCTGGCCTGGCATTCGGCTATGGATTGCCCGTAACCATAATTAAGTAATATTTTGATGACATATATTTCTACTGAAGGCATAGCTTATCGTTTCGGTATTTCACACGTCAAATTTATCGAATAAAAAAAAAACAAAAAAAAAAACAAGAAGTCATCAAATCATTATATTTTTTCACAGACTTTAATATGATCACTCATTTTTCCGTGTCTGCTTCAACGAAATGCATTAATATTGATTGTTATGGAACATCATATATAACTTAAAAGAAATCCCTTTGCTAAGGAATAGCTCTACATTACCATCATGTAAAAAAATTCCTTTACTAAGGAATGGCTCTACATTACTGTCTTGTAAAGAATTCCCTTTGCTAAGGAATGGCTGAACATTGCCGTCATGTAAAGGATTATGACATGAACAAAGCTAGGTTTTATTTTTACCAGTATTTGATGACTGTTTAAGTAACGACGTAACTACAGTCAGTAAAATAAATGTAAGTTACGTCTATATTTATGGACCAGCTTTGTGTTCCATAATGCAGCTTTCTTCCAAATATCATTGTTGGAGACATATATGGAACGGAATTCTTGGGTTTCAATGATTTATTCTTAAAAAACATAACCGCGTGTTTATCAAACACTGGGGGGGGGGGGGGGGGGGTATCCGCTTAAAACATAATTCGCAACTTCGAGGTCAATCCTACGGATCATAGCTCAAATGTATGTAGAGAGCTGCCATTCGGACCACTTCGGCTATTTACGAAACAAGGATAAACCGAGAAGGTACGATTGATCGAACTATTTCTTTCATTCGTAAACATCTCGGTTAATCCCACAGTCAATCCGATCGTAGAGATAGAAGAGGTGGTCTGAATAGATTGGTTTTCTTTGTTTGCATAGTAATTTCCGGCGAACAAAATGCATGATTTTTCTGTAAATTACTCGGCCGATATACATCCGAGGCATATTTTTGCAATGCAGAAATAATCTTAGTAGCCCCGAATGTAGAAACCTTAATAGAGTACAGTAGATTGCCGCACTGCTGCCAGTTTCTACATGTGCTATGTTCGTATTTTGTTTCATTATGAACTATAACTATAGAGTTAATCTCGACCTGGTCAGACTGTACCTGCATAGAGAATTTGCAGATATCAGTCTGTGGAAAAGAAAACGACAAAACTTAGACCATACATATATCACATTTCGCCATTTTTTTAAAAAAATGTGAGGGAGTTTATACATTTATTTTTACATTTTTTTTAGGGAGTTTATACCTTTTTTTTTAGGGAGTTTATACATTTATTCCATCAATATTTACTTCCCTTGGGTATTCTTCTTATAAAAGAGGGATACATTTATTATTTAAAAACAGATTGCTGTCACAACATTTGTTTTATTCTTATGAAAGGATTTTTTAAAAATTTAATTTAAATTTGAATATAGTGATTTAATTTATTTCCTTTAAAAGTAATTTAACGTCGACCACTGTTGCTATGTTGTTGTCAGTTGCTAGGTTTCTCCCTATCTATTTACATCTCGGTGTAAGACGTATGGGTAATTATTATGACGTCACAAATGAAAATGTTTCACCATACATTCAATCAGAGCACTAGTTATACAGATACAAAAGGGACGTACTGGGTCTGCCCAGTTGTCTGTATAAAGACAAACAAAAACTACGCCCTCTTGCGTTTTGTTGACATCAAGTTGATACGTCTTTGATCTCATCCTTTGAGACAGTGTTGACAACATCGATATTTTGACGTCATAATGTACATAACGTTAAAAAAGACGCTAGGCTTGTATACAGCTAAATTGTTTCTACAACATTCTTTTTGACTGATATAAAGTTTGCTTTGTTGTCATTATTAATTTGGCATGCTTTGTTGTCATTATTAATTTTATTTAAGTCAACATTTCGCTTGTATTTTGGGATTTTTTCCCCCAAGTTTGGCGTTCCATTTCAAAGTGATGAAAACTGAAGTGGACCGGGTGACGCAGGCTACTACCGTGTGTACATGGAAACAATATGTACAATCTGTACCGTAAAGTTGCATTCTCTTCCAATAACCTATTTAAAATTGACACAACGAACGTGTTAATTTTACCTCTTAACAATCTTAAATAATTATCTCACCATTGAAATTCGATGCGATCGTCCTGATTCGCCTGTTTTTTTTGTTTTTTTTTTTCTTTTTTTAATTATAAGAATCTTCAACGTCTGGCAATATTATTGATTACACACAGTAAATGGTGGTGGTTTTAAAAATAAGGGCTAACGTTCATGTATTGGCCCAATATCATCCGCCTGTGTTGGGTTTTGATTGGGTTCACCACACAATTGTTGACAGAACAAAGTTGAAGTTCGGCACCATAATCACGTTAATCGTCTGATAATCACACTGGGAGGTAAGAGCACGTGACCAACACTTTGCTTTGCTAACCTTCGGGTTTGATGTTCTTTGTTCTTTTTGTTTTTAATATCAGTTTTTTTCTTTTAATATCAGTCGCTGAGCTTTTTTTTTTTTTTTTTTTTCTTTTTTTTTTTTGGGGGGGAGCGGTCGGTTCACTTATGCGTATGTGAAGAACAACATGACGCAAAACACCTGAGCCAATTTATATATTGTATGTGCTATCTTGATACCCGACGGTGCTGGATACCCCTGTACCCCCTCTCTTCGTTTACACTAGTGTACATATTTATCTTAATTTACCACGTTTAAGAGACAATCCACTATGCACTTGATAACAACAATCGATGATGATTTTACCTTTGTGTCAATTCTTGGTCGTGAATTGATGCATATTTTCACGTCATACATTTTGTTTTGTTCTTTTTCTTTTTAAATTTTTTGGTAGATATATTTACTTTATATATTGTCGGAAGAAAAGTTATTCTGATTACTCTTTACCACTACAGTTTGCATTGGAATAGAGTACAAACACTTTGATCTCTTTCGTAACATCCATGCGATACGTAGATGAAGCACTCGATTTTACTCTTTTTTAAAGTGCATCCCCAATCCTCAGTCTTTGGCGTCCGCATGGGGGGGGGGGCTGAATTTTTTAAAAACTACATGCAATATATATATATATATATATATATATATATATATATATATATATATATCTGCAAGCTCGTCCCTTTGACTTTGGCTTTGCCCCCACCCACCCCTGCAATTTTGGCTTTCCCATCCCTTGAAAAATCCCTGCGGACGTCCATGTCCTCAGTGAGTCTTTAATTAAGATATAGGTTCCGATGATACCATTTTAGAAATGGGATTGATTTTTTTTTCTCCAAAGTAATTTCCTTTTTTCCAAATTTTTTAGATATGTTTCACATGCTATCAGTATACAGACACACACGCACACACACACATATACATACATATATTTACAATACAGGTCAGTATCAATGATTCTGGGTCGTAGAAAGGTCTATACATCATTTCACCTCAGCAAATAGCTTGTTTACCGCAGAGAATATTCAACTATATTTAAAGACAATGAATAATTTGGAAGCTTTTACAATTTTTAAAATTATCAATATGGCCTTTTATTCTCGTCTTTGCACTGTGTCTTGAATTTGTACAGAATGGGTAACTCAAGAATAAGATTGTTGTTGTACATGTGTGTAAGTTTTCAATATTCCTTTTTTTCAGGTGATCAGTCTCGTCCTGGAGTTGCAGAAACTTGACAATGGTAAGTTTTTATGTTGAGTTTCAGTCTTTCAGACATATCTGGATAAAACTATGTTCTTTATCTTTTCCTGTGAGTAAAGTACCACATGGAAAACAAACATACATTTCATTAAAATGTACCTAATAATAGAGGATAAAAACTCCAAAATATGTGTGCTGCGCTTCGAAAGACACGTCAGCTTGGAACGAAATGTTTGAGTCTCTGCCATTAAAGCCAGAAAACTAATAAATACTTTAATTTCTACATTTCTAGGCATCAAATACTAACCTTCTCGTTGCCGCCATTGACTTTGGAACAACCTATTCCGGCTGGGCTTTCTCGTTCAAACACGAATATCAAGCAGATCCTACGAAAATCACCGGTAGACAGTGGTTTGGAGGACAAATCGTATCCCTGAAGGCCCCGACTACAGTCTTGATAAAACCGGATGGGAAGACTTTGGACTCCTTCGGTTACGACGCCGAAACTAAATATGCAGATCTGGCATCCGAGGATGAATATAAAACGTGGTACTACTTCCGTCGCTTCAAGATGCTGCTGCATGGAAAAATGGTAATAAGAGATGCTACTACTACTACTACTAATAATAATAATAACAATGTCCTTAATGCTTCTAAATGTATAAATACAACAAAGATTTTTTCTCACCGTTTTGACGGCCACTGTCGTTTTCATCAAGGTAATACCCTTACCAGGTCCTGAATCGGCAAAAGCCAGTTTCGCAACTTCTTCCTGGTAATGCAACAGCAGTGTAATTTGTGACCCTACTCCTAAAATGTCCCCGGGCCATTTCGTAACCGTGCAGGAGTTTACCTCTTACTTAATAATTCTGAAACGGCAAGCTTAACTCATCCTGACATGGCGTCTGTCTGTATCGAAATTATATAAAAACAGAAATAGGTCACAGCGCAATTACAAAACAGTTTTCAAACATTTCGAGCTAATCACGTTCTTCGTCAGAAGAAGAAACAACTTACATCCACAATACAAATACTACACACAAAAGCCCGATGCAAAACCTGGACAGGTACGTGTTTGAATGAGAGGGAGAATCTCCAAACAAGAGTTAAATACTGGATAAATAGAAGAAGAAACAATTGAAAAACGGTCTTAAAATGGGTACATCTCTATTTTGTGTTGTTGTCAGATTAACAGACTTTTATAACAATAATCAAAGATGAGGAGATTTGTGTAATTACGTGTTAATCGTACAGGGAACCAAATTGTTTTGACCTACTTCCAGGCTGAGGACTAAGGATGGAAACCATGCTTGGCGAAAATCAACGCCATCTTAGATCAGATACTACAATATGTACTAAATATATTGTATTCCGGTAAAGTTATGTGCGGAGGAGGTAGTAAAGTAAATGTCATGAGAATGTTGTAGCTGGATACTGAACAAGAGATGAAATAATAATAATAATAATAATTTATATAAAGATTTATGGAATATTTACTTTGGGTAAATATTGTAACAAGATTTGCGTACGGGTGATAAACTTATACCTTACTGTAACTTTGATAGGATTGCATTGGAAGGGTAAATTTTTTTTATTTATTTAGGCCAAATTTCAAATGAATTTTCAGTTGCAATAATCAGTATGGACTTGAGTGTTCTACATCGGTCCGCCCCGGATTCGACTCAGTCGGTAGCATCTCGATGGACTCTACTGAATGTCCAGCTGAGTTGTAGTGGTTGCCGAGTTTCGTGCTTATGTTGTTGGGAATGTAGCACTTGTGGTTATTAATTCGTTTTCTGAAAGCAACGGTTTCGCCATCATATCCAGTGGCACAGAGTTTGCATGTCAGGAGATCGTCTATCTGATCTATCTAAACTCCAAATTTGTATTTCGTATATTTACCGTAAGAAAGATATTTAGATTTATTATATGGCACTATGGGGTTTCCAAGCAGCACAAGTGCCGATTAACAATCATTTAAGAACCAATACAAATAAATCCTTTTTGACTCATTAAATGATGTAAAATCAATATTTTAGAAAAGGCACAGGCTTTAAATCGCCAAACAATAGTAAAAATAAATTCAGATAGCGAAACTTCCTCGTGCTCCTTTTTCACAGGATGAGTCTGCCTGTTTGTAACAGTGTATTATGTTAGTTCTATTTTGGCGGGAAAAGTAATCGGTTGGAGTTTGTCTGCCATGGCGTGTGAGTCTGGCTAGCTTGAAATGTAACAGTATAGCAAGTTAGATGTGTTTGGCGAGAAATGCAATAGGTTGGAATCTGCCTGCACTCTAACTGAAATGAATATAGGTTTATCATGTATGTGGGTTCTCTGACCTATAACAAGAAATGTAACGATAAAAATCCATCTACAATTTAACATGCCTTTTGGAATGACCAACATTCAGTTATTTACCTCCAATACCCTCCTATTTTAAACAAAGCCACCATCCCATTTACACAAGGTAGGATGTAACAGCAGGGGTATTTTGTAAAAAATGGAATATAAATCCCTTACAAATATAAATACCTTTCCTAGCCCCTTACCACCCTATAATCCCCATTATAAATAAAGTAAAACCTCTACCACGTCAATAATGTCCCTAATCTCCACTACACTCCTATTTTTTTAAACGAAATTACCATGCCCTTTACTATTCTCATACTCCCTATAATTTTATCAGTGGAGTGAAAGAAGAGATACAAGTAAGCCGCCATTTGTATTGCGGCAGTATAGGTGACTATAGGAATTTGACATTAGGTTGATCTTTTTTTGAGTTTATAGTGACAAGAGTAAATTCTGTGTTAGAAATGTTCATAGGTTTTATCTTTTATAAATCCTATAAGAGTTTTAGAAATTGCAGCTATTCTAAATTTTACAATTCTTTTTACAATTCTCACTGGCAGTCAGTTGTATTTTTGGCATAAGGCTTGCATATTTTTCATTTATCAGTTTCCGAAAACCATTCTTTTATTGCAACATTTTCGAATAAATGCAGTTATTCTGTTAACTTGCATTGCCTGTAATCTTGGTGGAAGATGTAGCGTGTGCCGAAACTTATATTGTTACAATCCCCAACCAACCATTGCCTGTAAATTTTTCGTTTAAGCAAGGCTTGGAGTAAACAATAAATGCAACTCTCACTGGCAATGGTTTAATAGCAAAAAAATCATGTTTTGCCTTAGATTTTGAAGACACGCAGTGGAAAATATTACTGCCAATATGCAAGTTAAGATTTCTGACAAACCCAAACCCAAACTAAACTCTCGATTGCATATGATCAATGAAACGTGGCATATGAAGAAAAACACAACGGTCTACGCTTTTTTGTGCATAAGAGTTTGAAAACAGCAAAAGTAAAATAACGTAGCCTTCTATTTTACGTAATCATTGGGATTAGGCAAAGAGAGAGAGAGAGAGAGAGATTGAGAGAGAGACGGGTATCTTAAAGCGGGACAGTTACAATTACGATTTAAATCTTAATCGTTATACGACCTGTATTGTGTAGGCTGTATGGAACAGTTTCCGCTGGTAATTATTCTTATTTTCGGCCTTACTCAACATGCTACACATCATAAGAGAGGGAGAGAGATAGCGAGTTAGTTGTCAACGAAATTGTTTTGACATACATTACTCAAGATCTGTATCATATAAGATATCTAACACAAAAGTGCTACAAGATAAGCATCTCTGTACATTGATATCCACTTTATCAGTGTAAGTTAAAGGCTTTGAAAAAAAGTCGGTATCCTGGTGAATTTATGATCATTACAAAATTTAATTAAAGACCCACTAAAATCTGCAACTTAATGTCACTCCGTTCGGTGTTGCATAAGGCCGGCATATTTTTCATTCATCCAATTCTTACGATATGTCAGGAGCTGGTTTTTGTATAAAGTGACTGCGACTGCGGCTTACGTAAAGCGCGGAGTGAACAATAATTGCGATTCTCTGTCGATAGCTAAAATTTATCTGCGGTACATTCGCTTGTGAAGGTTTTCAAAAAAGTTTTAACCAATGGGGTAACATATTCTCACCGACTATTTTTCCCAAAACTTGTGTTTTGCTCTAAATTCAAGATATGCAGTGCAAAATATTACTGCCGATACCCAAGATAAGATTGTTCTGGTAAAGTTGTGGTAAAGGAGGTAAAGATGAGTAAGGCCCGCTCTCTCTCTCTCTCTCTCTCTCTCTCTCTCTCTCTCTCTCTCTCTCTCTCAGATACACGACCAATGTCAGGAGTTCGATTGCTCTCGCGCACACCCATTTTATAATCTCTGTTTCTCTCACATACACACATCATGAAAAAAGAAATAATAATAATAATAATAATAATAATTGTTATGGTCTGTAGCAAGTTGAGTAAGACCCAAAATTATAATTATTGCCAACAGGAACTGTTCTATACAGCCTCACAAAACTTGTCGTAAAATGATTTAGATTTAAATCATAATTGTAACTGTCCCACTTTAAGATACCCTCCCCCTCTCTCTCTCTCTCTCTCTCTCTCTCTCTGCCTGCCGAATCCCAATGCCTAATGACTAAGTGAAGTAGAAGGCTATGTTACTTTACTTTGCTGTTTTCAAAATCTTAAACACCAAAACATGTAGAACCGTTGTGTTTTTTCTTCATAAGGCACATTTCATTGATCATATGAAATCTAATTTAGTTTAGGTTTGTGATTGTCAGAAATCTTAATTTGTATACTGGCAGTAATATTTTCCACCGTGTTTTCAAAATCTAATCAAAACATGATTTTTGTAACAATTTACCTGACTTTGGTAAAAAGACGGTCAGAATATGCGTGCCCATTGGTTATAATTAGTTGTAACAATTTATGACCTGAATGTGGCTCATTTGATAATAAACCATTTCCAGAGAGAGTCGCATTTATTGCTTACTCCATTAATTCGACACTGTTCCAATATAAGACTGGTTTTCAGAAACTGATAAATTTAAAATATGCAAACCTTATGCCAAAAATACAACTGGCTGCAAATAAGAACTGCAAAATTCAGGATAGCAAATATTTTTGAAGCTCCCCCCATCCCCCCACCCCGTCTTGAGCTTCATACATATTCTATGAAAGATAAAACCTATGGATAATTTTAACATAGGATTTACTCTTGTCACTATAAACTCATAAAAGGGTAACCTAATGTTAATTTCCCATAGACATATATAATGCCGCAATAAACAAATGGCGGTTTACTTTTATCTCTTCTTTCACTCCACTGATAAAATTATAGGGATTATGAGAAAAGTAAAGGGAATGGTAGTTTTGTTTAAAGTAGGGGTGTAGTGGAGGGTAGGGGCATTACAGTGGGGGGGGGGGGGTTAAGAAGTTTTACTTTATTTATAATGGGGTTGATATGGTGGTAGGTAGATTGGGAAGGTATTTTTATTTATAAAGGATTTATATTCTATTTTTATACCCCTTGTTTTACATCCTACCCTGTGTGAATTGGATGATAGCTTAGAGGTTTGTATAAAATAGGAGAGTAGTTGAGGGTAGGGTGGTAACAATATAGAGGGATTAGGGGTTTTACTTTCTTTATAAGGTGATCATAGGGTGGTAGGGGGTTAGGGAATGTATTTTTATTGATAAGGGATTTAAATTCTACATTTTAATACCCATTCTTTTACATCCTACTCTGTGAAAGGGGGTTTGCTCTTTAATTTGAAAAAGGAGGGTAGTGGAGGCAAGGGACATTACAGACGGGTTTTACTTTATTTATAATGGAGATCATATGGTTGTAAGGGGCTATGAAAGGTATTTTGATTTATAAGGGATTTTTAAAACAATTTCCACCGCTTCTTTTACACCCTACCCTGTGTGAATGGGATGGTATTTTTATTTAAAATAGGAGGGGAAAGGAGAGTAGGTTTGGGAGATTATAACGGGACTAAGGTTTTACTTTATTTTTAATGGATATTATAAATGGTAGGTGGTGAGGAAGGTATTTTGATTTATAATGGAATTCAAATTCTTTTTTTATACTCCTTCTTTTACATCCTACCATGTGTGGTCAGTAAATGACTGAGTGTTGATCATACCAAAAGGTATGTGAAATAGTAGGTGGAGTTTTATCACTACATTTCTTGTTATAGGCCAGAGAACCCACGCACATGAGGTAAAGGTACCTTCATGTAAAATCGACATTGTAAATTAAAGGCAGAACGGTAAACACTGGCCCTATTTTGCTCCTCCAAAACACTGTCCTAGCTTAAAACTCTATGTATTATTACAATGAAAAATAGGAAACGCTGTCATGAATATGTTTAAAACATGCGCTGGAAATTCATTAAATGAAGCTGAAGTCTACACAAATGTATTTGTGCTCTATTCAAACCGTTCATCTGCATAAACTGTTATACCTCAATAACATAAAAAAAGACATCCTAATGACGTAATATATGTTTGTGCAAAGGAATCCGTAACGAAACTCCGACAAGGACTCGTATCTGCCATCCACATTAGTTCCCTAATTGAACTATCACGGCATTGTAACTTCTCAGGACACTGCAATCGCATCGATAATCTAGAATTACCTTCTTAAAAGTATGACTGCCGATAAGAACATACTACAGTAATGCCATGAGATAGTCTACCGCATTGATAATGAAACTGCACATGAAGAGCACGAGGCCTTTTTGTATCAGCATTAAAACTTAACAGTGTTGTTTTCTGGTCCCCTGTTGTCCTTATAACTGATCAAAGTTAACTTTCAACCCATTATTGCTCTCGTAAAAAACCTGCCAATTCACTTCTCCTTTGCCCGAATGACCATCTAACAAAGTTGCATTTGCGGCCTGACCACATATTTCACGAAATGCAATCAGGCAATCATCCGAAATTTTGCATTAGGTAAACATTATTAACCATACTACGCTATTTAATTAACATGCACCACACAGCTGCATAATGCTTTTATTGTCAAGAATAAATTAATTACAATTTTAAATCACCTAAATGTATGTATTTGTTTCTAAGCAGTGTCGGTCAAGAAAGTTTTTCGGTTGATGGATAGAAGGAAAGGAACTTTAAGAACGCGGTGAGGCTCTGGTATTTCGGTACGCACACTGGCGAATGTCTGCTTTTTATTATACAGGACAGTTTTTCGTTAAAAAATATTTGCGTCAATGTGTCGGCTTAGTTAATATCTAACCCTATATCGAAACGTATCTTTATTGAAATGTATCATCTACAGACATTTGATAGGAACATGAATCTGGAGGATGAAACAAAAAAATCTCTGCCAGCAATGACTGTCTTCTCTTTGGTCATCCGGTATCTGAAGGAGGATATGTTAAAGACCAGCAGAGATCGACTGGCCAGTGGTCACCTAAGGGAAGATGAAATCATGTGGATTTTGACCGTGCCTGCAATCTGGAATGACGCCGCCAAACATTTCATGAGAGCAGCTGCCATTGAGGTCAGTCAAATATGCACGTTACAAACTGAGTCATAATTGAACCAGTTATTTTTGTAACCTTTGTAAAATTTCAAATTTACAATGCTGATTGTATATTTTGATTATGCTTTGCTGTCAATTTTAATTTAGCCAACATGTTTTCGTTTACTTAATGGATTATATAAGTTGCCTATTCTTATGGATTTTGTCGGCAAAATATTGTAACAAATTTGGGTATGTTCCATTTGTATTTACGTCTTCATTTATAGGTTCGTTAGATTTAGTGATTAGATGTTTGATTATGGGAAGTCGGTGTTTGGAAAATATTTCCAAGCCCGAGTAATTAGCCAATTTCTAGGAACAGACGTCAGTTTTTAAGAGACTTTGCAATGGCGCGGATTGGTTTCGTAGTTTGAGATGGGGTCAGACTAGCATAAGTGGGCATGGAGCCAAGTAGTTCCTATTTTATTCAGAGGTGTTGATTAATTGTGCCTTTCAGTGGGAGATATTCGTGACAGGAACTACTGTTTTGTGCCATGGAATAATTGGGAAGAGGTCATCCCTTTGTTTGGAGATGCCTTTCATTGCAGCAGTTGGTGGAAGTACACGTGCGAAACGCGATTCAGACTGCTGTTTTTAGGACTCACGGTACTAATTATACGGAACAACTGTGAACAAGATACAATAGAGTATATACGGGTTTGGTGGTCCATAATTGGTTAATAATGAAAAGTAAAATGTTAGCAAAGAAATTTTTTTGAGACCTTATCCTATCTGTACCTAAAAAAAAAGAGACAAGATTCTATTGATGCAGTTTTAGTATTTTTATAGTTCCCTGCATTGGGTGTTTGAATTGTGTTATGTGCTTCATGCCACGGCATGCTAACAAGGAAAAGCCATGCAATTGTGAAGTTATAGTTGTGACATTGTGGTCATTTATTTATTGATTAGAGAAAAATTGTTTCTAGTCTTGGCGCGTTACGAGAACTTCCAGTTGACAACGAATGTTGTCGGAAAGTCCTTGGAAATAGGGGAAAACAAGGTGTTTGATTAGCTCGGTTGAGGAACCCCTGTGCGTGTTACAATATGTTTAACCCGCCCATTTTGAAATGTGATGGGTAGATTTAAAACTATAAAAATCATATCTGCCTCCAGCATAATGTGTCCTGCTTCTCGCGAAATGAACAAATGCCAAAAGAAATACCGCATTGATAGAGTTGTCTATAAATCACATGAAAAAAAATCACTTTACGGTAGACATGTTCAGGCTTTGTGAAACTGAAATCTTTGAATACTCTACAATATAAAATGTAGGCATTGTACTAAATAGGCAGTCAAAAGTCGATATGTTTTTCCATTTATAAAGATAGTTCACTAATTATTACCCAAATAGCAACCGGGACTAAAAAAAAAAAAAAAAAAAAAAAAAAGAGTAGCAGTTTCGTTGAAGAGAAATATTTGACAAAAAATACTAGGTCATTTTGTTTTAAACATTATCCTTGCTTTAGTGTAAAAGAACACGTTGTGTAATTGAGGTAGAAAACTCAGCATATTACTGGTGACAAGGTTCATTTAAACAAACTTTTTCACCGACTTGGAGCCTTAACGTACAATTATGCATTTATATCTTATCAGGCAGGAATCAAGAACGAAAACTTCGGCATTGCATTGGAACCTGAAACAGCATCCATTTTTTGCCGCCTTCTTCCGGTAGAGAAGATGGTAGAGGGAGGAGGAATGGCCTCTTTCAAAACCGGTTCCAAATACATGGTGCTAGACGCCGGGGGTAATATACCACATTTTGCTGAATATTTGGTGAATGTTGTCATATTTGTCGATAAAAGAATGTGAAACCAGTTTTTAATCAGATTCCGAAAACTCTAAATAGTTTATTAATATACCAATAGCAGATATTTGACGAAAGCAAAATAATAATAATAATAATAAAGTCTTTATTTTATTAGAGTGACGCATTTACTACAAAAACTAATTTCCCTTGTGCCATTCAATTATTTATATATAAACAATCAAATATATCAAATACATCTGGGAAACAAGTATCATACAAAGAAGATATTACTGATTAGTGTACATAAGAGCAACAGAATATTGATTCGGGACACAAGGCATTGTGTATACAAACTTTTGCATAATTGCAAACTCTCTCTCTCTCACACACACACACATACACACACACACAGAGAGAGAGAGAGAGAGAGAGAGAGATGTAAACATCCAGAGAAACTTTTATAATAAATATGTACATATACAAATATAAAACAACGTTTTCCATAACCTGTTTTAGATATCATCTGGATTGCATCCATTGAAAACATCTGAAATAAATGTAATTACAGAAGGTATGCATCACAACAAGAAAGACGCCTAGTACCAGTATTTGATAAAGAGTCGTTTTTAAGATTGGATCACGGATCATATCTGAACATCAGATTTGTAAAAAAAAGGAATTTCAAATCCCTCCTCATAAAAATCATATAAGATGAATGTAGACATATTTTTACTTTATCTCGCTTAAAATGTAAAGATATGTAAAGGAAACATTTAAAATAATGCCTTTGTGTGTCTTTTAGGTGGAACTGTTGATATAACTGTTCACGAGGTGATGCCTGGAGGAAAACTGAAAGAGATTCACAAAGCCAGTGGTGGGGCCTGGGGAGGAACTCAGGTTGATGTGGCCTTCAAGCAATTCATCATCAGCTTGGTCGGGAACCCAGTTTTTTTTCGCTTTCAAACCGAGAGTAAAGAAGACTATCTAGATGTTTTCAGAGATTTCGAGATAAAAAAGAGAGATATTTCTCCAGACAACGACAAAAAAGTGACCTTCCGTTTCCCATCTTCCTTGAAAGAAATTTTTCAGGAGGAAACTGATGAAGATATTCGCAATGCTATTAAGCAAACCAGGTTCGCGGATAAAGTATTTCTGTCGGGTGACAAGCTCCGTGTAGATGGTTCTGTGATGAAAAGTCTCTTCTCTGACGCCATTAAAAACACAGTATCCCATGTGAAAGAGTTGATGAAAGATAGTAAAGTCCGGGGAATTTCCAGTATTTTGATGGTGGGTGGATTTTCAGAGTCCAAGATGCTTCAAGGCGCCATCAAGTCTAACTTTCGCGATGTCAGGGTCATCATACCGCAAGAAGCTGGCCTAGTAGTCTTGAAGGGAGCGGTGGTTTTCGGTCATAGCCCATTCTCTATTGCAGAGCGCGTCTGCAAATACACTTACGGTGTTCGCATTACCGTTCCGTTTGACGAAACAAAACACGATGTAAGTAAGCGGAGAGAGTATAAACATGAGCCTCGTTGTATAGATATTTTCTCAAAACACGTTGAAGTTGGTCAGTCCGTTGCAGTCAATGATACCATGGAAGAACAATCATACTTTCCAGTTACAGAAGATCAAAAGGCTATCGAGTTTGGTATCTATGCATCGGCCCAAAGATCACCAATGTACGTGACAGACGAGGGATGTGTAAAGCTTGGAAGCGTGACTATCAATATTCTCGACATCAGTGTACCAAAAGAGGAAAGAGCTGTCCTTGTGTCTATGAGTTTTGGCGGTACTGAAATTGAAGTAACAGCAAAGGAACGAAGAACAGGAAAAGCAACGAGAGTTACAGTAAATTTTCTTGGATAAAAAAAACAAAAACAAAAACAACAACAACAACAACAACAACAACAAAAAAAAAACAACAAAGAACAGATGCATTATTCTGATGTCTATATGATACAATAGGTTTTCATTATTGTGGATAAAATTCAACTAACAAATTACAACATCTTAAGCGACTAGAATATAAAAACTCCAGCTTATGGGAAATTCATTTCTGGAGTATCTAAAAAAGACGGAATAATGCAACAGGAGGAACGGCAGTTTTACCGCTTTAAGGAAACTGAAAAAAACCGCGGACAAGTTCATAACATCTATTCTAATAATAACAAATGAGAGAAGCATATACAACAAAGTTTGTCCAGAGGACAGCAAGATGAGACATGAAATGATTTATATTTCTCGTGAAATTCAAACATTTTCAGTTAACAATTTGGATGGTTATCATAAGGCTTAAAGTGACTTCAAGAACATGTGCATGTTATATGATTTGTATTACTATACCCGATAAGATCAGATAGTATGAAGAAAAGTGTATATGTCTTTTTAAATACTGTACAGTGTCTTTAATTATATAAGCATTGTCACTCATTGTGAATAACTGAGATTTAAGTTCCAATTTTGTACTTACAATGCCTTCCAATATCCATTGTTGTATTTAAAATGCCTCCCTATATCCATTATTGTACTTAAAATGCCTCCCAATATCCATTGTTGTACTTACAATGACTCCCTATATCCATTGTTGTACTTAAAATGCCTCCCTATATCCATTGTTGTACTTACAATGCCTCCCTATATCCATTGTTGTACTTACAACGCCTCCTTATATCCATTGTTGTACTTACAATGCCTCCCTATATCCATTGTTGTACTTACATTGCTAATATAACTCATCGCCTACGCAAAGACAACTCCGCCTACTCGCTAAGAGGTTAACTAATAAATTATAACATCAAATATTGGTCACTTATCCACACAGAAAAAAAAATATTGAGTAGAATGAATTAAAATGCAGATACTTCCAATTTTTAAAATAAATATATTACTTCACTTTGTCAACAGTACATTTGTTAATTGGTATACATATGAAAATAAGAAGGCCAAGGTACAGCTGAAATCCAGTGATCAAATCAAGGCACAGGTACATTAAAGTTTTAGCTTGTGAAATCCAATAATCTGAAAGAAATTCTTATGCATACTAACAAAAAATAACAAACATTAGATCGTAACGCGATAATCCTTTTCCTTTTATGTTAATATGATGTACAATATCATACAACTGAACATCTTATGGCATGTCTCTCATCAATCATACAGATTGCTTCTGAACTACTGCATCAAAGTTCAAATTTAGAATATATCTTTTTTTTTTTTTACAAAATATCAATATAATCATAATTTCTTTTAAATATACCGGCCTGCTGAGCTTCAGGTCTGCCGGAGTGATGGGTACGAAATGTGCAAGGAACGTCACCAAAAGTTATGCATTTATTATCTTCTACTCTCAAACATAAGCTAGATGATGGTTCTACTGCCTTCCTCTCAGCTGCGAAATGTAAACAAGGTCGTGTCTTCCTGTCTCAAAAGTATGAATAATAGCCGCAGAAATAGCACAGCTATGTAAGGGAACGATTAAGATTGGATATAATTGAAAAGAGATATTAAAAAAGATATATTGAAAATACAGTGTATAGAAATGTTCATATCGCTTAATTGAAAAATCGAAATTTCTGCACCTGTTAAACGCAATCGTAAACTATTGTGTTGTTTTCTTTTTCAGAATACAGAGAGATGCATAGTTTAACACATATATGAAAAAATGTATAGAGATTTTTATTTCAAACTTGGAGTTTACTTTATAGCATGTGCATAAAATTCATTTATACTGTCTTTTCTAAAAATGAGGAGCATTTTCCTCTACAAGCCGCAGAAGCACGACACAGAGCAAACTGTTGGTGTGTGTGTGCGTGTGTGTATAGGACTTCTTTGATCAAAAATCATTTGTGACACCAGCAATGTTAAAATGTACGCATACCTATTAAAGTATAAAGATATGGAACAAAAGACACACAGTGACTTTGATCTCCTGCTGTTATAATTTTAGTCGACTTATAAACTGCATTTAGTATAACCAGTGCTTTAAAATATTTTCCGATGATATCTGACAACGTATCAGGCAATTCAGGTTTACTGAAACTAATTAGAACACAATTGTCTCGTAAAACAGACTGTTCATTGCACAGGATCCTGGAGTGAACGATGCATGTATTTTCTGTATTATTTGTGGGCAATCCCTCGTCCGTCCCAGCATATATGGCTGGTTAGAACTATGGAATTGCCCCCTCATAATTCTATTTTAGTTTATGTAATTATTCAAAAATAAAAATTTATTTAAAGATTTCAATTAAGATTTGTTGTGAGCTTCTTTTTTTTTTTTTTCCTAAACCTAAATTTCAAGTTGTCATGTTCTTAGGGTTTCAGGTCCGTACTCGCCTCCCTTCAGGTATTGCCTGATGGGCGAGTTTTCTTTCCATTCTCCCTAGATGAGTTGTCAATTTATTGTGACCCTTGCCAAGGGGTCTAAGTTTATTAATCAAAGATTTGAGTTTTCGTTTTGATTTATTTAAATTTTGAAGTTTTGTTTAAATGTTGGTGTTTTCTGTTTAAAATTTTTTTATTGTTTGGCATATGCATCAAATTTCTATAGTTTCGTTTGGTTGAGATTTTTTATTTTGTGGGTGCGTGTATTTGCTGTTAGGTTTGTTAAGATTTTTAGTATTATTTCATGATTAGTATGTGTTATATCATTTGGTTATACATGGTGATACATTTGTATTAGATGTTGGTTATACATTGGTTATATTTTTGTTAGATGTTTTTTTTTTCGTTATTGTTATTGTTATTATTATTATTTATTTATTTATTTATTTTATGTTTTTAAATATTTTTTTTCTTTCTTTTTTCTCTCCATTTCTTTCATGATTGTTGCAGGGTGAGATGTTTTTCCTTTTCATTTTGTTTAGTTGATTCGCTCTTGGAGGTATTTCCTCATCGGTTGAGTAGTTGGATGTGTTGTAGTCATATCTGTAAAAATCTATCTCTGTATCCTCTTTTTGCAATTTAGTGTCGCCGTTCTTCTTTCTTTCGAGTTCTCTTTCCTTTCTTTGCAGCTTTTGTCTGTTATTTATTCCCATCCCGGCAGGCTCTTTGATTGGTGTTTCTTTTCTTTGTAATTCCGGGGAAGGGTCTGGTGTCTAGGGTATGTTTGGATTTTTCCCTTCTTCTAGCTGTGCTACGTCTTGATCTATGTCGTGTTTCCTTGTTTCATGTATATTTCCTTTGGGCGTAGTGTTTTTCTTCGGGAAAGTTGTTTGACTTTCCATTGCTTTTACTTTCCTTTGCATCTTCGTCATTTTTTTTCTTTCCCGGTGAGGGGTCTGATGTTTGGGGTATGCATATCCCCTTTTTCTAGTTGTATTGATTCTTGGTTTTTGTCCTGTAGTGTTTCCTTGGGAATGTTGATGTTCTTTGGAAATATTGTTAATTGGCTCATATATGTCTCTGGTTGTGTTGGTTCCATTTCCATTTGAGGTTGGCACTTCTTTGGGCTATGCCCCTTTTCTCCACACTTGAGACACTTTCTATGGTGTATGCACCCTATATACCACGACTTTACTTTAAAGCCGTGCATATAGCAAAAGGGTGCGATCTTCTCTTCTAATCCCTGCTCTACAGTGAAAATTCTCTGTCCCGTTTGTATCATGGGGTAATCTTTATACATCTCCATTTTGCTTGTGTTCACTTCTATGTTGAATTTCTCTTTCATTCTTTTAGTTGTTTCGTGGAGTGGAATTTCAATAGGTATGCCTGAGATATGTATATCTACATATTTTATCTTTATTTCACGTTCCAGGTCTTTAGCCTCTCTTACTAACGCCATATTTCGTCCGATCCGAATTTCGCTCCCATACCATAATTTTCCGTTTTCCTTGGGATGTAAAGTGTAAACACCATTTCCATCATACGTAAGGGCTTCTATATCCTTGGTTTTGATGTTTGTTTTGATCAGAGCCTCTAATATCTCACCATATGATGTTATTTCTTGTGTCACAATTTCTTGAGTTCCTGGGCGTCTATGCGCCACGAGCTTCTTGCTCGACCCACTTCTCACTATTTCTGTCTCGAAATATTGTTTCAGTTTTTGCATTCTTCTGATTGCAGTATTTATTAGAATAAAGTACATATAGGATCACTATTCACAATACAGAATTCACAAAAATGTTATTCATAAAGAAGTTATTCATACAATAGTTATGTCTTCAAATGTCTTCCAATGTTTCAAAGATTTGTATATTCATATTCATATATGATATGTATTTTCTGAAGGGATTGTTTATCACGCCCCAGCGAAACTCGATAACTTTTAATTGCATCAAGCTACAAAGTCAAGGAATGCCGATATCCTCCTTAATACTATAACGATGTGTCCCTACCTTTTAGAGAAATTAATCCCCCGATTTCTCGCCTCCCAGTTTTTCGTCACCCTCAATTACCGGCATAAAATTTGAATGTACCAACTGTCAACTTCTGTAATTCCTCTTATCATTGGTCACCATCGCTATCTGTCATGTGCCAAGCCTAATTAATGTACAAATGACGTGCAAATAATGATCATAGATCTCGAACATCCGCAAATTCAGGCAGAACGAATCAATTAGTGAAGTCAATTATCTACCGCTTCCAGTAAAGGTGATTAGTATTTTCTCATCATGGTTTTTACCCACGTAGAGAAGTCAATAATGCATGCCACAGTGCTTAACGCCGATCATTGTCTCAACTGTCTACCCTTAAGACCATTGACGATAATAGCTGGTGTAACTTTTATGTATTCAACAAAGATCACCGCGAGTGCAATTAGATTAATTAAAAGAGAGCCGATGTAAGCTTGAGTAAAACCATTGATATTGTTAAGGACTATGGAATGCACCTGATTAAGGACTTTCTGAGGTCTGGGAATTTTCTGTAAATAAGCTTAATTCATAAAAAAAAACCGCTTTATAGATCTATGCATCATATTTTAATGATCCACTGGTTGTATTTACCTGTGTCTTTATATCTTTCTCTCCACCTATCTCTCTATCCAAATATCTATCCATCTAATTGACGAACCTCGATCATCCGCCAGCCTTGATCACCCGCCCTTTTCCGACTTTTAGGAAAATTGGCGGGTTATAGAAGGAGAACTGTAGGTTCGGTGGACGATTTAAACGGGTCTGCACCATGCCCGGGTTCTAGAGGGGCCCTTAATCTACCAACTTGCATACGTAGCTTCCGATGGAGAACACTTGTTTTCAAGGCAATCTGTGTCAAACTTCCCGATAAGCATCTTGTATAGGCCGAGGGGAGGAGAGAACTTCTGAGTGGTTGGGGTGGACAATTTAAATGGGTCTACACATTACCCTGGTCCTACAGGAGTCTTCGATATTGTTTTCCCGGTAGTCAGTGTCAAAATTCCCCGTAAGCATCTTGTATAGGGGTGGATGATTGATCAGATAACGATATGTTATAGGTAGAGAGAACCACTGGGCGGTTGGGGTGGACTATTTAAATGGGTCTACACTATATCCGGGTGCTTTAGGGGTCCTTGGGATACCAGCCTGTGGAAGTCATTTCCCGGAGAAAACTCTTGCTTTCCAGACAGTCAATATCGAAATATGACCGCCACATTTCCTCTGATCAGAACGGGAGGGTGGGAGGGACATTGGAATGTTCCGTCGGTTCGGGTGGACGATTTATACAGGTCTACACCATACCCCAGCCCTATAGGGATCCTTGGGCTACCATCTGATATACGTCACTTTCGAGTGAAAGCTTTCGTTTCTCCAACAGTAAATGGCAAACTTCCGGGTAACGACCTTCTATTGCTGGAGGAGTGTGTAGAATCTCATAGAAGTTGGGGTAGCCGATTTAAACGGGTCTACACTATATCCGGGCCCTTTAAGGATCCTTGGATACCACCCGGTGTAAGTCACTTCTCGGAAGAAAAACTCTTGTTTTCCTGGCAGTCAATGTCAAACTTCCCGGTAACTATCTTTTGGTGGCACAAGGAAATGGGGTCTTTGAGCTAACACCTGGTATACGTCACTTATCTCTGAAATCTCTCTTTCCAACAAAAACACTTGGGCAATCGGGACAAGTGAATATCTCTGTGCGTTGCTGTGCCGTGTTACGACTCTGTGGTCTAAGAAAAATGTAACAGAAAGAAAGTGAAACCAACAAATCAAGTAAAAATCAACAAGCAATTTATTTCTAGACAATTAAAGTGAAAATTCAAAAGACACTTACAGTAACGTGAATTAAAATCAAAATAATCCAATAATCCAAAGTGTCCTAATCACAAGTCCTAAATATAGAATGTTCCGAATGAATGGATGTATCCTTGAATGTGTTGATGTGCGAATAGTCTTTAACGTCCCGATGTGCCAGTAGACTTGAATGTGTTGATGTGCCAAAATGAAGTACTCCAGAATATCTTTGAATAAGTTCACATAAATCCCAAAATCATCAGTTAAAAATTCAAAATCCAAAAGTCTATGAGCACTTTTATAATCCAATGAATATTTGAAATAATTCCTCTCTGAATTTGGAATGATTTTTCACAACTGTAATGGCTCTTTAAAGACAGATTTTAAGGTCGAAACTGAAAAACTGTCCACTAAACATGGTATATATAAATATAGGTCACATGACAGAATGTTCTAGAATATGGTATATGTGACTTTTGACACATAACTCTAAAGGAAATTCTAGTTTTATCTGTAAACAAAATCAACATTGACCTCAAATTGCATGAAGAACTTGTTTACCCAAACCGTCCTTGAACTCAAATACTAAGTAAACAACCTAATTCAAGGACAGTAGCTAAACATGTCAACATTATACTTAACATTAAGGTTTAAGCAAATATCAAAGTCAAGAAACATTTATAATTTCCTAAAATATTTATAATATTATATAACCATCATACATAACACTTCCCCTCGTAAAGAAAAAGAAAGATTTATGCAATAAAGCTTTCTTTTGAATATGCATCTAATACTATAATAACCAAAATTACACAGGAAGATGTTTTATGATACCGAACTTAATTACATAAATCAATATAATACTTCTATGCACGTGAGAGTGCATCTGAGATCACATTGTCTTTTCCCCTGATGTGTCTAATTTCAATGTTATATTCCTGCAAAATTAAACTCCATCTCAACAATCTCCGATTTTTATCTTTCATCTTGTTGATGAAAGTAAGGGGATTGTGATCACTGTATACAATAATCGGAGAACGAGCCGAGGTAACATACACTTCAACATGCTGTTAAGCCAATATCAAAGCTAAGCATTCCTTCTCAATTGTGGAATAATGTTTCTTTTGCTTTTTATTTTTTTTTAAATAGCACACAGGGTAATCCACGCCATTTTTGTCTTTCTGAATCAATACTCCACCAACCCATATATCACTTGTATCAACAGACAATTTAAAAAACTGGTTGAAATGTTTTGCAGAAAGAACTGGTACATTAGCATGGCCTTTAGCTTGTCAAAAGAATCCTGACACTTTTCAGACCAACGAAATTTGGTTTTCTTACTCAACGAACTTGTCAAAGGTTCAGCAATTATGGAAAAATTCGAACAAAATTTCCGATAAAATCCAGCCATACATACGAATCGCATCAGTTGCTTTTGCTTTTCAGAGAGCTTTGACCTTAGCTTCTATAGGTTCAACTTGACCTTGTCCCATAATATGTCCTAAAAATGTGACGCAAGCATTGCAAAACTCACTTTTGCTCAAATTAATCGTCAGATTTGCATCACTGAGTCGATCGAATAATTTCCGAATGGTTTCCAAGTGATCTTCCCAGGTGTCGTTATAGATAATGACGTCATCGATAATGACGTCATCACAATTATCTACATCAGATGTTATCATGCTCATCAGATGTCGAAACGTTGCAGGAGAATTTTTCATTCCAAACGGCATGATTTTATATTGATAAGGTCCATCTGGAGTTACAAATGCTGAAATTTATTTTGCCCTTTCCGTCAGTGAAATTTGCCAGAATCCGTTTAAAAGGTCAAACTTGGTGACATATTTTGCATTTCCAATATTATCAATGCAATCATCTATTCTTGGTATTGGAAATGAATCCGTTTTGGTGAGACTGTTGACTTTTCTATAGTCAGTACACATGCGGAATGTATTATCTCGCTTAGGAACAAGAATACATGGTGAACTCCAGTTTCCTTTACTTGGTTCGATAAAATCATTCTCCAGTAAATACTGAATTTCTTTCATCAAATAGTCCTGTTTGAGAGGATTCATCCTGTAAGGATGCTGTTTCACAGGTGTAGAATCTAAAATGTCAACGTCATGATAGATTTTATTTCTTCGTGTAGGAACATCAAAAAACAAGTGCTCATAGTCATGTAATAGCTGTTTTAGTTCATTTCTTTCCCGTTTTTGTAGATGTAAAAGTTTCTGGTCCAGATTATTCAATATTTCTGAATTCCAAAGATTGTTTAAACCAGAATCACTATAGTCTGATTGTATTCCATCGTTGTTATCTTCACTGTGTGGGACAGGTACAACTAAATTAACTGAATAATTAGCTGGGCTATCTCTGTCAAAATATTCCTTTAACATATTTATGTGCCAATTTGTTTCTGTTTCCGCCTCGCAGGGGGTGTTAATGATATAATTTAAGTCATTTACTTTCTTTTCAACGGTATAAAGACCATAAAATTTAGCCCGAAGCGGATTTTGAGGTATGGGCAAGAGAGCCAGAACTTTCTGACCAGGTTTAAAACTCCTTTCCTGTGTATTTCTGCCATACCTTAATTTCATTTTTAATTGAGTAGTGTGAAGATTAGTTCTTGCGACTTCACACAGGCCTTTGGCAACTTGTATTTGAAATCAGTGACATAGCCAAGAAGATTAATCTTTGAATCTTCATTTGAAAGAAGTTTCTCTTACAATAAGTTCAATGGTCCACGGACATGTCCAAAAACCAGTTCAAAGGGATTAAAACCCAACGACTCTTGAACTGATTCCCTAACAGCAAACAATAAGAAATGAACACCCTCATCCCAATCCTTTCCTGTAACAAAGTAATATGACCGAATCATATTCTTCAAAGTTTAATGAAATCTTTCCAAAGCCCCTTGACTTTCAGGGTGATAGGCAGAAGATTTAAACTGTTGGATGCCTAATTCATGCATAACTTGTGGAATATTCCAGACATAAAATTTGACCCTTGATCCGACTGGACAGATTTGGGAAGGCCAACAAGTGTAAAAAACTTCACCAAAGCTTTCACAATAGTTTTAGCTTTTATATTTCTCAGAGGAATTGCCTCTGGAAATCTTGTAGATGCACACATGATGGTCAACAAGTATTGGTTGCCTGACTTGGTTTTAGGTAAAGGACCAACACAGTCTACTATTATTCTACTAAATGGTTCATCAAATGCAGGAATAGGTTGCAGATGAGCCTTAGGTATCTTCTATTCTGTTTTCCTACCATTTGACAAATGTGACAAAGGAGTTTCATGGGCTAGACTAAGAATTCCCTGTCGATATGACTTAGGAACAATAGCTCACTGATCACTCGTCACCAGCGGGTACCTCAGGTGGTCTCCATTTTATCATACGGACCCCATTTTTCACAAAGTAATACACTGGGACTTGTGTCGCTTTAGTTTTACTAATAACCCTCTGAAACAAACAAGATATCTCGGGATCTTGTTCCTGTTCAACGACAAGTGATTGTTGTTTGTCACACTGATTAGAATAAAGAGAATGAGTCGTCAAAAGAGGATCACTGTGATCAATACCTTCTGATTAATCAATACCTGAGGAAAAAATGACCTCACCAAAAGACTGCCCACTAAATGTGTCAGCTAAAGGAATAGTTTCCTGATCAACATCACTCTCAAGAGCTCTTTACGCCATAGCGATGGTAACTGCACAAGAAGGGTACAAATCAGGGATTTCGATTTCGACAGGATCAACTTTCTGATCCAAACAAGGCTTGTCAGTTACAAGTGGATTAACCACAACCTTATCTCCAGCTAGGTCATTGCCTAGTAATAAATGAACACCCTCTATGGATAAAGAAGTCACTGCTCCAACAGTCACGGGTCCGGAAACTAAGTCTAATCCCAGATTGACACAATGGAGAGGAACATTTGCAAAGTCGCACTCTACTCCCTGAATAAGCTCCTGTGTCCCTTAATATTTTATTAGGGATAGGCTTGGCAGAATCACTAATAAGTTATATAGAATCTTCTGACATGAATGGTTCATAAGTCTCCAAAATAGAATCAGACTGGGGTTTGTTTGACCAAACAAATGTATTGCTTTCAATACAAGACCGTGACCTTGACCTCTTTGAAATAAGAGCATTTGGAATAGCTCTGTCTTTATTCTGTTGCTTATTTTTCAACTTGAAGCAATCAGAAATAATGTGCCCTTTCGTTTTACAATAAGTGCACGTAGGAAGAGATAATGATTTCTGATCAGTCTTATCAGATGTTGGATTCCTAAAAGTTGTGCTGTTTTAAAATTTGGAAGTACTCGTTTGAGATTGAAATGGCTTTTTACCAGAAAACTGCTGAGAGGACGACTTATTGCCAAATGAAGTCAAGGAATAATCATCAGCCATACGAGCAGCATTTTCCAAAATTTCCACTTTCTGCTTGTCAAGATAGGTCTTATCGACACTATGGATGCACCTCTTGAACTCTTCAATTAATACGAGCTGTCTGAGGTTATCGTAATCTTGATCAGCATTCTTGGCTGAGCACCACCTATCAAATTGTCGCTCTTTTTCCCATGCAAATTCGACATACGTTTGTCCCGTTTCTTTTCTACAATTTCTAAACTTTTGTCGATATGCCTCAGGTACCAACTCATAAGCCTTCAAGATGTACTCCTTAACCACATTATAATCAGTGCTTTGTTGTCCTGACAGTGAAGTGCAGACTTCACGAGCTTTGCCAATAAGTACACTTTGTAATAACAAAGTCCAATGCTCTGTTGGCCATTTCAAGTTTTCACCAATTTTCTCAAAGTGAAGAAAGTATGTGTCTACTCCTTTTTCCTGAAAAGGGAATACTAACTTAATATGTATGTCTGGTAACATCAAAACCTGAACTTGTGTGTAAAGGGTGTGTGCGTGCGTGCTCTGCTTGCCGGTTCTAATTATCTTAACTTAAATTGCATTTCCCTTTCTTCTTTCTTTCTCTCTCTCTCTTTGTCTCTGTCTGTCTGTCTGTATGTCTGTCTGTCTGTCTGTCTCTCTCTCTCTCTCTCTCAATCTGAAGCTTTGCCAATTCTAAATCCATCTAGTTCTTTAAGATAACTTTAATATCTCAAATATGCTTTAAAGAAATTCTATCCCGGACGAGCCCCCAATTTCTGTTACGACTCGATGGTCTAAGAAAAATGTAACAGAAAGAAAGTGAAACCAACAAATCAAGAAAAATCAACAAGCAATTTATTTCTAGTCAATTAAAGTGAAAATTCAAAAGACACTTACAGTAACGTGAATTAAAATCAAAATAATCCAATAATCCTAAGTGTCCTAATCAAAAGTCCTAAATATAGAATGTTCCGAATGAATGACTGTGTCCTTGAATGTATTGATGTGCGAATAGTCTTTAATGTCCGATGTGCCAGTAGTCTTTAATGTGATGATGTGCCAAAACGAAAAACTCCAGAATATCTTTGAATAAGTTGACATAAATCCGAAAAAATTATTAATTCAAAATCCAATTCAAAAGTCTATGACATTTTATAATCCAATGAATATTTGAAATAATTCCTCTCTCTGAATTTGGAATGATTTTTCACAACTGTAATGGCTCTTTAAAGGCTGATGTTAAGGTCGAAACTTAAAAAACTGTCCACTAAACATGGTATATATAAAGATAGGTCACATGACAGAATGTTCTAGAATATTATGGTGTACGTGACTCTTAACACACAACTCTAAGGGAAATTCTAGTTTTATCTGTGAACAAAATCAACCTTGACCTCAAACTGAATCAAGAACTTGTTTACCAAAACCGTCCTTGAACTCAAATACTAAGTAAACAACCTAATTTAAGGACTATAGCTAAACATGTCAACATTATACTTAACATTAAGGTTTAAGCAAATATTAAAGTCAAGAAACATTTATCATTTCCTAATATACTTATAATATTTTATAAACATCATACATAACAGATGGATGGATGAATAGATAACCGGATGAAAACATAAAATATATTGAAACCAAAGGATAGTGAATAGCAAACGGCACATGTACAACGCTAGTCTGATATGTGTACTAAATTGTTCTGACATATCTTGAATAATTTTTGAGTTTTGCCCCTGAAAAGTAAGTGTGGATAATGGATGAATGGGTGGATGGACAAACAAACAGACCAAAAGAATAAAAATTCTAAAACTTAAGACTTGTGGATATCAAAAGACACATCTACAAAATTAGTCTGATAAGTATACTAAGTTTCATAGAGACATCTTTTATGATTTTGGAATAAATGCTTAGGAAACAAAAGTACGACAGACGGACTAACAGACGTACGGAACCCGTTTCAATATCCCCAACGAATCTGGTTCGGAGAGGGATATGAGAGCAAGTTTCAATAAAATGAGTAGTAAGGGATAACTGATTCTGGTATATATGTTTGTAAAACACAAATTCCCGCGCTATATTTGTTTTATCAAACCAACCCTATATACAATTCCCCCCAGCTCCTGCCCCACCCCATCCCCTCACAGACATGACCCAGGGGATCTGATTCCGAAACCTATCAGAAATCTGTCTACTCGTAAGTTAGTAATCACATACCAGTTCTCAAACATGTACAACTCTATAATCTGCAGTTATTTCAATTTTATGAAAAACCACACCCACCCACCCCGTAGCCGCATCCCCAGGAGTTGAATCGAAATTCAAAACCTGTTGTACACATATGTGGACAACCCAGTCATATCCCATGGTTTCTCGTCTCTATCTCAGGCAGTGTTAGAAGCGTTTCATGGCATCACACACGCACAAATACACGCACGCATGCTCACTGTCCGGATTGGTACGATAACAACAGAACATGAACAAGAACAAACCTTTATTTTTAATTTAAATCTCAGGCCACACGCAGGTATCATACGAGAAAAACAAACAATTTATAATTGGTGACAAATTGTGTTTTGAATAAGTAGAATATGAAGCACTTTTAGGATCCCAAAATAAAACGTGTATTAACAGTATTTGGAATAAGAATTGAGAGAAACTTATCATTCATTATTCATATTCCTAATTTTTTGAAGTTTTACAATATATCAATCGGACTGTACATTTATATGACAGCTAGGACAGATTACTATGACAGACAGGACAGATTACCATGACATAGGACAGATTATTATATACTCATTTTTTTCTCCATTAACTTTGCATTGTCAGAATCGTGCAGTATTTCTCCATACTGCACGGCTTCATACTGCACGACACGTGTGTCTAAAAATAGTATCGCGTGTTAGGAACTACTTTTTATTGTAAACAAACAATGTACGCAAATGTAGCAGACACCGGAGCTTTTGCTTTATTAGATTTATCTGTGGATGAACTAAACAAGCTGTTTGAGAGTAGAGATGATAAAGCTGACGATGTGGATGAATTCATTGAGTCACAAAAGAATCTTTCAACCAAGCAAGTGACTTAACGTGATATTCACAATGTACAGAGGTGGCTTTATGACAACAAACGCGAGGCATGCAGTATTGAAAATATCATTCTGAGCATTTAAACACTTATTTAACCGATGGTTCAGACTATGAACCGTGCTCTCTAGAGTCTATAAAAAAAAAATAGCACAAAAAGGCATCTTATGACCAAATGATATTCCGTTTCTCTCAGAGTCCGCCAATTTTGCAAGTCAGTCCAAGCACTAAATTCGAAAAATACAACTAAAGAAGGCGGGTTTTGGTATAAAAGCAAGTGCCTCTGAGCCAAGAAGCCACGATAACAAAGAAGCCTTATTTTCCGCTGACGAAATGGGCTCTCGCACCTCAGCCGCTTTGCAATTTTGCCTTTTTTTTTTTTTTTTTTTTTTTTTTTTTTTGAGAAATTGTTTGGATTTATTATGACAGTACATATAAATATGTCATCTATAGCTGGTAATAAGAATGGCAATAAATGTACTTACTTTTCTGCATCTTGAATTTCTTCAAAATGTACTTTCTGATGCACGGCGCGAAATTGCACTGCAATCCAACAGAAATCACATTCCAAAGAAGAATTTACTGCACTCCAAAACGAAATGAATTTGATATTCCCTAACAAAAATATTTAATCCTGCATCTTCTTGAGAATTTCACTTAAAAGAATTTCATATTTTGTCCACCTTATGATTCCAAACTATCAATGGCAGGACAGTAACACATGTGTAAGCTAGCTTACTGTCGAGGCCAGTCCCTCTAGCTACATGTACATCGTACGTAATAGACCCAGCTAAAAACTAAAAGAGCAAAATGTAGTTGAATCGACAGAAAAACAAAATCCCTCCATTCCAGATCAACTGGGAAAGTTGTTCCAATGCGCAGTCATTCACAATATGACTCAAAATTTAAATTTTAAGTAGACCAAAATGAGATTTCTTTCTGAAACAATTCACTGAGAGCGCGGTACTCTAGCAAGTTCAAAGGTCACTGGGCGGTTCCATGTGCGCATGAATACTGTTACTGTGTATTGGTTTAACTTCGGTTGTGCATTTACTTTAAAATGTAACAGAAATTCAGTTACTTTATTTCTTTTAGTGTGTTCTTTTTATTATTCAGCCTTAGGTAGAAAAGCAAAATGAGTATATAATAAAAAGGTTACTGCATTTGTATGGGAAAATATGAACTCGTTTTTTCTGAGCTATACTGCACTCCTGACGTCGTGCAGTATAACTCAGAAAACTCGTTCATATTTTCCCATACAAATGCAGGAACCTATAATTACTATGACAGATAGGTAGCAAATTCATACTGAGGAACAGTCAGATATTATATAATCTTTAGCATAATATTATGTTGTTTCTTTAATGAGGTAAAAATACATTTAAACGTACATTTTACAGCCAATTTTCTATCAAGCAATATCCATCAAAACTCCGAGAGAGAATGCTTACACAAAACCGTAATACATAAACAACATTAATCTCTATTTATTACCAGCTCATTATATCACCTTTACGTTGATATCATAGAAACATAAATGTTCTTTTCTATTGTTTTATTTTTTATGCCGTGTCACAGTAGGTAGGTAGGTAGGTTGGTTGGTTGTTTCGGTGATTGATTGGTTTAACGGTATGTCAGCGCAAAACTGGCTATATAGTGTCGATTAAAAGTTAAGATTGTATGTTTTGAAAAGATCAAAAGTTAAAATGTAAAGCGAAAAAAATTGCAGAAAAAAACCTTCAATTAGAAAAGGGGCCATCATTTCATTGTTAAGATCACTTTCGGCTGACCTTGTTTTCGGCATAATGGCCAGTATCTACATTTTAGTCTTCAGTGCGACTACTTCTATCTCTGCCACATGCTCTTGTTTATACTTGCCTACCACTTTTTTGTTTGTATCTTCGGAATATTTGCCAAGCTCGTCTGCAGCATCTTGAGGATAACCAGAAAAATCAAATAGCTTTTATCGCAGCAAACATGTCGTCGTAAACGTTGTCTGACCCGATTTAATAGCAGAGAGTTCGTATCTGTCAGCAACAACTTGACTCTGTGGCCATACTTCGCTTTGACAAAACATTAGCTGAAATCGTACATCAGATGCTTTGACAGCTCAAGCACGGAAAACCCGACGTATAAAGGTTTGTTAAGTTTTATACAAGTTTTTTTTTTTCCTATGGATCGCCACTAAGTTCTTGTTAAATATTTCATCAATATGAAAGCTGGATCTGCAACAGGATTGTCTCTGTGGTTAACATCATTTACAAGCTCAACGTTTACCCGCTTTCTGATATTATCTATCGTCTTGCTAAATACATGAGCCTGAAAAATTCGGTTTCAAAGTTATTTGTGGCAGCAGTTCTCTTTTCTGTCTTAAAATCAATGTAGGTTTTCAACCAAGCTTCTTGTCTGAATTTTACAATGCGGTGAATTCTAATTAACTTCAGGCCGTGGTCCAAGCACTGACCTAAGTTTTTGTAATGAATCACGTAGCGATATTTATCCATCAAATTTGGAATAAGCTTTGGTATTTTAAACTTTCCAACGCCAAGTCTTTCTTTAAGCGCCACAGGAAACGGACTTAACATGCTATCGTCCATAACTATACTTTCAGGCGCAAAAGGATAATCATTATGCAAGTCATGAAGCTCAGCTTGATATTCGAAATCAACTTCCAGAAGTAGCTAGTGTCATCGTGGCTTCGTAATAATTCTTCCGTAAAATTTTCTGGTGACACGCAGGTTAAGTCGCTTACTGGAAGCTTTTGTGACATATGATAGTTATACAGATTAATTATATAAAGATACGTAATATATATCCTTTCATGCATTGTATCGTAGTTAGGCAAATATTTGTTGTTGGCAACAACTTGCTTTGTTATTATGACAGAAATTCCGCTGCGTATTCCTTTCTCAATAAAGTTATACATATTAATGTCAGTCAGTAACTCCAGGCTAATTGTTTTCATCTTGAGAGCGGCATCCCATGACAAGGCAGGACAGGAATAATACCACGCAGGATCCATATTTTATTCTGACATGCAGAGATCACGAAAAGTTTCAAAGACGTCAGCAAGCAGCAGCACGTCCGTCTTCAAATATAGGTCATGATATTCGCCTAAATTTTTAAGATTAAATTTATTCCAGACATTTTCTACATGTGCCTAATCCTTATCAGAAACATTTTCTCAACCGAGCTTGTTGTAGAAATCTTCTTTGCGTGACAGACATATCTCAACAAACTTATCCCACGCTGACATATAATTATAAGGATAGATTCCTTTGCGAGTAACAAGATCAAGTGTGCCATTAGAAAATTATTCTGCGTATATCTAAATATTTGTGTGTTCTTGACAAGCTCATCTAGCGAGTCATTAATGAATTGCAGACTGTCTACAAAGCGCAGTTCGCCAAGTGATAAGAGAAATATTTTTCCAGATTATTTGGTATGCAAGTTATCTTTTTTTCAAATTTTAAAAAATGCTTGACAAACAGATGTGAGTCATAGACTCTGAAGTTATGCAGGACGACTGGAATTGAGTCATAGCCTCTGAGGTTATACAGGACTGGAATTGAGTCATGGACTCTGAGGTTATGCAGGACGACTGGAATTGAGTCATAGACTCTGAGGTTATGCAGGACGACTGGAATTGAGTCATAGACTTTGAGGTGATGCAGGACGACTGGAATACATTCTGGCATCTCATACTCTGTCATCGTAAGCGGTTGTTCGAAAATCTAAAATCTAGCATGCCGTAGAATTCAAAAAGTTTTCTCTGGTATCTGCAGTACAAATTATTTTTGCTGTGGAATGCGATTTATGTAGCTTACTTCGCCTAGTAAACTTTGGATAAAGTGTTCGCTACAATTTTCTCCGCGATATAGTTTTGTTGGTTTGCTTATCTCGTCGTTTATGCAGATTAGCTTGTACGAGTAGCCGCAAGGAACATGCTCTTGATATTTTCTGGTAAAGGACCTACCAGGATCGTTGTCTGCACCAGCAATTGGAACAAGCAGAGATTCAAAGTCAGCATAGATAATAAATGAAAACTTTGTCATGCGGCAGAAATTTTAAAATTTCACTGTATTTTTTTTTTTTTTTTTAAATAATAGTTTTTACAGTATCAACGCAATCTCGTCCATGCGCAATAAGTAGGTACTGGCGAATAAAACCATGTAGACATTTTCTGCAGTAAAAGATTTTGCCTTTGTGTTTGTTGTATTGTCCATTCATCAATCCTGAAACATTTTTGATCCAGCAGTAATGGCTGTCTTTGGTGTCGCCATGGACATAAAGAAAATCAAGTTCAGGAAACTCGCTGGCAACCGAAGAAGTATGCAGCCGATAGATGCTTTATTATCCACGTCAAATACATTTACAGAAATATTGTTTATTTTGTCAAACTTGGAAATATCATTGATCTTAACCGGAAAAGTAGTTCCGGTAAAATCCAACATATTTTGATATGCAGTATAGTCGCTAGCCCGGTTTGGATTTTTGTTTGGATCTGGATACTGCGCAGGTAACACAGCCCACTTGAAGCCGCAGTTGTCATTATTTTTTACATTGACGCAGCTTTGAATATTTTTAATTTTAGTTGGCAGTTCCAAATATGACTTACCGCGTAATGGATTTTATTTGACAGTATTAATAATGCATGCTGAAACACCAACCACAGTCAAGCCAGCACCATCTAGCTGAAAATTATCAACATTATTTCCAAGTGACTCGAAAACGCTTTTGATGTCAACATTGTTGTTGAATGCACGAACTGGTTTGGAAATAAAATGTGCTTCAGTTTCAAAGTATCTCGGCTGAAGCATGATACGCTATGACGCATCAGCAAGTCGCTGTCATAGCAAATGTTGACTATGCCATGTTTTCAAGTAGTTGCCTCTGCTCGTCTGTAAGCAATACCTGCGTTTTTAAGCACATTGTCTGCTCCAGAAGCAACACTTTCTGATATCACATTCCCATCGAAAATAATATATGAATCAGGATTTTCATACAGCGACCTGACAGCATAAAAAAGCAATTGTAGATGCTCCATATAAACGTCCGTAATATAAACAATTGGATCTGACATGGTATATAACGTTGTTTGATAAAAATGTATTATTCAGATGAAAACAAAGATGCCATGGTTCGCGACTAAGACGAGTACAATCAAGTCGAAAACGCTTCCCTACACTACAATAAAAAGCCGCAAAGATACACTATAAAATATCATATCAGAAATAAGCTAGTGCGATTTAATCTGTCGTACGAAGAAACAGTGCAATTCAATGAGATCTTGCGTCTAAGTCCGCTGCAGCTTGTTGCCTTTTCAGTAGCGCCAGATATTGCTCAAAAGGCTGCTGCTATTCCTAAAGGATTGCTGGAAAAGCGCCGCCCATGTGAGATATTTGTTTGGCAGATAACTTTATGGTTAAGGCTTTGCCATAGTGTTTTGCTATGCTAAACTTGAGATGTTGATTTTTCGTAAGCGTAAGAACATGTTGTCCTTGCTGCAATTGGTTATTTTCAAGTTTTATGGACACGCCCGCACGCTTCTTATGTGCTGCTGCAATGGATTTATGTTTCGATGGCGTCAAAACCGCTTTCACTGAAGTGTAGCTCATTTGTATGATATCTTTGGACAATTCAGTTTCTTCTAAACAATAACTGTTATCTTGCTACTAAGAGCATCCAGTGTCAGAAATCTGTCAGTGGTAATTACTGCATAAACATGATAGTTTACGGCTACTGCTGGTGCTATAGGTTGAAGAGTCCACTTGACTTCAACATCTGACATGGAATCTTTTGTGCGTTTCAAATCCTTAGAAACATCAAAGTGATAAATAGTATACAGCTTTGCAAATTCATCTAGAGATATTTGTGTTCCTGTATCAACATAGTGACATTTTGCATAGCCTCTTGAAGCATAAGATACGCTCGTGAATAATCTTTACGTAGCGGTGCGAATTACAATGAAGTTCACTCTCGGGATATTGTCTACTCTTGACTGTGACAACAATGCGAGTCAATCCCAAGTTGTCAAAAACCCGACTGCTTGTCTCTTTGTCAAAGTCTCATGCTGCGGTTTGAAAAGCTATAAATATATGTCTTGGTAGTTCACTGCCTGGCAATAGCTATTCTCCAGTTCGCAGATAATTGCGCTGGTAAATATGTAACACTTTTATAGACTTGCATTGCTCAAATTAAGTATATTGCTAAACCTGGACAAAACATTATCCAATTCTAGTGCGTGATAAATAGAATGCGTTATTTTTTTGTCATTCACAGCGATAGTTTTGTAAAAACAAATTGTCCGTCATCAGCACCCGCTGGACTATTAATGTACGTAATGGGATTAAATCTTTCCAAAACCAGCGTGTGCTTGACGCCTCTAAAAACTGTATAAATGTCGCGACAAAAACCGAAAATGGAACTTAGTGGCAACGTCATGCAAACTTCATTGTGGCCATTAGTGAGAGCGGGCCTCATTGCAAAGCCAACATTATAATTTCCCTTTTCTTGATCAATAAAAGCATTACGAATGGCGGTACTAATCTGAGCTTCAGTTGCTCCGGTAATAGCAGAAACAACATCAGGAAGAACTTCAACGCCTTGTTTGTACTGGATGCAAACTCCTGCATTGCTAGTATCCTTGTACCAGAACATGTTTTTTTCCTGAACTTCTGCTGTGGTCATCGCTCATCGAAATTACATTCATGATGATTCTGACCGCTGGCAGATAGTTGCTAATGTCCTCAACGGTCTGATTATTAAGTTGATATCGCGCCGTCTTAAATAAACTCCAGCCATTGTTGGTGAAAACCACGTTTGTGTTAGCTGGACAATTGGCAGGTGGAGCAGCAGTTGTCTGCAAATAACCTTTAACTTCAAGAAAAGCTTTATGAGACAACAAGTAAACGTCTTCCTCTCGCGTGTCAATAATTCTTGTTTCCGGTTTGTTCATTTGATGAGTTCTTGTCCAAGTATTCCACATATTCGTATTATGTGGTTGATCCATAAAAGAGCTTTAAATACTATAGGGTAAATCTAGACAGCATGTTGATACATCCTCGTTACACAATAAGTCTCTTTAGTCTAGATCCTGCCATAATATTTGACAGGTTAGGCAGTGATGTGAACGATAATCGCTTATCTAGTTCATTCATAATTTCTTCGCCGCGCTTAGACAATTCGTTTTACTATGCCTGGCACTACCCTAGAAATTTTTAAAACAGCGTTGATAAAAATCCTCCATTGAACTTTCTGCGCTTAATTCGTATTGGGTTCATTTATACAACACGGTCACATAGTTTAAGTTTTGTGCTCGCAAATGCAGATAAAATGTTACTCGCTCATTATTAAGGTGAACATTGTTTCCAGATTGATCCGTGATTGACATTGCGATTTCTAGTATGCTGTAGACATTATTGATGGGATAGTAAATTAGCGGCGATGGCTTTACTGTCATCAATGATCCGGGCGGCGCATTAGGACTGAAACTATAGATAACGTGGTTATGACCTCCTCGTGCGCCAAATGATCCTTCAGCTATGGAACAATTGATGAGCAAGCTGTTTACGTCGCTAATATTTACGGGAAAGTCGCCATCGTAAACACTATTTTCTTGTAGAATTTGCGAACTAAAACCTAATAGGTTTATTAAGCTGCTGTCAATAGCAAAGTCAGAACGATAGCCGCCCTTAAGCGTCGATCGTGGTTTAAGCGTAGAATAACTTTGGCTCCATGATTATGTCATCGCCAATATGACCTTTTCTGCCAATCATCCTTTTTATTTCATCAGCGATGTCAACAATGTTTACACACCTGTAATGATAGTTAGCAATGTTTTTGCATTATTAGCATAAGTATGATATCTAAACTTTTGTTGCTTGTTGTAATATTATGAAACGAGTTCCATATTTCTGCAGAAATTAGCGCGATCTCATAGCGCGTATCCTGCGATAACTCTATGGGTGTACTATATCTGACAATAGAATTACTGCTGCTTCCATGAGCCAATTTGGAATCAAAGAGACGAGTTTGCGAAATTGCTACATCAAATCATTGTACACAACATTGAATTCGGCATTACTAAGTAAACTTTGACTAAGCAGATGAACTAGTATTTCAGTAATTTCATTATCAACCTCTATACCAGCGTTTCCTTCTTGTTTACTGGCCACCAGTAACTTTAGTCGTGTGACAAGTTCTGCGGTATTTTTGTAGTACTTTTTTCCTTCGCCAACCTGCTGCTTATCAAACTCTTTTTCTTTTTCTGCAGCTCGCTTTCGTTTTACTGCATATCGTTGGGTAAATGGTAATTATTCTAGTCCATGCTCTTCATTAAAATCTGCGATATCCCTTCTCACTTTTATTCTCAATTTTACGCCCTTTAAAATCATATCTCTCAATACAGAAGGTTTAGGACGTTCCTGTCTTTTGCTATAATACACATTTAGCTCTGCCAGTTTTACGTAACGGCTTTTAAAAGCCTTATATTCTTCAGAGCACAAAGGGTTCTTGTTTTAGAGCTGATTATATCTCTTGCGAAATTAATTCATCAAGCTGTTCCGGATAATTTACATCATCAGCTGATTTTTTTATTTTCTCATAAAACAGCTTGTTTTCTTCATTTACTGATATCTTGACTTTTGCTTGTTCCGGCAGATTATTTTCAATCCAATCTTTTCTATATTGCCTAGAGAGAGACTCGTAATCTTCTCCTGTTGGCGGTCCTATGGCTTGTGCCCTTTTATCGGTTTCATACAACGCTCCTAATTGTTTTTCTTGGTAAACTTGCCACTTTGTTACATCCTGTGCTGGCGACATTCTGTCCTCAGGCAATTCAGCAACTGAAGGATCATACAGCTTTTCATTGCGCTTGATTAATTCTTTTAGCTTGTCAAGCTGATCTTTGCGAAATCTTCTCCTGTTTCTTCTGCTTTATACTGAGCGCAAGCATCAATTTTGCTGAAACAGCGTCTGTAACTTTTTGCTCCTCTCCTGGATCTGCTTTCGTGAGCAGAAACTGTCTCTGTCAAAGCGGTCTTCACAGTTTTCTGCTACGTCGTGTGTGTGTGTGTGTATATATATATATATATATATATATAAAAGTACTATACCAGGTTTTCTAAGTTTGTGGTTAGCCAAATTGCATATGTAAAAAGAGAACACAGTCAAGGGAAATAAATCCAGTAGTAATGTAAAGTGGAATTTATGACCACACAGGTCATGGTTACCTACACTTGGCCCCGAGCTTTTTCGGATAACAAAATTGGTAGACAAAAATGTTTACAGATTGCAGACAAAATGTGCTCATGGCTGTGATCATGATATTGTGGTCATGGCTGTGATCATGATAGTGTTTCACCGTCTGGTCTGCCTCGCTGTTATACGGGAAAAGCTAGGGCCAGGCTTTGAAACCATGCTTGTGTGGCCATAACCGCACTTTACATTAGTACTAACGATTACATAGCTCACCTCGACGAAGTTATCAGTAATCTCCACTGGCCATTATGCAGAACATTACTACTTGCATTGATTGCACTTTGGTTGTATCATAAATTCTCCTTGATGTCGGGAAAACGCGAAATCAAGTAGACGCAAACAAAGTTGTTTACAATGCTCGATTCACTTTATTAGACCAGAGCACATATACATCAATGTTTGCAATCAAAATCCTTAGTGCTATTCATTCTACGGTTCACTATAAAAAAAAATATCCGAGCAACATTTAGAACTGTTGCTTAAAAAATTTAAATTGACGCAAAGAAACAGAGAGGAAGCCTGATTTTTGTTTAATATGTAAGCTCAGGTCGTGCGTTCTAGACGAGCCAAGATGGTGTGCCGTTGACTCGAGATGAGTACTTTACCACGACTGTTCTATTTGACCTTGCTGAAAACAGGTAACTGCATCTAACAATACAGCGGATCGGAGAAGGAGCCGGGTGAGGGGTGGTTTGGGGGTGGGAGCTAAACTGTGATGCGCTGGTTCCCCATCCATGCGATTGGAGTCACGTACTTTTCATCGTTTCACGACATAGAAACCAGGCCCCGTATTCTCGAAATTTGTTTTAGTACAAAACTCAAGCGAAGCTCAAAACCTAAAAATGAGACATAATGCTTGAAGCGCATCTAAGTCATTGAAATGTAGCATGCTGGTAGAAAAAATAAAGTTAATATAATCCCGAAAGTTCTGTGATTCCAACTTCATTGTTCTTAAAGTTACAAGATGACAATAGTTTAGACTTTGAGCTGTTGTTAAGAGTGCAAAAGTTTTGAAAATACAGTATCAGGGTGACCTTGCGTGAACACCTGATAGACTGAGGAAGTCTTTAAGAGAATACAGTATCAGGGTGACTTTGTGTGAACACCTGATAGACTGAGGAAGTCTTTATGAGAATACAGTATCAGGGTGACCTTGTGTGAACACCTGATAGACTGAGGAAGTCTTTATGAGAATACAGTATCAGGGTGACCTTGTGTGAACACCTGATAGACTGAGGAAGTCTTTACACTTTAAACTGACCCTAAAATGTTAACTTGGAAATCCTTCTATCTCCAGAGATTCAGGTCAGACCCCATACCCACAAATCCACAAGATGTGTTCCAGTTTCTAGGTAGCGAAAGATTACTGCAGCAGTCCTCCATTATGTGATGAGATTGGGCCCATATGGATCGTGGGTGGAAGGAACTCAAGTATACAATATCAGTTCGCTGTTTACGAATGGATATGGAATAAATGTGTACAGTGATCCCTGCCTCAGCTGACATCTCTAAGCACAGAGCACCAGCTCATTAAAAAAAAAAGAATTAAAAAGAAACCACTTCCATTGATTCCTTAACACATTTAACTTCGTTATAGAGGATAGCTGTCTATGAAAAAAAAAGTTAATGGTCCCGTCTTGATTTCCTCTATATACTGGTTTCACCATTTATCTTTTTAAATTTAATTTAAGCTATTTTACAAGGGTGGTCATTTTTCAGTTGTCAGTTTTTTTTCATCGAATGGTAAACCTGTTCAATCCTTACAACAAACAACTCACGAAGTTTAATTTCGAAACTAGGTTGCAGAGCAGTTCGCGCATCCAAAGCATTGCTGAAGTATTTTCAAAAACTACTGTGAACCTACAGATTTTCTTTTATAGATAGGATGCTGTCTAGAACGATCAGGCAATCAATAATACATGTATAATCTTAATTCCACGAGGTGACTAAAACTCACAGTTTAATTTTGTGTGTATCTTGTAACGTCATGATCACCTTTTGAACTTGTTCTTCCAACTGTCTTGGGCATACCAGAACTCTATGTGCAATCAATAAGTCTTGCGTTAAATATAAAACATCCTTAAAATTTTTATAAAAGTTATATATTTTCAACTCTTACACACAAATAATGTCACGAACTCAAAATTTAAAAACCGCGAAAATGTCGTTACATAGGAACCCCGACACACGCGCAAAGCAAACATAGCCCCTATATAGTATAAATTAGGGTTCTTACAATTTGTGAAGACAGTTTGTTATCTCAAAGATAACATTTTCTTTCTCTTACAGGAAACTATTGATACCCAAAGTGTAAATACATCTTTCTCTTACAGGAAACAATTGACACCCAAAGTGTAAATACATCTTTCTCTTACTGGAAACTATTGACATCCAAAGTGTCAATACATCTTTCTCTTACAGGAAACTATTGATTCCCAAAGTGTAAATACATCTTTCTTTTACAGGAAACTACTGACATCCAAAGTGTCAATACATCTTTCTCTTACAGGAAACTATTTACATTCAAAGTGTCAATACATCTTTCTCTTACAGGAAACTATTGATACACAAAGTGTCAATACATCATTCTCTTTCAGGACACTATTGACATTCAAAGTGTAAATACATCTTTCTCTTACAGGAAACTATTGATACCCAAAGTGTCAATATATCTTTCTCTTACAGGAAACTATTGACATTCAAAATGTAAATACATCTTTCTCTTACAGGAAACTATTGATACCCAAGGTGTAAATACATCTTTCTCTTACAGGAAACTATTGATACCCAAAGTGTCAATACATCTTTCTCTTACAAGAAACTATTGATACCTAAAGTGTAAATACATCTTTCTCTTACAGGAAACTCTTGACATTCAAAGTGTAAATACATCTTTCTCTTACAGGAAACTATTGATACCCAAAGTGTAAATACATCTTTCTCTTACAGGAAACTATTGATACCCAAAGTGTAAATACATCTTTCTCTTACAGGAAACTATTGACATCCAAAGTGTAAATACATCTTTCTCTTACTGGAAACTACTGACACCCAAAGTGTAAATACATCTTTCTCTTACATGAAACTATTGACATCCAAAGTGTAAATACATCTTTCTCTTTCAGGAAACTATTGACATCCAAAGTGTAAATACATCTTTCTCTTTCAGGAAACTATTGACATCCAGAGTGTAAATACATCTTTCTCTTTCAGGAAACTATTGACATCCAAAGTGTAAATACATCTTTCTCTTTCAGGAAACTATTGACATCCAAAGTGTAAATACATCTTTCTCTTACAGGAAACTATTGATACCCAAAGTGTCAATACATCTTTCTCTTACAGGAAACTATTGATACCCAAAGTGTCAATACATCTTTCTCTTTCAGGAAACTATTGACATCCAAAGTGTAAATACATCTTTCTCTTACAGGAAACTATTGACATCCAGAGTGTAAATACATCTTTCTCTTACTGGAAACTATTGACACCCAAAGTGTAAATACATCTTTCTCTTTCAGGAAACTATTGACATCCAAAGTGTAAATACATCTTTCTCTTTCAGGAAACTATTGACATCCAGAGTGTAAATACATCTTTCTCTTTCAGGAAACTATTGACATCCAAAGTGTAAATACATCTTTCTCTTTCAGGAAACTATTGACATCCAAAGTGTAAATACATCTTTCTCTTACAGGAAACTATTGATACCCAAAGTGTCAATACATCTTTCTCTTACAGGAAACTATTGATACCCAAAGTGTCAATACATCCTTCTCTTACAGGAAACAATTGACATCCAAAGTGTAAATACATCTTTCTCACGCACAACTACAGGACATTGAGGTATACACATTTTCTTTTCCGCCCTGGAAGATACATTTGAAGACATTGGGTAAGCGAGACAAATCTGCGTGCCTTACCCTTATTCCTTGTTTACTACATATCCTACCTGTTCCGACTATGACGTGTTACTGGACTGATTACAATCGGAACAAGATCAGTCTTTTCCGTTCATTTGAAGGAGAAGTTCCATCTGCGGCGTGAAAGTCCAATTGCGCTCCGATTCGGGCGATCAAATAGGAATAATTATCACAAAAAGTCCGACAATTTAGCGATTTAACGAAAATATATAATTAATCTCGTATTGTACAGTATAATATTCATTCGATTCCACAGATTCTCCAATCTACTACAGCCACAGTTTCAATTTGGGTAGAGTTCCTGGATTGCTAGAAACACTTTGGGTAGAGTTCCTGGAGTGCTAGAAACACTTTGGGTAGAGTTCCTGGAATGCCAGAACACTTTGGGTAGAGTTTCTGGATTGCCAGAAACACTTTGGGCAGAGTTCATGGATTGCAAGAAATATTTTGGGTAGAGTTCCTGGATTGCCAGAAACAATCTGGGTAGAGTTCCTGGATTCCTAGAAAAAATGTATTTATGCTTCAGCAGTACTACTAAGCACTAAAAGATGTGGCGCAATTGACACAAAATAGAAATGTTATAAAAATATTAGAAAGATATATACATGTTATATCATGAAAACTGCCCAGGGGTCTGCGCCTCCTCGATGAAATGCAAGATATTTTTTTAAAAATCTTAATTAATTATGCCTTATAAATTCATAAACAACAAATGTTTTAACCTAAATGTTAATATTATTTGCTCCCTCTGTTCACAATTTCTGTAATTAGTCATTTTTTATTTTAACTTCATAAAATCATAGTATCATGCGCATGGTGAGGGTATTTATAGGCTAAGCATGTTGCCCAATACCGACTTAGTCGAAATAAATAAACAAATAAATAAATAAATATATTAAGGACTGAGACGAACAAGCAGCTAGTACAATGGTGATTACGCGATGATTTACACACGGCCAACAAGGGCAAAAAGGATCACCCATAAATAGTAACGGAGAGATAATTATTCAATAGATCAACTCAAAACTATTGAAGAGGTCATGCTAAAATACTTGTTAAATCCAATATGTGTATCCATTTCAGTTTAGATGACGTTGTCGTCCAAACCATTATCGTTACAAAGGGATTAGTAATGATCAGACGATAGTCAAACTGTACAAACTTCCTATATATTTGTATCCATTAGACGCGTATGGAGTAGTTTATAACAGGATATACTAGTAATGTACAAACTTCCTATATATTCGTATCCATTAGACGCGTATGGAGTAGTTTATAACAGGATATACTAGTAATGTACAAACTTCCTATATATTCGTATCCATTAGACGCGTATGGAGTAGTTTATAACAGGATATACTAGTAATGTACAAACTTCCTATATATTCGTATCCATTAGACGAGTATGGAGTAGTTTATAACAGGATATACTAGTAATGTACAAACTTCCTATATATTCGTATCCATTAGACGAGTATGGAGTAGTTTATAACAGGATATACTAGTAATGTATATCGTATGTATTTTATACCAATAATAAAACATTCCATAATATACTGTGGTGGTGAGTGGCGGGAATAGATTTTAATAGACAGACAGGAGGAAGGACAGACAGATAAAACAAACATTCTATTTTCATAAGTATAGTATCTGTTAATTGCTATTTCGGACAGCAAATCTGAGTTTACAGACGAAGTCCTGTTCCTTAAAGTTATAAATCCGAACTAAATAATGGATGAAAATAGAGCTATGTAACCTGAATAATTTGTTTGAAATAATTTTCTAATAATTTAAGGAGCATTTAGGCTAAACTTAATGAACATAACAGAGTTTAACAAACTCTACAAACTTAACTTAGATTTTGGATGATAGGCAGTTGACAATCAGTACCTAAACTCTATTCGGTGTGTAAGCGATGAGGAAAAATGGAACCAAATAGGAGAGAAAGAAAAAAAGCTTGCATAATAATGGTATGCCTTGAAAATATGAGGGCTCGCATCTGGACAAGGACCTGGCGTTGTAAATCCAGAAATCTGCAAGAAATGAACATATTCCCTTACTAAAAATTGTCCCTTATCCAGTACCAACCAACCAAACAACCCCACCCACCTATTCCTCGCTTCGTCCTACGATTTCTTTCCGTAGTCCCTATCCCTCGGGTATGGTTAAGTCAGTTAGTTACCAAGTGTTTTGTACATCTACACTCTCCTTCCAATCATATACTAAAATTTAAAAACATCTATGTTAAAAGGTGGTGAGGTTACTGGGCATTTCTTCCTTACTGTTAAAGCCGGCACGCACGTGGGGATAAGACTCGCTCTTTCTCTATTGTATGCATAATGTAACTGGCATTTGCTTCAGTAGCGGTAACCCTTCAAAGCATAGAGTTCCGAATTTCACTTTCATCTATTACTGTGTGCCACATGTGGCTATCTTTATTCAATATAGTTTTCCACGAGATAATTTTACTTTTACAATAATTATGACACCTTGAAACCTAAATTGATACCATTTTAAAATTAATTTTGTTTCCTCCAGCTTAATGTAAATGAATCATTTAAGAGTAGCACACAGACTTAAGCCTTGGGAAATAGAGTTTAAAATTGTTGGCCTGATTGCCAATTAACTCTATCCTATGGTTTAATTGTGTGTGTCTGCCTTACTATATATCCAGTTGTCCGCAGTCAACACTTCGGGATTGCGTTATGTTCTCTTTCTCCAATATGTTGCCTGCAGTGTATTTGAACTAGATATGTCGTAAGAAGTACTACAAAGTCGCACACACATTTAGGTTGGTGGGACCTATATTTCAGACTCCAACAAGTTCTTTTTTTTTTTCTTTTTCTTTTTTTTCTTTTTTGCTTTTAGCTCCGTCTCGACCACACTACTGCATATAGAGTAATTTAACTTAGCATGCAGATGTGGTATAAGAGGATGTGCCACGCTCAGACAAAATCATTTTTTTTTCAAGGTCCAGTGATTTGCGTTAAGTTTTTGTTTAACTCAGTTGGGGGTTGGGGTGGGAGGGTGGTTTTCTCTTAGTATATTAGATTTCGTGGGTTAGATCAAGGGTATCTGGGAAGATTTGTTGCTGAAATAAGTATGTAAACCCTCTTTAACTCAGTCTCCCAGAGTCAAGTAACTCATTATGTATATGTGTTATTAGTACTACGAACTTCAGACAAATTTAGATCACTGAGACCTAGGTGTCACTCTCCTAAGATTTGCTTTCAAATTTTGCATTTGATTCAGTTTCTCAGAATGTGCTTTGCAATCCTTTCATACCCATCATTGACGGTTTTCTTATAGTACTGTATATTCTTTGTAAGCAATAAACTTCATTTTAAAAAAAGTGTAAGGCAAATGGACTTCTACTTAGTTCAAGATAATGGAGAGAGAGAGAGAGAAAGAGAAAGAAAGAGAGAGAGAGACCGGGGTGGCAGTCAAATCACTGTTGCAAATACACTGTACATCGAAGAATGTACCACTAAATATATGAATAATTTTATTTTATAAAAACACTGCTAAAAACACGTGGGATACGAATGGGATTATCACACCCCGACAGTCATCCTCTTCGTATTCAATCTGGGTTCACGGTACTGCTGCGCACGCATTCTGAAAAATAAGCCAGTTATAATGCTTTTTCAGCTGCCGATGGACGTATTGAACAAAAATCAATAGGTCTATGTACCAGAATCAAGAACTAGAGCAACCCCATTAGTGTATCATCGCAAATGACCACGTTTTCACATATTTTGCCTGATTTGCAACTATCACTGTAGATATCCTACTACATCCCCATTAACCCAGGGGCAGTAACTCTGCATCAGTTACGTATGATTAGTGTCATTGTGATAATGAAATACAACCCGTATAATATATTTTCCACCTAGATCATTATATAAGCTACCAAAATGTCATACTTATTAATTTTACCTTGGATTAAGTTAAATATGTTAAGTATCCTGAAAGAAGGAATCAATGATATTGCTTGTGAACAAAATCAAAAAACATCGGACATATTAGGAAACAATGATATTGCTTGTGTACAACATCAGATATATTAAGAAAAGGGACCAAAAAAAAAATGCAACAAAAACACAATTTAAAACAATCATTACGTTTTCTACTGCTTAGATCATTTTGTAAATGTGCAGTATTTAGATCATAACTTTTTTTTCTAATTTTATAACTTAAGAAGTTTTATGTCTGTAAAACTGAAACGGGTGCCAGTCTTTACATGAAAATATTCCTTTAAAAAACTGGCAAAATTTATTCTTGTCAGTTTATACTATCTTATAGTTCCTGGTAAATAACTGATATGTAGGACTATAACAATTAAGGCAATGTCGTCACTACATACATACATACATACATACATACATACATACATACATACATACATACATACATACATACATACATACGACAAACTGACAGACTAGTTGTTTAGTAGCACAGGGGTGTATGTTCTTTACCTATTACAAATTCTTCTTGAGGATCTGGTGCCGCACCATTATGAACGGAATAGAAAACCCGGAACAGAAGAAAATTGTGAAAATAGCTGTTAGCTTGTAGCGGTTGCTGATGTCTATCGGTAGATTCTGAAATAATAATAATAATAATAATAATAATAAAAAGAAGAAGAAGAAGAAGAAGAAGAATGTATTAAACAAAGAAATTAAATACTAGAATAAATCTCACCCGATCGGATAGGTAAAATAAAAAAAATGGAAAGAAGCCCGTGGCGGAACATTTCTCTTTCCCCGGCCACACTTTGAATGATGATGTAATCCTTACTGGAATCACCCATAACTCAACATGAAGCACATAAAAAGGAAATTCAAAGAAACATGTTAGATTCGCCGCCTGCAAACACTCAAACCCAGCGGCTTAAGTCAAGAAGAATCCGAACGGGCTATTTACTGTGCATAGATAACAAAAAATTTCCAAGGTACTAAAATCTTATTTCTCTACCACTAATTCGCTTTCTGAAACCCGTGATTTCAACTTCCATTCTTCCGTAAAATAAATTAAATTCAAATGTACACAATGCCTATAATTTATTTTATTTTATTTCATTTTTTAATTAGTCACAACACAAGTTTGTAACATTACTTTAGAATAAAATGTTTACTAGTTTTTAGTAATCGCTAGTTCAACAAAATACTATATACGGGATGCAATTTTAATTGGATAGTTCTCACCAACCCTATCGATGGCGCAAATATTATATTTATGTCCAATTGTTTCAGTTCAGTTGAGTTCAATACCATTATCTAAAGTTAAAGTTCTAAAACAAAACTTTAATGTACTTTGGTACCTGTACAGATTAACTTTATCTTTAATTATCGTTTTGGATAGTATATTAAAAATCCTTGAAATTTTTAAAATGTTTCAATTAAACAACTTTAGAAGTCCCTTTTAGAAACATTTTCGGCAATTAAGTAAAACTAATTGAGAAGTCCATAATTCTAATACCCTCTTTTTCTTAAAGAAATCATTCTTCTTGCGAAATTATCAACTTTTTAACTATGTAAGACATGATGGTTAAACTGCAGTAGCATTTGAGTATTGTGTATAAACTAATAAAGTGACCCACCCCACGAGCATAGTAAGAAAACACAACATTGCAAGCTAGCTTGCAACCTCATAATTGGGACAAATAAAGGACACTTGTATCTGAATTTTAATTGCAGACAAAGCTGGGACACGTTTTTTTTTTTTTTTTTTACAAGCAAGAATTTTATATTTTATGACCCAAAACACATCTAATGTTATGTTCTCTACGGTACTCAGAAATAAATTAAAAAATTAATGTATGTAACGCAGGACATATTTTTATGAAAGTGACAAAATATAACCCTGTATAAGTACTGTTTTTGCATATTGTGCATGTTTTTAGAGAAATGTATGGACATTGTAGTGTGTACAAATGAAAATGACCAGTGTAATTTTTTCGTTGTTGTTTGTTTTGGTTGCCCAATCGTCCTTGAAAAGATCGGTCAAGATCATGCCATTGGGCTTCAATCAAAACCGTAATTGAATTGCAAACTTATCAGCTAATGAAGGTAGATTTAATCTCAGATTGGTCCAGTGTGCAGTTATCAGAATCAAGATGTATATACGTACGTTATAGAAGTTAATACTCAACAGTAACAAAGTGCACTTTTGGTGGATGGGAGATCAACTCATCCACTCAAAAGATGTAAATCTCATCCTCAAGAGAGAGTGACAGCTGTTAATTGCACGTTCTTACCGCGCCTGGAATTCCATGCTGATGAATTTCACTTCTCGTGACGGCTGACGTCGAGAAACGGCGGGTCACTTTCCCCCAATTCAGGCGGGTTACAAACAGCTTGCCTACAGACGCCATTATGGATTAGTGTTTATGCACATAAGCGAGCTTTCTTCTTCCTCGTTTTTAGGTTTATTATTTTATTTTAAGTAAATAACCTGTGATAGCCATGTAATGCCACTCGCTTGATCAGTTAAATAGATTTATTTTTTTCTTTCTTTCTTTTCTTACAATTTTGTAAGATTTTTCTAAGGATGAGATATAATTTTGTTTCCATGCTTGCAAATTATCCTCATTAAATTCCCTCAAGGAACCTCGGTAAGCTTTCAAGGCCACAAGATAAAGAAAAGAGAAAAACAATTCAAAACTACAACAATTAATATCAATTAGCTACTTTTATCAATATATTAAAAAGTAGGTTTTGTTTTAATTAAATATATTCATACCTAGAGATAATTGACCCTGAATCTACATCTTATCGAGTTACGCAATCTACACGTAATTGTAGAACTACTACAATCCTATTTTACTTGGTAACAGGTAGTCTAATCAATTGATATATAACAACACTAGGTCAGAGGGTTGCATGAAATCATGTCATTTACATTTTATACAAAAATCTATATTGTGACTGCTGAAAGTTTACAAGCTTTTGAACTGATTTCAAGCTGGAAAGTTGCAACTAGCAACACAGAGTGCGCGCTGGTCTTGCATTAAATATGCACCATATGCAACAAATGAAAACCTTTGACCGCAGACTGCACTCCTAACGGATATGAATAAAGCCAAGAGGCTATATCAGGGCCATAGATATGCACAAACATTCTGTACTATATATATTACTAGACTCATACAACGATATTCTTTCAGTCTCAAAATTTGTTTGTAAAAGCAATACAAAATTAACCAAAACCATCCAACTACCCAAACAAACGAACAAATACCAACTTAACCATGATGATAGTTAAAACCCTCTGTGTGTGTGTAATATTTGATAGTTATGTGTAAAAATCGGTATTCTTGATTTGATATCATTGCACTTTTTCGACGTTTATTTGGTGGTTGTTTGGAAAAGTTACAACTGTTTGTTAATTTAAAAGAAGTGAATTAACATTGCTTGCCAAAACGTATGGTTGTAAAATGTTAATTAATTTTGAAACATTTAAACTTATTACATATAATACTTGCAACGTTGTCATGAATTTATTTTTTTCATGCTGCCCACATAAAAGGGTCTGATTAAAAATACGCTGTCAACCTTTTTTATATTAATTTTTTTATCACGGCTATCAAATTGCATATTTTGCTATGAACATGGTTCATCATACAACCACGTCCAAGGCAATCTGACTGCAACAATGGTACTTCCACACGAAAATGGAAAGGGAAAAGGGGGTGTGGAGTTATATTACTATTTTCATTGTACGTGGCTTGTGCTGCGATCATATAAATAATTTTCATTACATAATCAAATGCAAACAAAAACATTATTTTTTATTTTTTCTTTCTTTTTTTTTTTTTTTTTTTTTAAAGATACTGAATTGCAAGAAAGTATTGAAAATTGTATCCGAGTTTATCTCACAATATAGAAGTCTGTGTATTCGAATCTTCCTCTATTTCAGTTTACGTGTTTGCGACTTTGTACCGATTCCAAGAAAGCAATAAACTGTAATGCTACCTGTTTAGGAAAAGACAAAAAGTCTCAAAAAATAAAATGCAAAAAGACATCTCATGTTCACCGAATAATGGAAATGAGAAAAACTAAAATTCCAGCAGTTTGAATATCAGTTGTTACACGGTCTTGTAACAGACCTTTAATTAAAATATGAGTATGAAATATGATCAAGTGCGGGGATGGAGGCGATGTTTAACACCAACAGCAATAAATAATTGAAATAACTGACCAATTCCTACTAGATATATGTTAGTCCTTACTATATGATGAAACTAGATTTCATACCAAAACCCAAATGATCTATTCTGAGATATATATATATATATATATATATATATATATATATATATATATATATATATATATATATATATATATATATATATATATAGAGTCTCCCACAGAATTTTATCTTCAGTAATATTATTGTTTCCTTCTGATGTTGTACACAAAATAATTCAATAGAGGCCTCTACTGCTTATATTTGTTTTGTTTTGGGATTTTTTGTGCTGGTTTTATTGCTGTTGTTGTTGTTGTTGTTGTTGACGTTGTTGTTATTGTTGTTGTATTTGTTGTTGGTTTTTTTGTGGGGGAGGGGCTGGGAGGTGTTGCTTTTTTAGCAGATTGGATTTCGTGGGTTAGCTCAATTATATGTTTATTTTTCTTTGAGGGTCTCTGAGGAGATTTGTTGCTGAAATAAGTATGTAAACCCTCTTTAAATAAAATTAGTAGTAGTAGTAATGAATGGGAATTCTTGGTACCTGAAATAACAGGAAATCTCTCCTGTCTAGTAATTAAAGTCCAAATCAGCTTAGTGACACATCTTTATCTCTTAAGTCACGGGTTCAATCCCAATTGCGTCAAATTTCCCTTTCCCGTATTTACCAGTGCACCGTCGACAATGCGCCGGCTGATCAGGCTCTTTGTTATTCGCATAAAATTACAAGGAGAACAAACAGCCTAGACCTCGATATGCCGGCGCATTATGTGACGGTAGATAAGGGTCTGTGCTGTTCGTAAAGTTGGTTGGGTATTATATACGAGTATATACGGTGTGTAGTGAAGTCTTATCTATCTTCAAAGGACGTTCTTTGCTTCAAAACCTGTTCTTAATGAGATACTCGTTTAACGATCTAGTAGGACATTTAAAGCTTTTTCTTGAACAATACATCAAAGTTTTCTAGATTCGGCATTTACAAAATGAATGCTGTCTCCCTCTTGCATAAAACATCCCAACTTTGGGTATATACTAAACACAATTTTAATAACATTATGTTAGATGTAAAATAGATAATTGCTTTACACCTATGCTTTTGAAGCAAGTAAATTAATTTGAGGAACAAAGTTGAGGCAAATGTTCGTAAACTGACCTCACCGAAATGTTAGGAAGGGACCAAGTTTTGAGTAGGTACTCAGATTCGAAAAGCCTATTCTGGACAGCCTGATCAGACCCTAGTATTTCTAAACAGCCGGATCAGACCCTAGTATTTCTGGACAACCTAATTAGGCCCTAGTATTTCTACAAATCCAAAAAATATATTGATCTCCGCCTGATGTTTGTCGTCATTTCTATTTAACAGTTGTTACAGTTGTAACTCTCACCAGGCCTTGGGTAACAATTGTTACAGTTGTAACTCTCACAAAAGCCTTGGGTAACAATTTTTACAGTTGTAACTCTCACCAGGCCTTGGGCGAATAAAGAGCAAAGAATTGTTGGGTTAAGTACAAACCACCACATGTTTTATCAGTACAGAGACTAGTTTTCTTTGTTAATAATAGCCTGGAGTACTCGAGATAAATTTCTTCAAACACGAGCCGTTATTTCCTCTTGCTTAATAATCAGTATATTTTAAAGCCCTTTCAGTGAAAATATGAATAGTGCTGGGAATAAAGGGATCTCTACGGATCTCTGTCTTCTTTTTTTTTTAACTCTTAGTGAAATATGACTTTTAAAAGGTGTATAATCATTGTATTTCATTTATACTTTCCTGCTCACCCTGTCGGCATATATGTCGGTCTCTCTGACATAGAGCTGTACATACATACATACATACATACATACATACATACATACATACATACAACTGAGTCTGCATACATCCTCCCACAAAAGCACTTAAAAATCGAGTTCTGTTTCTTCACTGGCACAAACTTTAGTTAGTTTGAAGAATCTTTACAACTTGTATTTATGCCAACAACAACAAAAAAGCAATTAAACACCAGCGTGTGAAATGGATTCACCCTGGTTAATTATAGTCGCGTTATAAATGGCTTGGGACTTTCAACCAAATGATCTGGCAAATGTCTAATAAAAGAAAGAAAGAAAAAAAAAGTAAACTGTCGCTAAAGGCAGCTCTATCGTGGTTCCATTTTCTTTTTCCAACTAACAGCACTTGCATATTAAATGATGTTGATTGTATACTACTTGCTTGTAAATTATATGATTGCTGTGTTTGCGAACTTGCATTTCATGTACTAGCATGAGAAGAAAAAAAATGCACCTAGTAAAGTTGCGATTTTGAAGGTCCTAAATATAGCGGGACGAACATAAATGTGAATATAAAATATTTTGAAGGAAAAAAATACCTCAGTACGAAGGATAGTTGAAAGCTTTGCAAATGAAATGAATACCTGTTTAGACCCTCCTAATCTTTTTCCTAAAATGTATAGTGCAGCTTGTTAGTGAAGGTGGATCATCTAGGCTAATTGACATCTTCTTTTTTATTTCTTCCTTCTTTAAAAAATATAGCAAAACAAAACAAACAAAATAACCGCCTTTCTAAATGAAAAAATGAAAATAATAACACCATAAGAAAGTGTCCCTTGGTTCATCCTGCGTTGATAAACAAAACCAAATCGCCAAGATTCTACAATCTATACGTTACGATTAGGAAACTGTCGTATTGATTTCGTCTATCAAGAGTATCCAAAAATAGTCTTGTTTTTTTCTTCTTTCTTAGCAATATGTAAGCTCGAATTATATCATTTATAAATTTGATTTATCATCTTTATTTCGTAACTTAAATTACGTTAGAGCTATTGAATATTCTTAGCGAAATTATACTTAGATAACATTCATATAAAGTTCTTAGAAAATGAACATCTTCAAGGGTGTACCCGACGAGCTTAAAGCTGGTATATAATTTAAATCTGTGTAGACGAGTAACAGTAAAGCCGGTATATAATTTAAATCTGTGTAGACGAGTAAGAGTAAAGCCGGTATATAATTTAAATCTGTGTAGACGAGTAACAGTAAAGCCGGTATGTAATTTAAATCTGTGTAGACGAGTAATAGGATTTTCTACTTATATAGACAACTTTTGAACTCAGTGCAAGTTTCAGAATGATTAAGTCACAATGGTATTTTGCGAAAGTAGAGTTTCGTGGCAACCAAGTATCCTTTGTAGTATTGATGCACAATGCACTAGAACAAAATCAACTAGCCTGACAAGAAGACCGACGACTTCAGAATATTTCTTAACAAACGTTACGCGTGTATATTTTAATACTGCATGTAATTGCAGAGTAGAATCTATTCATGTAAATTGATTTATATGCATTGAATTTTAAAATAGAAGAAATAAATTGGCCAGGGTGGGGTGGGGTGGGGGAGTGCAGAGGGGGGGGGGGGGGGTGCAGAGGAATGTGTTATTAGCATATAAACCTGAATTTTATAACTACGTTAAAAATGTATGTCCGACTGCTTAAGTTATTTATTTTATTATAAATAAATATATTAAGGACTGAGACGAACAAGCGGCTAGTACAATGGTGATTACGCGATGATTTACACACGGCCAACAAGGGCAAAAAGGATCACCCATACCCATAAATAGTAACGGAGAGATAATTATTCAATAGATCAACTCAAAACTATTGAAGAGGTCATGCTAAAATAATTGTTAAATCCAATATGTGTATCCATTTCAGTTTAGACGACGTTGTTAAAGTATGCATCAAACGTACGATTTAAAAAAAAGTCAGCAATCCCTAGTTATTCATGTCGAATACCAGTTCATTTAATTGATTTAATATTTCCTGTTCTCGTCCAAAACCATTATCGTTACAAAGAGATTAGCGATGATCAGACGATAGTCAAACTGTACAAACTTCTTATATATTCATATCCATTAGACGAGTATGGAGTAGTTTATAATAGGATATACTATTAATGTATATCGTATGTATTTTATACCGATAATAAAACATTCCATATGAACAAATATCCTCTCAGCAGTTTCCTTCTTCTCCGTCTCATCCACTTCCTTCCCTTCTTCTTCTACGTTTTTTTTTTTTTTCTTTCGCCGATGTCATCGTTATTATCGCTGTTGCTACTGTGGTGGTGAGTGGCGGGAATAGATTTTAATCGACAGACAGGAGGAAGGACAGACAGATGAAACAAACATTCTATTTTTATAAGTATAGTATCTGTTAATAGCTATTTCGGACAGCAAATCTGAGTTTACAGACGAAGTCCTGTTCCCTAAAGTTATAAATCCGAACTAAATAATGGATAAAAATAGATCTCTGTAACCTAAATGATTTGTTTGAAATAATTTTCTAATAATTTAAGGAGCATTTAGGCTAAACTTAATGAAAATAACAGAGTTTGACAAACTCTACAAACTTAACTTAGACTTTGGATGATAGGCAGTTGACAATCAGTGCCTAGGCTCTATTCGGTGTGTCAGCGATGAGGAAAAATGCAACCAAATAGGAAAGAAAGAAAAAAAGCTTGCATAATAATGGTATGCCTCGAAAATATGAGGACTCGCATCTGGACAAGGACCTGGCGTTGTAATTCCAGAAATCTGCAAGAAATGAACATATTCCCTTACTAAAAATTGTCCCTTATCCAGTAACCAACCAACCAAACAACCCCACCCACCTATTCATCGCTTCGTCCTACGATTTCTTTCCGTAGTCCCTATCCCTCGGGTATGGTTAAGTCAGTTAATTACCAAGTGTTTTGTACATCTACACGCTCCGTCCAATCATATACTAAAATTTATAAACATCTATGTTAAAAGGTGGTGAGGTTACTGGGCATTTCTTCCTTACTGTTAAAGCCGGCACGCACGTGGGTATAAGACTCGCTCTTTCTCTATTGTATGCATAATGTACGTGGCATTTACTTCAATAGCGGTAACCCTTCAAAGCATAGAGTTCCGAATTTCACTTTCATCTATTACTGTGTGCCACGTGTGGCTATCTTTATTCAATATAGTTTTCCACGAGATAATTTTACTTTTACAATAATTATGACACCTTGAAACCTAAATTGATACCATTTTAAAATTAATTTTGTTTCCTCCAGCTTAATGTAAATGAATCATTTAAGAGTAGCACACAGACTTAAGCCTTGGGAAATAGAGTTTAAAATTGTTGGCCTGATTGCCAATTAACTCTATCCTATGGTTTAATTGTGTGTGTCTGCCTTACTATATATCCAGTTGTCCGCAGTCAACACTTCGGGATTGCGTTATGTTCTCTTTCTCCAATATGTTGCCTGCAGTGTATTTGAACTAGATATGTCGTAAGAAGTACTACAAAGTCGCACACACATTTAGGTTGGTGGGACCTATATTTCAGACTCCAACAAGTTCTTTTTTTTTTTCTTTTTCTTTTTTTTCTTTTTTGCTTTTAGCTCCGTCTCGACCACACTACTGCATATAGAGTAATTTAACTTAGCATGCAGATGTGGTATAAGAGGATGTGCCACGCTCAGACAAAATCATTTTTTTTTCAAGGTCCAGTGATTTGCGTTAAGTTTTTGTTTAACTCAGTTGGGGGTTGGGGTGGGAGGGTGGTTTTCTCTTAGTATATTAGATTTCGTGGGTTAGATCAAGGGTATCTGGGAAGATTTGTTGCTGAAATAAGTATGTAAACCCTCTTTAACTCAGTCTCCCAGAGTCAAGTAACTCATTATGTATATGTGTTATTAGTACTACGAACTTCAGACAAATTTAGATCACTGAGACCTAGGTGTCACTCTCCTAAGATTTGCTTTCAAATTTTGCATTTGATTCAGTTTCTCAGAATGTGCTTTGCAATCCTTTCATACCCATCATTGACGGTTTTCTTATAGTACTGTATATTCTTTGTAAGCAATAAACTTCATTTTAAAAAAAGTGTAAGGCAAATGGACTTCTACTTAGTTCAAGATAATGGAGAGAGAGAGAGAGAGAGAAAAAGAAAGAGAGAGAGAGACCGGGGTGGCAGTCAAATCACTGTTGCAAATACACTGTACATCGAAGAATGTACCACTAAATATATGAATAATTTTATTTTATAAAAACACTGCTAAAAACACGTGGGATACGAATGGGATTATCACACCCCGACAGTCATCCTCTTCGTATTCAATCTGGGTTCACGGTACTGCTGCGCACGCATTCTGAAAAATAAGCCAGTTATAATGCTTTTTCAGCTGCCGATGGACGTATTGAACAAAAATCAATAGGTCTATGTACCAGAATCAAGAACTAGAGCAACCCCATTAGTGTATCATCGCAAATGACCACGTTTTCACATATTTTGCCTGATTTGCAACTATCACTGTAGATATCCTACTACATCCCCATTAACCCAGGGGCAGTAACTCTGCATCAGTTACGTATGATTAGTGTCATTGTGATAATGAAATACAACCCGTATAATATATTTTCCACCTAGATCATTATATAAGCTACCAAAATGTCATACTTATTAATTTTACCTTGGATTAAGTTAAATATGTTAAGTATCCTGAAAGAAGGAATCAATGATATTGCTTGTGAACAAAATCAAAAAACATCGGACATATTAGGAAACAATGATATTGCTTGTGTACAACATCAGATATATTAAGAAAAGGGACCAAAAAAAAAATGCAACAAAAACACAATTTAAAACAATCATTACGTTTTCTACTGCTTAGATCATTTTGTAAATGTGCAGTATTTAGATCATAACTTTTTTTTCTAATTTTATAACTTAAGAAGTTTTATGTCTGTAAAACTGAAACGGGTGCCAGTCTTTACATGAAAATATTCCTTTAAAAAACTGGCAAAATTTATTCTTGTCAGTTTATACTATCTTATAGTTCCTGGTAAATAACTGATATGTAGGACTATAACAATTAAGGCAATGTCGTCACTACATACATACATACATACATACATACATACGACAAACTGACAGACTAGTTGTTTAGTAGCACAGGGGTGTATGTTCTTTACCTATTACAAATTCTTCTTGAGGATCTGGTGCCGCACCATTATGAACGGAATAGAAAACCCGGAACAGAAGAAAATTGTGAAAATAGCTGTTAGCTTGTAGCGGTTGCTGATGTCTATCGGTAGATTCTGAAATAATAATAATAATAATAATAATAATAAAAAGAAGAAGAAGAAGAAGAAGAATGTATTAAACAAAGAAATTAAATACTAGAATAAATCTCACCCGATCGGATAGGTAAAATAAAAAAAATGGAAAGAAGCCCGTGGCGGAACATTTCTCTTTCCCCGGCCACACTTTGAATGATGATGTAATCCTTACTGGAATCACCCATAACTCAACATGAAGCACATAAAAAGGAAATTCAAAGAAACATGTTAGATTCGCCGCCTGCAAACACTCAAACCCAGCGGCTTAAGTCAAGAAGAATCCGAACGGGCTATTTACTGTGCATAGATAACAAAAAATTTCCAAGGTACTAAAATCTTATTTCTCTACCACTAATTCGCTTTCTGAAACCCGTGATTTCAACTTCCATTCTTCCGTAAAATAAATTAAATTCAAATGTACACAATGCCTATAATTTATTTTATTTTATTTCATTTTTTAATTAGTCACAACACAAGTTTGTAACATTACTTTAGAATAAAATGTTTACTAGTTTTTAGTAATCGCTAGTTCAACAAAATACTATATACGGGATGCAATTTTAATTGGATAGTTCTCACCAACCCTATCGATGGCGCAAATATTATATTTATGTCCAATTGTTTCAGTTCAGTTGAGTTCAATACCATTATCTAAAGTTAAAGTTCTAAAACAAAACTTTAATGTACTTTGGTACCTGTACAGATTAACTTTATCTTTAATTATCGTTTTGGATAGTATATTAAAAATCCTTGAAATTTTTAAAATGTTTCAATTAAACAACTTTAGAAGTCCCTTTTAGAAACATTTTCGGCAATTAAGTAAAACTAATTGAGAAGTCCATAATTCTAATACCCTCTTTTTCTTAAAGAAATCATTCTTCTTGCGAAATTATCAACTTTTTAACTATGTAAGACATGATGGTTAAACTGCAGTAGCATTTGAGTATTGTGTATAAACTAATAAAGTGACCCACCCCACGAGCATAGTAAGAAAACACAACATTGCAAGCTAGCTTGCAACCTCATAATTGGGACAAATAAAGGACACTTGTATCTGAATTTTAATTGCAGACAAAGCTGGGACACGTTTTTTTTTTTTTTTTTACAAGCAAGAATTTTATATTTTATGACCCAAAACACATCTAATGTTATGTTCTCTACGGTACTCAGAAATAAATTAAAAAATTAATGTATGTAACGCAGGACATATTTTCATGAAAGTGACAAAATATAACCCTGTATAAGTACTGTTTTTGCATATTGTGCATGTTTTTAGAGAAATGTATGGACATTGTAGTGTGTACAAATGAAAATGACCAGTGTAATTTTTTCGTTGTTGTTTGTTTTGGTTGCCCAATCGTCCTTGAAAAGATCGGTCAAGATCATGCCATTGGGCTTCAATCAAAACCGTAATTGAATTGCAAACTTATCAGCTAATGAAGGTAGATTTAATCTCAGACTGGTCCAGTGTGCAGTTATCAGAATCAAGATGTATATACGTACGTTATAGAAGTTAATACTCAACAGTAACAAAGTGCACTTTTGGTGGATGGGAGATCAACTCATCCACTCAAAAGATGTAAATCTCATCCTCAAGAGAGAGTGACAGCTGTTAATTGCACGTTCTTACCGCGCCTGGAATTCCATGCTGATGAATTTCACTTCTCGTGACGGCTGACGTCGAGAAACGGCGGGTCACTTTCCCCCAATTCAGGCGGGTTACAAACAGCTTGCCTACAGACGCCATTATGGATTAGTGTTTATGCACATAAGCGAGCTTTCTTCTTCCTCGTTTTTAGGTTTATTATTTTATTTTAAGTAAATAACCTGTGATAGCCATGTAATGCCACTCGCTTGATCAGTTAAATAGATTTATTTTTTTCTTTCTTTCTTTTCTTACAATTTTGTAAGATTTTTCTAAGGATGAGATATAATTTTGTTTCCATGCTTGCAAATTATCCTCATTAAATTCCCTCAAGGAACCTCGGTAAGCTTTCAAGGCCACAAGATAAAGAAAAGAGAAAAACAATTCAAAACTACAACAATTAATATCAATTAGCTACTTTTATCAATATATTAAAAAGTAGGTTTTGTTTTAATTAAATATATTCATACCTAGAGATAATTGACCCTGAATCTACATCTTATCGAGTTACGCAATCTACACGTAATTGTAGAACTACTACAATCCTATTTTACTTGGTAACAGGTAGTCTAATCAATTGATATATAACAACACTAGGTCAGAGGGTTGCATGAAATCATGTCATTTACATTTTATACAAAAATCTATATTGTGACTGCTGAAAGTTTACAAGCTTTTGAACTGATTTCAAGCTGGAAAGTTGCAACTAGCAACACAGAGTGCGCGCTGGTCTTGCATTAAATATGCACCATATGCAACAAATGAAAACCTTTGACCGCAGACTGCACTCCTAACGGATATGAATAAAGCCAAGAGGCTATATCAGGGCCATAGATATGCACAAACATTCTGTACTATATATATTACTAGACTCATACAACGATATTCTTTCAGTCTCAAAATTTGTTTGTAAAAGCAATACAAAATTAACCAAAACCATCCAACTACCCAAACAAACGAACAAATACCAACTTAACCATGATGATAGTTAAAACCCTCTGTGTGTGTGTAATATTTGATAGTTATGTGTAAAAATCGGTATTCTTGATTTGATATCATTGCACTTTTTCGACGTTTATTTGGTGGTTGTTTGGAAAAGTTACAACTGTTTGTTAATTTAAAAGAAGTGAATTAACATTGCTTGCCAAAACGTATGGTTGTAAAATGTTAATTAATTTTGAAACATTTAAACTTATTACATATAATACTTGCAACGTTGTCATGAATTTATTTTTTTCATGCTGCCCACATAAAAGGGTCTGATTAAAAATACGCTGTCAACCTTTTTTATATTAATTTTTTTATCACGGCTATCAAATTGCATATTTTGCTATGAACATGGTTCATCATACAACCACGTCCAAGGCAATCTGACTGCAACAATGGTACTTCCACACGAAAATGGAAAGGGAAAAGGGGGTGTGGAGTTATATTACTATTTTCATTGTACGTGGCTTGTGCTGCGATCATATAAATAATTTTCATTACATAATCAAATGCAAACAAAAACATTATTTTTTATTTTTTCTTTCTTTTTTTTTTTTTTTTTTTTTAAAGATACTGAATTGCAAGAAAGTATTGAAAATTGTATCCGAGTTTATCTCACAATATAGAAGTCTGTGTATTCGAATCTTCCTCTATTTCAGTTTACGTGTTTGCGACTTTGTACCGATTCCAAGAAAGCAATAAACTGTAATGCTACCTGTTTAGGAAAAGACAAAAAGTCTCAAAAAATAAAATGCAAAAAGACATCTCATGTTCACCGAATAATGGAAATGAGAAAAACTAAAATTCCAGCAGTTTGAATATCAGTTGTTACACGGTCTTGTAACAGACCTTTAATTAAAATATGAGTATGAAATATGATCAAGTGCGGGGATGGAGGCGATGTTTAACACCAACAGCAATAAATAATTGAAATAACTGACCAATTCCTACTAGATATATGTTAGTCCTTACTATATGATGAAACTAGATTTCATACCAAAACCCAAATGATCTATTCTGAGATATATATATATATATATATATATATATATATATATATATATATATATATATATATATATATATAGAGTCTCCCACAGAATTTTATCTTCAGTAATATTATTGTTTCCTTCTGATGTTGTACACAAAATAATTCAATAGAGGCCTCTACTGCTTATATTTGTTTTGTTTTGGGATTTTTTGTGCTGGTTTTATTGCTGTTGTTGTTGTTGTTGTTGTTGACGTTGTTGTTATTGTTGTTGTATTTGTTGTTGGTTTTTTTGTGGGGGAGGGGCTGGGAGGTGTTGCTTTTTTAGCAGATTGGATTTCGTGGGTTAGCTCAATTATATGTTTATTTTTCTTTGAGGGTCTCTGAGGAGATTTGTTGCTGAAATAAGTATGTAAACCCTCTTTAAATAAAATTAGTAGTAGTAGTAATGAATGGGAATTCTTGGTACCTGAAATAACAGGAAATCTCTCCTGTCTAGTAATTAAAGTCCAAATCAGCTTAGTGACACATCTTTATCTCTTAAGTCACGGGTTCAATCCCAATTGCGTCAAATTTCCCTTTCCCGTATTTACCAGTGCACCGTCGACAATGCGCCGGCTGATCAGGCTCTTTGTTATTCGCATAAAATTACAAGGAGAACAAACAGCCTAGACCTCGATATGCCGGCGCATTATGTGACGGTAGATAAGGGTCTGTGCTGTTCGTAAAGTTGGTTGGGTATTATATACGAGTATATACGGTGTGTAGTGAAGTCTTATCTATCTTCAAAGGACGTTCTTTGCTTCAAAACCTGTTCTTAATGAGATACTCGTTTAACGATCTAGTAGGACATTTAAAGCTTTTTCTTGAACAATACATCAAAGTTTTCTAGATTCGGCATTTACAAAATGAATGCTGTCTCCCTCTTGCATAAAACATCCCAACTTTGGGTATATACTAAACACAATTTTAATAACATTATGTTAGATGTAAAATAGATAATTGCTTTACACCTATGCTTTTGAAGCAAGTAAATTAATTTGAGGAACAAAGTTGAGGCAAATGTTCGTAAACTGACCTCACCGAAATGTTAGGAAGGGACCAAGTTTTGAGTAGGTACTCAGATTCGAAAAGCCTATTCTGGACAGCCTGATCAGACCCTAGTATTTCTAAACAGCCGGATCAGACCCTAGTATTTCTGGACAACCTAATTAGGCCCTAGTATTTCTACAAATCCAAAAAATATATTGATCTCCGCCTGATGTTTGTCGTCATTTCTATTTAACAGTTGTTACAGTTGTAACTCTCACCAGGCCTTGGGTAACAATTGTTACAGTTGTAACTCTCACAAAAGCCTTGGGTAACAATTTTTACAGTTGTAACTCTCACCAGGCCTTGGGCGAATAAAGAGCAAAGAATTGTTGGGTTAAGTACAAACCACCACATGTTTTATCAGTACAGAGACTAGTTTTCTTTGTTAATAATAGCCTGGAGTACTCGAGATAAATTTCTTCAAACACGAGCCGTTATTTCCTCTTGCTTAATAATCAGTATATTTTAAAGCCCTTTCAGTGAAAATATGAATAGTGCTGGGAATAAAGGGATCTCTACGGATCTCTGTCTTCTTTTTTTTTTAACTCTTAGTGAAATATGACTTTTAAAAGGTGTATAATCATTGTATTTCATTTATACTTTCCTGCTCACCCTGTCGGCATATATGTCGGTCTCTCTGACATAGAGCTGTACATACATACATACATACATACATACATACATACATACATACATACATACAACTGAGTCTGCATACATCCTCCCACAAAAGCACTTAAAAATCGAGTTCTGTTTCTTCACTGGCACAAACTTTAGTTAGTTTGAAGAATCTTTACAACTTGTATTTATGCCAACAACAACAAAAAAGCAATTAAACACCAGCGTGTGAAATGGATTCACCCTGGTTAATTATAGTCGCGTTATAAATGGCTTGGGACTTTCAACCAAATGATCTGGCAAATGTCTAATAAAAGAAAGAAAGAAAAAAAAAGTAAACTGTCGCTAAAGGCAGCTCTATCGTGGTTCCATTTTCTTTTTCCAACTAACAGCACTTGCATATTAAATGATGTTGATTGTATACTACTTGCTTGTAAATTATATGATTGCTGTGTTTGCGAACTTGCATTTCATGTACTAGCATGAGAAGAAAAAAAATGCACCTAGTAAAGTTGCGATTTTGAAGGTCCTAAATATAGCGGGACGAACATAAATGTGAATATAACATATTTTGAAGGAAAAAAATACCTCAGTACGAAGGATAGTTGAAAGCTTTGCAAATGAAATGAATACCTGTTTAGACCCTCCTAATCTTTTTCCTAAAATGTATAGTGCAGCTTGTTAGTGAAGGTGGATCATCTAGGCTAATTGACATCTTCTTTTTTATTTCTTCCTTCTTTAAAAAATATAGCAAAACAAAACAAACAAAATAACCGCCTTTCTAAATGAAAAAATGAAAATAATAACACCATAAGAAAGTGTCCCTTGGTTCATCCTGCGTTGATAAACAAAACCAAATCGCCAAGATTCTACAATCTATACGTTACGATTAGGAAACTGTCGTATTGATTTCGTCTATCAAGAGTATCCAAAAATAGTCTTGTTTTTTTCTTCTTTCTTAGCAATATGTAAGCTCGAATTATATCATTTATAAATTTGATTTATCATCTTTATTTCGTAACTTAAATTACGTTAGAGCTATTGAATATTCTTAGCGAAATTATACTTAGATAACATTCATATAAAGTTCTTAGAAAATGAACATCTTCAAGGGTGTACCCGACGAGCTTAAAGCCGGTATATAATTTAAATCTGTGTAGACGAGTAACAGTAAAGCCGGTATATAATTTAAATCTGTGTAGACGAGTAAGAGTAAAGCCGGTATATAATTTAAATCTGTGTAGACGAGTAACAGTAAAGCCGGTATGTAATTTAAATCTGTGTAGACGAGTAATAGGATTTTCTACTTATATAGACAACTTTTGAACTCAGTGCAAGTTTCAGAATGATTAAGTCACAATGGTATTTTGCGAAAGTAGAGTTTCGTGGCAACCAAGTATCCTTTGTAGTATTGATGCACAATGCACTAGAACAAAATCAACTAGCCTGACAAGAAGACCGACGACTTCAGAATATTTCTTAACAAACGTTACGCGTGTATATTTTAATACTGCATGTAATTGCAGAGTAGAATCTATTCATGTAAATTGATTTATATGCATTGAATTTTAAAATAGAAGAAATAAATTGGCCAGGGTGGGGTGGGGTGGGGGAGTGCAGAGGGGGGGGGGGTGCAGAGGAATGTGTTATTAGCATATAAACCTGAATTTTATAACTACGTTAAAAATGTATGTCCGACTGCTTAAGTTATTTATTTTATTATAAATAAATATATTAAGGACTGAGACGAACAAGCGGCTAGTACAATGGTGATTACGCGATGATTTACACACGGCCAACAAGGGCAAAAAGGATCACCCATACCCATAAATAGTAACGGAGAGATAATTATTCAATAGATCAACTCAAAACTATTGAAGAGGTCATGCTAAAATAATTGTTAAATCCAATATGTGTATCCATTTCAGTTTAGACGACGTTGTTAAAGTATGCATCAAACGTACGATTTAAAAAAAAGTCAGCAATCCCTAGTTATTCATGTCGAATACCAGTTCATTTAATTGATTTAATATTTCCTGTTCTCGTCCAAAACCATTATCGTTACAAAGAGATTAGCGATGATCAGACGATAGTCAAACTGTACAAACTTCTTATATATTCATATCCATTAGACGAGTATGGAGTAGTTTATAATAGGATATACTATTAATGTATATCGTATGTATTTTATACCGATAATAAAACATTCCATATGAACAAATATCCTCTCAGCAGTTTCCTTCTTCTCCGTCTCATCCACTTCCTTCCCTTCTTCTTCTACGTTTTTTTTTTTTTTCTTTCGCCGATGTCATCGTTATTATCGCTGTTGCTACTGTGGTGGTGAGTGGCGGGAATAGATTTTAATCGACAGACAGGAGGAAGGACAGACAGATGAAACAAACATTCTATTTTTATAAGTATAGTATCTGTTAATAGCTATTTCGGACAGCAAATCTGAGTTTACAGACGAAGTCCTGTTCCCTAAAGTTATAAATCCGAACTAAATAATGGATAAAAATAGATCTCTGTAACCTAAATGATTTGTTTGAAATAATTTTCTAATAATTTAAGGAGCATTTAGGCTAAACTTAATGAAAATAACAGAGTTTGACAAACTCTACAAACTTAACTTAGACTTTGGATGATAGGCAGTTGACAATCAGTGCCTAGGCTCTATTCGGTGTGTCAGCGATGAGGAAAAATGCAACCAAATAGGAAAGAAAGAAAAAAAGCTTGCATAATAATGGTATGCCTCGAAAATATGAGGACTCGCATCTGGACAGGACCTGGCGTTGTAAATCCAGAAATCTGCAAGAAATGAACATATTCCCTTACTCAAAATTGTCCCTTATCCAGTAACCAAGCAACCAAACAACCCCACCCACCTATTCCTCGCTTCGTCCTACGATTTCTTTCCGTAGTCCCTATCCCTCGGGTATGGTTAAGTCAGTTAGTTACCAAGTGTTTTGTACATCTACACTCTCCGTCCAATCATATACTAAAATTTATAAACATCTATGTTAAAAGGTGGTGAGGTTACTGGGCATTTCTTCCTTACTGTTAAAGCCGGCACGCACGTGGGGATAAGACTCGCTATATCTCTATTGTATGCATAATGTACGTGGCATTTACTTCAATAGCGGTAACCCTTCAAAGCATAGATTTCCGAATTTCACTTTCATCTATTACTGTGTGCCACATGTGGCTATCTTTATTCAATATAGTTTTCCACGAGATAATTTTACTTTTACAATAATTATGACACCTTGAAACCTAAATTGAAACCATTTTAAAATTAATTTTGTTTCCTCCATTTAATGTAAATGAATTATTTAAGAGTAGCACTCAGACTTATGCTTTGGGAAATAGAGTTTAAAATTGTTGACCTGATTGCAAATTAACTCTATCCTATGGATTGATTGTGTATGTCTGTCTTACTATATATCCAGTTGTCCGCAGTCAATACTTCGGGATTGCGTTTTGTTCTCTTTCTCCAATATGTTTGCCTGCAGTGTATTTGAACTAGATATGTCGTAAGAAGTACTACAAAGTTCACACAAATTTAGGTTGGTTTTGAGACCTATATTTCACACTCCAACGGGTTCCTTTTTTTTTTTTTTTTTTTTTTTTTTTTGTTTGCTTTTAGCTCCGTTTCGACCACACTACTGCATATAAAGTGATTTAAGTAGTATGTAGATGTGGTATAAGGGGATGTGCCATGCTCAGACAAAATCATTTTTTTTATGTTTCAAGCTCCAGTGATTTGCGTTAAGTTTTTGTTTAACTCAGTTGGGGTTGGGGTGGGAGGGTTGTTTTCTCTTAGTATATTAGATTTCGTGGGTTAGTTCGTGGGTCTCTGGGGAGATTTGCTGCTGAAATAAGTATGTAAACCCTCTTTAACTCAGTCCCCAGAGTCATGTAACTCATTATGTAGATGTGTCATTAGTATTACGAACTTCAGACAAAATTAGATCACTGAGACCTAGGTGTCACTCTCCTGAGATTTGCTTTTAAAGTTTGCATTTGGTTCAGTTTCTCAGAATGTGCTTTGCAATCCTTTCATATCCATCATTGACGGTTTTCTTATAGTAATGTATATTCTTTGAAAGCAATAAACTTCATTTTAAAAAAGTCTAAGGCAAATGGACTTCTACTTAGTTCAAGATAATGGAGAGAGAGAGAGAGAGAGACTGTCAAATCACTGTTGCAAATACACTTTACATCAAAGAATGTACCACTAAATATATGAATAATTTTATTTTATAAGAACACTTGGGATACGAATGCGTTTATCACACCCCGACAGTCATCCTCTTCGTATTCAACCTGGGTTCACGGTACTGCTGCGCACGCATTCTGAAAAATAAGCCAGTTATAATGCTTTTTCAGCTGCCGATGGACGTATTGAACAAAAATCAACAGGTCTACGTACCAGAATTAAGAACTAGAGTAACCCCATTAGTGTATCATCGCAAATGACCTCGTTTTCACAGATTTTGCCTGATTTGCAACTATCACTGTAGTTATCCTACTACATCCCCATTGATCCTGGGGCAATAACTCTGCATCCGTTACGTATGATTAGTGTAATTGTGATGATAATGAAATACAACCCGTATAATATATTTTCCACGTAGATCATTATATAAGCTACCAAAATATCATACTTATTAATTTTACCTTGGATTAAGTCAAATATGTTAAGTATCATGAAAGAAGTAAACAATGATATTGCTTGTGTACAACATCAAAACATCGGACATATTAAAAAACAATGATATTGCTTGCGTACAACATCAAAACATCAGACATATTAAAAAACAATGATATTGCTTGTGTACAACATCAAAACATCGGACATATTAAAAAACAATGATATTGCTTGCGTACAACATCAAAACATCAGACATATTAAAAAACAATGATATTGCTTGTGTACAACATCAGAACATCGGACATATTAAAACAACAATGATATTGCTTGTATGCAACATCAAAACATCTGACATATTAAAAAACAATGATATTGCTTGCATACAACATCAAAACATCGGACATATTAAAAAACAATGATATTGCTTGTGTACAACATCAAAACATCGGACATATTAAAAAACAATGATATTGCTTGTGTACAAGATCAAAACACCGGACATATTAAAAAACAATGATATTGTCTTTATACAACATCAAAACATCGGACATATTAAAAAACAATGATATTGCTTGTGTACAACATCAGAACATCGGACATATTAAAAAACAATGATATTGCTTGTATGCAACATCAAAACATCGGACATATTTAAAAAAACAATGATATTGCTTGTGTACAACGTCAGAACATCGGACATATTAAAAAACAATAATATTGTTTGTGTACAACATCAGATATATTAAGAAAAGGGACCAAAAAAGCAACGAAAACACAATCCTTACGTTTTCTACTGCTTAGATCATTCTGTAAATGTGCAGAATTTAGATCATAACTTTTTTTTCTAATTTTATAACTTAAGAAGTTTTACTGTCTGTAAAACTGAAACGGGTGCCAGTCTTTACATGAAAATATTCCTTTAAAAAATTGGCAAAATTTGTTCATGTCAGTTTATACTATCTTATAGTTCCTGGTAAATAACTGATATGTAGGACTATAACAATTAAGGCAATGTCGGCACTACATACATACATACATACATACATACATACATACATATGACAGACTGACAGACTAGTTGTTTAGTAGCAAGCACAGGGGTGTACGCTCTTTACCTATTACAAATTCTTCTTGAGGATCTGGTGCCGCACCATTATGAACGGAATAGAAAACCCGGAACAGAAGAAAATTGTGAAAATAGCTGTTAGCTTGTAGCGGTTGCTGATGTCTATCGGTAGATTCTGAAATAATAATAATAATAATAATAATAAAAATAATAATAAGAAGAAGAAGAAGAAGAAGAAGAATTATTTAAGCAAAGAAATTAAATATTAGAATAAATCTCACCAGATCGGATAGGCAAAATAAAAAAATGGAAAGAAGCCCGTTGCGGAACATTTCTCTTTCCCCGGCCACACTTTGAATGATGATGTAATCCTTACTGGAATCACCCATAACTCAACATGAAGCACATAAAAAGGAAATTCAAAGAAACATGTTAGATTCGCCGCCTGCGAACACTCAAACCCAGCGGCTTAAGTCAAGAAGAATCTGAACGGGCTATTTACTGTGCACAGATAAAAAAAAAATGTCCAAGGTACTAAAATCTTATTTCTCTACCACTAATTCGCTTTCTGAAACTCATGATTTCAACTTCCATTCTTCCGTAAAATAAATTAAATTCAAATGTACACAATGCCTATAATTTATTTTATTTTTTAATTAGTCACAACACAAGTTTGTAACATTACTTTAGAATAAAATGTTTACTAGTTTTTAGTAATCGCTAGTTCATCAAAATACTATATACGGGATGCAATTTTAATTGGATAGTTCTCACCAACCCTATCGATGGCGCAAATATTATATTTATGTCTAATTGTTTCTGTTCAGTTGAGTTCAATATCATTATCTAAAGTTAAAGTTTTAAAACAAAACTTTAATGTACTTTGGTACCTGTACAGATTAACTTTCTCTTTAATTATCGTTTTGGATAGTATATTAAAAATCCTTGAAATTTTTTAAATGTTTCAATTAAACAACTTTAGAAGTCCCTTTTAGAAACATTTTCGGCAATTAAATAAAACTAATTGAGAAGTCCATAATTCTAATAGCCTCTTTTTTTAAAGAAATCATTCTTCTTGCGAAATTATCAACTTTTTAACTATGTAAGACATGATGGTTAAACTGCAGTAGCATTTGAGTATTGTGTTATAAACTAATAAAGTGACCCACCCCACGAGCATAGTAAGAAAGCACAACATTGCAAGCTAGCTTGCAACCTCATAAATGGGACAAATAAAGGACACTTGTATCTGAATTTTAATTGCAGACAAAGCTGGGACACTTTTTTTTATATTTATTTACAAGCAAGAATTTTATATTTCATGACCCAATACACATCTAATGTTATATTCTCTACGGTATTCAGAAATAAATTAAAAAATTAATGTATGTAACGTAGGACATATTTTCATGAAAGTGACAAAATATAACCCTGTATAAGTACTGTTTTTGCATATTGTGCATGTTTTTAGAAAAATGAATGGACATTGTAGTGTGTACAAATGAAAATGACCAGTGTAATTTTTTCGTTGTTGTTTGTTTTGGTTGCCCAATCGTCCTTGAAAAGATCGGTCAAGATCATGCCATTGGGCTTCAATCAAAACCGTAATTGAAATGCAAACTTATCAGCTAATGAAGGTAGATTTAATCTCAGATTGGTCCAGTGTGCAGTTATCAGAATCAAGATGTATATACGTACTTTATAGAAGTTAATACTCAACAGTAACAAAATGCCCTTTCGGGGTTGATGGGAGATCAACTCATCCACTCAAAAGATGCAAATCTCATCCTCAAGACAGAGTGACAGCTGTTAATTGCACGTTCTTACCGCGCCTGGAATTCCATGCTGATGAATTTCACTTCTCGTGACGGCTGACGTCGAGAAACGGCGGGTCACTTTCCCCCAATTCAGGCGGGTTACAAACAGCTTGCCTACAGACGCCATTATGGATTAGTGTTTATGCACATAAGCGAGTTTTCTTCTTCCTCGTTTTTAGGTTTATTATTTTATTTTAAGTAAATAAATAACCTGTGATAGCCATGTAATGCCACTCACTTGATCAGTTAAATAGATTTATTTTTCTCTTTCTTTCTTTTCTTACAATTTTGTAAGATTTTTCTAAGGATGAGATATAATTTTGTTTCCATGCTTGCAAATTATCCTCATTAAATTCCCTCAAGGAACCTCGGTAAGCTTTCAAGGCTACAAGATAAACAAAAAAGAGAAAAACAATTCAAAACTACAACAATTAATATTAATTAGCTACTTTTATCAATATATTAAAAAGTAGGTTTTGTTTTAATTAAATATTCATACCTACAGATAATTGACCCTGAATCTACATGTTATCGAGTTACGCAATCTACACGTAATTGTAGAACTACTACAATCCTACTCTACTTAGTAACAGGTAGTCTAATCAATCGATATATAACAACACTAGGTCAGAGGGTTGCATGAAATCATATCATTTACATTTTATACAAAAAGCTATATTGTGACTGCTGAAAGTTTGCAAGCTTTTGAACTGATTTCAAGCTGGAAAGTTGCAACTAGCAACACAGAGTGCGCGCTGGTCTTGCATTAAATATGCACCATATGCAAACATATGTGCACCTTTGACCGCAGACTGCACTCCTAACGGATATGAATAAAGTCAAGAGGCTATATCAGGGCCATAGATATGCATACACATTCTGTACTATATATATTACTAGACTATTACGACGATATTCTTTCAGTCTCAAATTATTTTTGTAAAAGCAATACAAAATTAACCAAAACCATCCAACTACCCAAGCAAACGAACAAATACCGACTTAACCATGATGATAGTTAAAACCCTGTGTGTGTGTGTGTGTGTGTGTGTGTGTGTGTGTGTGTGTGTGTGTGTGTGTGTAATATTTCATAGTTATATGTAAAAATCGGTGTTCTTGATTTGATATCATTGCACTTTTTCGACGTTTATTTGGTGGTTGTTTGGAAAAGTTACAACTGTTTGTTAATTTAAAAGAAATGAATTAACATTGCTTGCCAAAACGTATGGTTGTAAAATGTTAATTAATTTTGAAACATTTAAACTTATTACATATAATACTTGCAACGTTGTCATTAATTTATATTTTCATGCTGCCCACATAAAAGGGTCTGATTAAAAATGCGCTGGCAACCTTTTTTATATTTATTTTTTTATCACGGCTATCAAATTGCATATTTTGCTATGAACATGGTTCATCATACAACCACGTTTAAGGCAATCTGACTGCAACAATGGTACTTCCACATGAAAATGGAAAGGGGAAAGGGGGTGTGGAGTTATATTACTATTTTCAGTGTACGTGGCGATCATATAAATAATTTTCATTACATAATCAAATGCAAACAAAGACATTATGTTTTCTTTTTTCTTTCTTTTTTTATTTTATTTATTTTTTGTAAAGATACTGAACTGCAAGAAAGTATTGAAAATTGTATCAGAGTTTATCTCACAATATAGAAGTCTGTGTATTTGAATCTTCCTCTATTTCAGTTTACGTGTTTGCGACTTTATACCGATTCCGAGAAAGCAATAAACTGTAATGCTACCTGTTTAGAAAAAGACAAAAAGTCTCAAAAAATAAAATGCAAAAAGACATCTCATGTTCACCGAATAATGGAAATGAGACAAACTAAAATTCCAGCAGTTTGAATATCAGGTGTTACACGGTCTTGTAAAATACCGTTAATTAAAATAAGAGTATGCAATATGCTCAAGTACGGGGATGGAGGCGATGTTTAACACCATCAGCAATAAATAATTGAAATAAATGACCAATTCCCACTATGTTAGTCCTTACTATATGACGAAACTAGATTTCATACCTGAATCCAAATGATCTATTCTGATATATATATATATATATATATATATATATATATATATATATATATATATATATATATAGTCTCCCACAGAATTTTATCTTCAGCAGAGGCAAGCACCACAGACAAATAATTCAGTAGAGGCCTCCACTGATTACGTTTGTTTGTTTTGCGATTTTTTTTTTTTTTTTTTTTTTTTTTTTTAAATTTTGTTAGCTGGTTTTATTGCTGTTGACGTTGTTGTTGTTTTGTTTTTTTTGGGGGGGGTGGGGGTGGGATTGCTTTTCTTTAGTATATTAGATTTCGTGGGTTAGCTCAATTGTGTGTTTATTTTTCTTTGAGGGTGTCTGAGGAGATTTGTTGCTAAAATAAGTATGTAAACCCTCTTTAAATAAAATTATTGGTAGTAGCAGTAGTGATAGTAGTAGTAACGAATGGGTATTCTTGAGGCCTGAAATAACAGGAAATCTCTCCTGTCTAGGTTAATGATACATCCTTATCTCTTAAGTCTTTGGTTCAATCCCAAATACCGTCAGATTTCCCTTTCACGTATTTACCAGTGCATCGTCGACAATGCGCCGGCTGATCAGGGTCTTTGTTATTCGCATAAAATTACAAAGAGAACAAACAGCCTAGACCTCGATATCCCGGCGCATTATGTGACGGTAGATAAGGGTCTATGCTGTTCGTAAAGTTGGTTTATTATTATATACGAGCAAATACGGTGTGTAGTGAAGTCTTTTCTATCGCCAAAGGACGTTCTTTGCTTCAAAAACCTGCTCTTAATGAGATACTTGTTTAACGATCTAGTAGGTCAGGTAAAGCTTTTTCTTGAACAATGCATCAAAGTTTTCTAGATTCGGTATTTACAAAATGAATACTAGGTCCCGTTTCCATAAAACATCTCAACTTTGGGTATATACTAAACTCAATTTTAGTAACATTATGTTAGATGTAAAATAGATAATTGATTTACACCTATGCTATTTAAGGAACAAAGTTGAGGAAAATGTTTTTTAAACTGACCTCACCGAAATGTTAGGAAGGGACCACCTTTTGAGTACGTACTCAGATTCGAAAAGCCTATTCTGGACAGCCTTATCAGACCCTAGTATTTCTGAACAGCCTTATCAGACCCTAGTATTTACGGACATCCTAATTAGGCCCTAGTATTTCTACAAATCCAGAAAATTCTTGATCGCCGCCTGATGTTTGTCGTCATTTCTATTTAACAATTGTTACAGTTGTAACTCTCAACAAGCATTCGGTAACAAGTGTTACAGTTATAACTCTCACCAAGCCATGGGTAACAATTGTTACAGTTGTAACTCTCACCAAGCCTTGGGTAACAAGTGTTACAGTTGTAATTCGCAGCAAGCATTGGGTAACAATTTTTACAGTTGTAATTCTCACCAAACCTCGGGTAACAATTGTTACAGTTGTAACTCTCACCAAGCCTTGGGTAACAATATTTACAGTTGTAACTCTCACCAAACCTCGGGTAACAATTTTTACAGTTGTAACTCTCACCAGGCCTCGGGCGAATAAAGAGTAAAGACTTGTTGGGTTAAGTACAAACCACCACATGTTTTATCAGTACAGAGACTAGTTTTCTTTGTTAATAATAGCCTGGAGTACTGGAGATAAACTCCTTCAAACATGAGCCGTTATTTCCTCTTGCTTAATAATCAGTATATTTTAAAGCCCTTTCACTGAAAATATAAATAGCGTTGGGAATAATGGGATTCTACGGGTAAGGTCCATTTTCTTTTCTCTGAGTCAATTGTGTTTTTATTTGTAACTCTTAGGGAAATATAACCTTAAAAGGTGTAGAATCTTTGTATTTCATTTATACTTTCCTACTCACCCTGTCGGCATATATGTCGGTCTCTCTCAAATAGAGCTGTACATACATACATACATACATACATACATACATACATACATACATACATACATACATACATACATACGTACGTACGTACGTACGTACGTACGTACATACATACATACATACATACATACATACATACATACATACATACATACATACATACATACATACATACAACTGAGTCTACATACATCCTCCCACTAAAGCACATTAAGATCGAGTTCTTTTTCTTCACTGGCACAAGCATACGAAGAACCTTTAGTTAGTTTGAAGAATCTTTACAACTTGTATTTATTTTTTTAAAAAAAGCAATTAAACACCAGCGTGTGAAATTGATTCACCCTGGTTATTGATATTCGAGTCATAAATGGCGTGGGACTTTCAACCAAATGATCTGGCAAATGTCTAATAATATATTTTAAAAAAAGTAAAGTGTGACTAAAGGCAGCTCTATCATGTTTCCATTTTCTTTTTCCAAATGACAGCACTTGCATATTAAATGATGTTGATTGTACACTACTTGCTTGTAAATTATATGATTGCTGTGTTTGCGAACTTGCATTTCATGTACTAGTATGAGAAAGAAGAAAAAATGCACGAAGTAAAGTTGCGATTTTCAAGGTCCTAAATATAGCGGGACGAACATAAATGTGAATATAAAATATTTTGAAGTAAAAAAAAATACCTCTGTACGAAGGATAATTGAAAGCTTTGCAAATGAAATGAATAACCTGTTTAGCCCTCCTAATCTTTTTCCTAAAATGTATAGTGCAGCTTGTTAGTGAAGGTGGATCATCTAGGCTAATTGACATCTTCTTTTTTATTTCTTCCTTCTTTAAAAAATATAGCAAAACAAAACAAACAAAATAACCGCCTTTCTAAATGAAAAAATGAAAATAATATCACCATAAGAAAGTGTCCCTTGGTTCAGCCTGCGTTGATAAACAAAACCAAATCGCCAAGATTCTACAATCTATACGTTACGATTAGGAAACTGTTGTATTGATTTCGTCTATCAAAAGTATCCAAAAATAGTTTTGTTTTTTTCTTCTTTCTTAGCAATATGTAAGCTCGAATTAAATCATTTATAAATTTGATTTCTCAGCTTTATTTCGTAACTTAAATTACGTTAGAGCTATTGAATATTCTTAGCAAAATTATACTTAGATAACATTCATATAAAGTTCATAGAAAATGAACATCTTCAAGGGTGTACCTGACGAGTTTAAAGGTCGGTATGTATTTTAAATCTGTGTTGACGAGTAACAGGATTTTCTACTTATATAGACAACTTTTGAACTCAGTGCAAGTTTCAGAATGATTAAGTCACAATGGTATTTTGCGAAAGTAGAGTTTCGTGGCAACCAAGTATCCTTTGTAGTATTGATGCACAATGCACTAGAACAAAATCAACTAGCCCGACAAGAAGACCGACGACTTCAGAATATTTCTTAACAAACGTTACGCGTGTATATTTTAACACTGCATGTAATTGTACAGTAGAATCTATTCATGTAAATTAATTTATATGCATTGAATTTTAAAATAGAAGAAATAAATTGGCCAGGCTGGGGGGGGGGGGGGGGGGTGCAGAGGGGGGTGCAGAGGAATGTGTTATTATCATATAAACCTGAATTTTATAACTACGTTAAAAATGTATGTCCGACTGCTTAAGTTATTTATTTTATTATTGTTTATAGTCGGTAAAATAGCTTCAATGAGCTAATGTTTCTTATTATGTAAATACAAATAGTCGCAATGAATAAATAAATAAGGACTGAGACGAACAAGCAGCTAGTACAATGGTGATTACGCGATGATTTACACACGGCCAACAAGGGCAAAAAGGATCACCCATAAATAGTAACGGAGAGATAATTATTCAATAGATCAACTCAAAACTATTGAAGAGGTCATGCTAAAATAATTGTTAAATCCAATATGTGTATCCATTTCAGTTTAGACGACGTTGTTAAAGTATGTATCAAATGTACGATTGAAAAAAAGTCAGCAATCCCCAGTTATTGATGTCGAATACCAGTTCATTTAATTGATTTAATATTTCCTGTTCTCGTCCAAGCCATTATCGTTACAAAGAGATTAGCGATGATCAGACGATAGTCAAACTGTACAAACTTCCTATATATTAGTATCCATTAGACGAGTATCGAGTAGTTTATAATGGGATATACTATTAATGTATATCGTATGTATTTTATACCGATAATAAAACATTCCATATGAACAAATGTCCTCTCAGAAGTTTCCTTCTTCTCCGTCTCATCCACTTCCTTCTCTTCTTCTTCTTGTTTTTTTTTTTTTTTATCCGATGTCGCCGTTATTATCGCTGTTGTTACTGTGGTGGTGAGTGGCGGGAATAGATTTTAATCGACAGACTGGAGGAAGGACAGACAGATAAAACAAACATTTTATTTTCATAAGTAGAGTATCTGTTAATTGCTATTTCGGACAGCAAATCTGAGTTTACAGACGAAGTCCTGTTCCTTAAAGTTATAAATCCGAACTAAATAATGGATGAAAATAGGTCTCTGTAACCTAAATGATTTGTTTGAAATAATTTTCTAATAATTTAAAGAGCATTTAGGCTAAACTTAATGAAAATAACATAGTTTGACAAACTCTACAAACTTAACTTAGACTTTGGATGATAGGCAGTTGACAATCAGTGCCTAGGCTCTATTCGGTGTGTCAGCGATGAGGAAAAATGCAACCAAATAGGAACGAAAGAAAAAAAAGCTTGCATAATAATGGTATGCCTCGAAAATATGAGGGTTCCCATCTGGACAAGGAGCTGGCGTTGTAAATCCAGAAATCTGCAAGAAATGAACATATTCCCTTACTCAAAATTGTCCCTTATCCAGTAACCAACCAACCAAACAACCCCACCCACCTATTCCTCGCTTCGTCCTACGATTTCTTTCCGTAGTCCCTATCCCTCGGGTATGGTTAAGTCAGTTAGTTACCAAGTGTTTTGTACATCTACACTCTCCTTCCAATCATATACTAAAATTTATAAACATCGATGTTAAAAGGTGGTGAGGTTACTGGGCATTTCTTGCCTACTGTTAAAGCCGGCACGCACGTGGGGATAAGACTCGCTATCTCTCTGTTGTATGCATAATGTATCTGGCATTTGCTTCAATAGCGGTAACCCTTCAAAGCATAGAGTTCCGAATTTCACTTTCATCTATTACTGTGTGCCACATGTGGCTATCTTTATTCAATATAGTTTTCCACGAGATAATTTTACTTTTACAATAATTATGACACCTTGAAACCTAAATTGATATCATTTTAAAATTAATTTTGTTTCCTCCAGCTTAATGTAAATGAATTATTTAAGAGTAGCACTTAGACTTATGCCTTGGGAAATAGAGTTTAAAATTGTTGACCTGATTGCAAATTAACACTATCCTATGGATTGATTGATTATATCCAGGTGTCCGCAGTCAACACTTCGGGATTGCGTTTTGTTCTCTTTCTCCAATATGTTTGCCTGCAGTGTATTTGAACTAGATATGTCGTGAGAAGTACTACAAAGTTCACACAAATTTAGGTTGGTGTGACCTATATTTCACACTCCAATGAGTTCCGTTCTTTTTTTTTTTTTTCCTTTGTTTTTTCTTTTTGCATTTAGCTCCGTCTCGACCACACTACTGCATATAGAGTAATTTAACTAGTATGCAGATGTGGTATGAGTGGATGTGCCACGCTCAGACAATTTTTTTTTATTTCAAGCTCCAGTGATTTGCGTTAAGTTTTTGTTTAACTCAGTTGGGGGTTATGGTGGGAGGGTTGTTTTCTCTTAGTATATTAGATTTCGTGGGCTAGTTCGTGGGTCTCTGGGGAGATTTGCTGCTGAAATAAGTATGTAAACCCTCTTTAACTCAGTCCCCAGAGGAATGTAACTCATTATGTAGATGTGTCATTAGTACTACGAACTTCAGACACAATTAGATCACTGAGACCTAGGTGTCACTCTCCTGAGATTTGCTTTCAAAGTTTGCATTTGGTTCAGTTTCTCAGAATGTGGTTTGCAATCCTTTCATACCCATCATTGACGGTTTTCTTTTAGTACTGTATATTCTTTGAAAGCAATAAACTTCATTTTTTAAAAAGTGTAAGGCAAATGGACTTCTACTTAGTTCAAGATAAGGAGAGAGAGAGAGAGAGAGAGAGAGAGAGAGAGAGAGAGAGAGAGGGTGACTGTCAAATCACTGTTGCAAATACACTTTACATCAAAGAATGTACCACTAAATATATGATTATTTTATTTTATAAAAACACTGTTAAAAACACTTGGGATACGAATGCGATTATCACACCCCGACAGCCATCCTCTTCATATTCAATCTGTGTTCACGGTACTGCTGCGCACGCATTCTGAAAAAAATAAGCCAGTTATAATGCTTTTTCAGCTGCCGATGAACGTATTGAACAAAAATCAATAGGTCTACGTACCAGAATCAAGAACTAGAGCAACCCCATTAGTGCATCATCGCAAATGACTTCGTTTTCACAGATTTTGCCTGATTTGCAACTATCACTGTAGATATCCTACTAGATCCCCATTGATCAGGGGCAATAACTCTGCATCCGTTACGTATGATTAATGTCATTGTGATGATAATGAAATAAAACCCGTATAATATATTTTCCACGTAGATCATTATATAAGCTACCAAAATATCATACTTATTAATTTTACCTTGGATTAAGTCAAATATGTTAAATATCCTGAAAGAAGGAAACAATGATATTGCTTGTGTACAACGTAAGAACGTCGGACATATAAAAAAACAATGATATTGCTTGTGTACAACGTCAGAACGTTGGACATATTAAAAAACAATAATATTGCTTGTGTACAACATCAGATATATTAAGAAAAGGGACCAAAAAAGCAACGAAAACACAATCCTTACGTTTTCTACTGCTTAGATCATTCTGTAAAAGTGCAGTATTTAGCTCATAAATTTTTCTCTAATTTTATAACTTAAGAAGTTTTACTGTCTGTAAAACTGGAACGGGTGCCAGTCTTTACATGAAAATATTCCTTTAAAAAACTGGCAAAATTTGTTCTTGTCAGTTTATACAATCTTATAGTTCCTGGTAAATAACTGATATGTAGGACTATAACAATTAAGGCAATGTCGGCACTACATACATACATACATACATACATACATACATACATACATACATACACATATAAATATGACAAACTGACAGACTAGTTGTTTAGTAGCACAGGGGTGTATGTTCTTTACCTATTACAAATTCTTCTTGAGGATCTGGTGCCGCACCAAAATGAACGGAATAGAAAACCCGGAACAGAAGAAAATTGTGAAAATAGCTGTTAGCTTGTAGCGGTTGCTGATGTCTATCGGTAGATTCTAAAATAATAATAATAATAATGAATGATGATGTAATCCTTACTGGAATCACCCATAACTCAACATGAAGCACATAAAAAGGAAATTCAAAGAAACATGTTAGATTTGCCGCCTGCGAACACTCAAACCCAGCGGCTTAAGTCAAGAAGAATCCGAACGGGCTATTTACTGTGCATAGATAACAAAAAATTTCCAAGGTACTAAAATCTTTTTTCTCTACCATTAATTCGCTTTCTGAAACCCATGATCTCAACTTCCATTCTTCCGTAAAATAAATTAAATTCAAATGTACACAATGCCTATAATTTATTTTATTTTTTAATTAGTCACAACACAAGTTTGTAACATTACTTTAGAATAAAATGTTTACTAGTTTTTAGTAATCGCTAGTTCAACAAAATACTATATACGGTATGCAATTTTAATTGGATAGTTCTCACCAACCCTATCGATGGCGCAAATATTATATTTATGTCTAATTGTTTCTGTTCAGTTGAGTTCAATATCATTATCTAAAGTTAAAGTTCTAAAACAAAACTTTAATGTACTTTGGTACCTGTACAGATTAACTTTATCTTTAATTATCGTTTTGGATAGTATATTAAAATATATATATTTTACTTGAAATTTTTTTAATGTTTCAATTAAACAACTTAAGAAGTCCCTTTTAGAAACATTTTCGGCAATTAAGTAAAACTAATTGAGAAGTCCATAATTCTAATAGCCTCTTTTTCTTAAAGAAATCATTCTTCTTGCGAAATTATCAACTTTTTAACTATGTAAGACATGATGGTTAAACTGCAGTAGCATTTGAGTATTGTGTTATAAACTAATAAAGTGACCCACCCCACGAGCATAGTAAGACAGCACAACATTGCAAACTAGCTTGCAACCTCATAAATGGGACAAATAAAGGACACTTGTATCTGAATTTTAATTGCAGACAAAGCTGGAACACTTTTTTTTACAAGCAAGAATTTCATATTTCATGACCCAATACACATCTAATGTTATATTCTCTACGGTACTCAGAAATAAATTAAAATATTAATGTATGTAACGTAGGACATATTTTCATGAAAGTGACAAAATATGACCCTGTATAAGTACTGTTTTTGCATATTGTGCATGTTTTTAGAAAAATGAATGGACATTGTAGTGTGTACAAATGAAAATGACCAGTGTAATTTTTTCGTTGTTGTTTGTTTTGGTTGCCCAATCGTCCTTGAAAAGATCGGTCAAGATCATGCCATTGGGCTTCAATCAAAACCGTAATTGAAATGCAAACTTATCAGCTAATGAAGGTAGATTTAATCTCAGATTGGTCCAGTGTGCAGTTATCAGAATCAAGATGTATATACGTACTTTATAGAAGTTAATACTCAACAGTAACAAAATGCCCTTTCGGGGTTGATGGGAGATCAACTCATCCACTCAAAAGATGCAAATCTCATCCTCAAGACAGAGTGACAGCTGTCAATTGCACGTTCTTACCGCGCCTGGAATTCCATGCTGATGAATTTCACTTCTCGTGACGGCTGACGTCGAGAAACGGCGGGTCACTTTCCCCCAATTCAGGCGGGTTACAAACAGCTTGCCTACTGACGCCATTATGGATTAGTGTTTATGCACATAAGCGAGCTTCTTCTTCCTCGTTTTTAATTGTATTATTTTATTTTAAGTAAATAAATAACCTGTGATAGCCATGTAATGTCACTCGCTTGATCAGTTAAATAGATTTATTTTTCTCTTTCTTTCTTTTCTTACAATTTTGTAAGATTTTTCTAAGGATGAGATATAATTTTGTTTCCATGCTTGCAAATTATCCTCATTAAATTCCCTCAAGGAACCTCGGTAAGCTTTCAAGGCTACAAGATAAACAAAAAGAAAAACAATTCAAAACTACAACAATTAATATCAATTAGCCACTTTTATCAATATATTAAAAAGTAGGTTTTGTTTTAATTAAATATTCATACCTACAGATAATTGACCCTGAATCTACATCTTATCGAGTTACGCAATCTACACGTAATTGTAGAACTACTACAATCCTACTCTACTTGGTAACAGGTAGTCTAATCAATCGATATATAACAACACTAGGTCAGAGGATTGCATAAAATCATGTCATTTACATTTTATACAAAAAGCTATATTGTGACTGCTGAAAGTTTACAAGCTTTTGAACTGATTTCAAGCTGGAAAGTTGCAACTTGCAACACAGAGTGCGCGCTGGTCTTGTATTAAATATGCACCATATGTAAACAAATGTGCACCTTTGACAGCAGAATGCACTCCTAACGGATATGAATAAAGTCAAGAGGCTATATCAGGGCCATAGATATACATGAACATTCTGTACTATATATATATATATATATATATATATATATATATATATATATATATATATATATATATATATATATTACTAGACTCTTACGATGATATTCTTTCAGTCTCAAAATTTGTTTGTAAAAGCAATACAAAATTAACCAAAACCATCCAAAAAACCCAAGCAAACGAACAAATACCGACTTAACCATGATGATAGTTAAACTCGTGTGTGTGTGTGTAATATTTGATAGTTATGTGTAAAAATCGGTATTCTTGATTTGATATCATTGCACTTTTTAGACGTTTATTTGGTGGTTGTTTGGAAAAATTACAACTGTTTGTTAATTTAAAAGAAGTGAATTAACATGCTTGCCAAAACGTATGGTTGTAAAATGTTAATTAATTTTGAAACATTTAAACTTATTACATATAATACTTGCAACGTTGTCATTAATTTATTTTTTTCATGCTGCCCACATAAAAGGGTCTGATAAAAAATACGCTGTCAACCTTTTTTATATTTATTTTTTTATCACGGCTATCAAATTGCATATTTTGCTATGAACATGGTTCATCATACAACCACGTCCAAGGCAATCTGACTGCAACAATGGTACTTCCACATGAAAATGGAAAGGGGAAAGGGGGTGTGGAGTTATATTACTATTTTCAGTGTACGTGGCTTGAGCTGCAATCATATAAATAATTTTCATTACATAATCAAATGCAAACAAAGACATTACTTTTTCTTTTTTCTTTCATTTTTTTCTTTATTTTTTGTAAAGATACTGAACTGCAAGAAAGTATTGAAAATTGTATCAGAGTTTTCACAATATAGAAGTCTGTGTATTCGAATCTTCCTCTATTTCAGTTTACGTGTTTGCGACTTTATACCGATTCCGAGAAAGCAATAAACTGTAATGCTACCTGTTTAGGAAAAGACAAAATGTTTTCAAAAAATAAAATGCAAAAAGACATCTCATGTTCACCGAATAATGGAAATGAGACAAACTAAAATTCCAGCAGTTTGAATATCAGTTGTTACACGGTCTTGTAACAGACCTTTAATTAAAATATGAGTATGAAATATGATCAAGTGCGGGGATGGAGGCGATGTTTAACACCAACAGCAATAAATAATTGAAATAACTGACCAATTCCTACTAGATATATGTTAGTCCTTACTATATGATGAAACTAGATTTCATACCAAAACCCAGATGATATATTCTGATATATATATATAGTCTCCCACAGAATTTTATCTTCGGTAGAGGGAAGCAACACGGACAAATAATTCAATAGAGGCCTCCACTGCTTATGTTTGTTTTTTTTTTTGGATTTTTTGTGCTGGTTTTATTGTTGTTGTTGTTGTTGTTGTTGTTGTGGACGTTGTTGTTATTGTTGTTGTATTTGTTGGGGGGGGGGGCTGGGAGGTGTTGCTTTTTTAGCAGATTGGATTTCGTGGGTTAGCTCAATTATATGTTTATTTTTCTTTTGAGGGTCTCTGAGGAGATTTGTTGCTGAAATAATTATGTAAACCCTCTTTAAATACAATTAGTACTAGTAGTAATGAATAGCAATTCTTGGTGCCTGAAATAACAGGAAATCTCTCCTGTCTAGTAATTAAAGTCCAAATCAGCTTAGTGACACATCTTTATCTCTTAGGTCACGGGTTCAATCCCAATTGCCGTCAAATTTCCCTTTCCCGTATTTACCAGTGCATCATAGACAATGCGCCGGCTGATCAGGCTCTTTGTTATTCGCATAAAATTACAAGGAGAACAAACAGCCTAGACTTCGATATGCCGGCGCATTATGTGACGGTAGATAAGGGTCTATGCTGTTCGTAAAGTTGGTTGGGTATTATATACGAGTATATACGGTGTGTAGTGAAGTCTTATCTATCTTCAAAGGACGTTCTTTGCTTCAAAACCTGTTCTTAATGAGATAGTCGTTTAACGATCAAGTAGGACAGGTAAAGCTTTTTCTTGAACAATACATCAAAGTTTTCTAGATTCGGTATTTACAAACTGAATGCTGTCTCCCTCTTGCATAAAACATCCCAACTTTGGGTATATACTAAACCCAATTTTAATAACAATATGTTAGATGTAAAATAGATAATTGCTTTACACCTATGCTTTTGAAGCAAGTAAATTAATTTGAGGAACAAAGTTGAGGCAAATGTTCGTTAACTGACCTCACCGAAATGTTAGGAAGGGACCACCTTTTGAGTACGTACTCAGATTCGAAAAGCCTATTCTGGACAGCCTTATCAGACTCTAGTATTTCTGGACAACCTAATTAGGCCGTAGTATTTCTACAAATCCAAAAAATTCTTGATCTCCGCCTGATGTTTGTCGTCATTTCTATTTAACAGTTGTTACAGTTGTAACTCTCACCAGGCCTTGGGTAACAATTGTTACAGTTGTAACTCTCACAAAAGCCTTGGGTAACAATTGTTATAGTTATAACTCTCACCAGGCGAATAAAGAGCAAAGACTTGTTGGGTTAAGTACAAACCACCACATGTTGTATCAGTACAGAGACTAGTTTTCTTTGTTAACAATAGCCTGGAGTACTGGAGATAAACTCCTTCAAACATGAGCCGTTATTTCATCTTGCTTAATAATCAGTATATTTTAAAGCCCTTTCACTGAAAATATCAATAGTGCTGGGAATAAAGCGATCTCTACGGATCTCTGTCTTCTTTTTTTTTTTAACTCCTAGTGAAATATAACTTTTAAAAGGTGTATAATCATTGTATTTCATTTATACTTTCCTGCTCACCCTGTCGGCATATATGTCGGTCTCTCTCACATAGAGCTGTACATGCATACATACATACATACATACATACATACATACATACATACATACAACTGAGTCTGCATACATCCTTCCACTAAAGCACTTCAAGATCGAGTTCTGTTTCTTCACTGGCACAAACTTTAGTTACCTTGAAGAATCTTTACAACTTGTATTTATCGCCCCCCCCCCCCCTCAAAAAAAAAGGCAATTAAACACCAGCGTGTGAAATGGATTCACCCTGGTTATTGATATTCGAGTCATAAATGGCGTGGGACTTTCAACCAAATGATCTGGCAAATGTCTAATAATAGTAAAAAAAAAAAAAAAAGTAAAGTGTCACTAAAGGCAGCTCTATCATGGTTCCATTTTCTTTTTCCAAATGACAGCACTTGCATATTAAATGATGTTGATTGTATACAACTTGCTTGTAAATTATATGATTGCTGTGTTTGCGAACTTGCATTTCATGTACTAGTATGAAGAAGAAAAAAATGCACCAAGTAAAGTTGCGATTTTCAAGGTCCTAAATATAGCGGGACGAACATAAATGTGAATATAAAATATTTTGAAGTAAAAAAAATACCTCTGTACGAAGGATAGTTGATAGCTTTGCAAATGAAATGAATACCTGTTTAGACCCTCCTAATCTTTTTCCTAAAATGTATAGTGCAGCTTGTTAGTGAAGGTGGATCATCTAGGCTAATTGCCATCTTCTTTTTTATTTCTTCCTTCTTTAAAAAATATAGCAAAACAAAACAAACAAAATAACCGCCTTTCTAAATGAAAAAATGAAAATAATATCACTATAAGAAAGTGTCCCTTGGTTCATCCTGCGTTGATAAACAAAACCAAATCGCCAAGATTCTACAATCTAAACGTTACGATTAGGAAACTGTCTTATTGATTTCGTCTATCAAGAGTATCCAAAAATAGTCTTGTTTTTTTCTTCTTTCTTAGCAATATGTAAGCTCGAATTAAATCATTTATAAATTTGATTTCTCAGTTTTATTTCGTACTTAAATTACGTTAGAGCTATTGAATATTCTTAGCAAAATTATACTTAGATAACATTCATATAAAGTTCATAGAAAATGAACATCTTCACGGTATACCCGACGAGCTTAAAGCCGATATATAATTTAAATCTGTGTAGACGAATAACAGGATTTTCTGCTTATATAGACAACTTTTGAACTCAATGCAAGTTTTAAGCATGATTACGTCACAATGGTATTTTGTGAAAGTAGAGTTTCGTGGCAACTTTGTAGCCTTTGTAGTATTGATGCACAATGCACTAGAACAAAATCAACTAGCCTGACAAGAAGACCGACGACTTCAGAATATTTCTTAACAAACCTTTCTTAAAACAGAGCAGTATACTACAAAATGTCTCACATTCCAATGTTGTACAAAAACAGTTTTCTCTCCTCATAGCAAATGAGTGGGAGGAATATTTCCGCTCTTTCTAGATAAGAAGTTGCCACCTACCACCATGAAATCTACAATGACGGCGTTCTTTTGTGTAGTGTTAACTATGGCCATATACAGCGGGTATTGCTACGGAGACGCTACGGTGATGACGTTGGCTTCAGACTCCTCGTCCACTATGGGCGATGGACCACAGGAAGTGATAGTGCCCATGTGTCAAAACCTGATCACGTACAATGTAACTAAGCTACCAAACAGTTTTGGACACAATACTCAAGTTGAAGTTTACAGGTACTCTCTCTCTCTCTCTCTCTCTCTCTCTCTCTCTCTCTCTCTCTCTCTCTCTCTCTCTCTCTCTCTCTCTCTCAGTACTACTAATAATATATCCCCATATCGCCTCCCCCCTTCTTTCTTGTGCCAGCTTAGAAGTGGGGCAGCGTAGAGGATGCATTATATATTCTAAAGTGTGACAAGTCGGCGAGAGTAACATTATTGGAGCTAGTTTAGTTTGCATTACGCAACACGGGGGGGGGGGGGGAGAGGGGAGTCACTGGACCCATCTATTTGTTTCCAAAATATGGATTATTCCTCACATGCTTTTCTGTTCCCACCACCGTCTTCAAAATTGTGCTTCTCTGTTCGTTTCCAAAATATTTATTCTATCATAATTTCTCATCCAGTCTCTCTCTCTCTCTCTCTCTCTCTCACACACACACACACACACACTTCGTTTTTTTTCCCCCACTCCTTTATTTAGAAAATATCCTGCAACTGCTCGTTGTAATACTATGGCAGAAGCATCAAATACCAAGGACATATACAAACGGAAACTACCTTTCCACGTGGTTACAATGTTTTGCGGAATGAATTTTGAAGCCGCTTAAAAGTATAGTAACAAAAATATTTTCCTGTGAGCTGTTTCCATTTAAAAGAATCCAAAAGCATAAACCCTCTTAGATTATGTAAATTTAGAAGAAGGAAAACACACTACTTCTTACGTTACTGCGTTATCAATAGAAAGCGTTTCGCGTATTACCTTATTAGCGAGCGCAGCTCTAGCGACGCAAAGAAAAAGCCAACTTTTATAATCTTTCCAGAACAATTTAATCGCGCTGCTTGCTTTTCGGGTTTTAGATAATCACTCATTTAGATTGAATCAAATCTCACGTTTTTCCTGCAATTCGAGCGTCCTCAGCCTTTTTCGTGAAAACACATCGGTTGAGGCAGCAATTTTGAATTTCATTCATGAAAACGATTTTTTGTTTTTTGTTTTTTGTTTTACTTTTTGTTGGTTTTAACTCTTAACACCTTATTGGCTATATCATGCCGAAGAAATGGGAGCTAAGTGCTTTTCCAAAGGACATACTGAAGCACCCGACTCGGGCTGTACTGGTGGGTATCGAACCCGCGAACCTTGGATTACGAGTCCGACGCTCTACCAACTGAGTTACCGCGGATCCCACATGAAGAAACATATCACGTGACGAAATATTACGTAACTTTGTATATGAAAACTTAAGTATTTATTCATTCTAAATACGTTTCAAAAATCTGATTTCAGTTAACAATATATCTCTTCGCTTGAATAGGTTTAATTAACCTGTTATTTAATCATATACTTTCAGGAAATAGGTCGGAGGTTGTGTGTTAGTTACTTTGTTGCGCATGAATTTTTTTTTTTTTTTTTTTTTTACCTCACCAAAATAGGGCAATTAATCAGCTTTAAATATCCGATTTTTTTTATTTTTTATTTTTTTTTTTTTGGGGGGGGGGTGTAGGGGGGTGTTCTGGCTTAACAGCAAAGGCGAAGGTTGCTCCAATTGTTTTTTCGGTAATGCACACACGGACCGTTTGATACGTAACATGCCGATTAGTTAAGAAGGTTCGCTCTACTGGTCACTCGAAACTTGACGGCTCTGGCGGAAACAATGACGGACTTTATCCCATTTTCGGAAACAAAAAGCAAGTAATGGATTTCTAAAGGATTTTAGACGGATTTCTAAAAGATTTTAGAAGGATTTTAGAAGGATTCCTGAAGGATTTCTGTAGGATTTCTAAAGGATTTTAGAACAATTTTAGAAGGATCTCTAAAAGATTTTAGAACACTTTCTAAAGGATTTTAGAAGGATTTCTGAAGGATTTCTAAAGGATTCTAAAGGATTTTAGAAGGATTTCTACAGAATTTTAGAAGGATTTCTAAAAGATTCTAAAGGATTTTAGAAGGATTTCGAAAGGATTTTTAAAGGATTCTAGAAAGATTTTTTGAGGATTTCTAAAGGATTCTAGAAGGATATCTAAAGGATTTCTACAGGATTTTAGAAGGATTTCTATAAGATTCTAGAAGGACTTCTAAAAGATTTTAGAAGGATTTCTAAAGAATTTTAGAAGGCTTTCTAAAGGATTTTAGAAGGCTTTCTAAAGGATTTCTAAAGGACTTTAGAAGGATTTCAGAAGGATTTCTAAAGGATTTTAGAAGGATTTCTAAAGGATCTCCATATTATTTCCAAAGGATTTTAGAAGGATTTCTAAAGGATTTTAGAAGAAGTTCTAAATTATTCTAAAGGGTTTTAGAAGGATTTCTAACAGAATTGAAATTATCGCTGCTAAATTTCAAACATCTGTCACCGATTTGGACTTAATTTAACTATTTACGCTAATATTTCGACGTAGGCAATTAAATTAAGTTCAGATATGGTTTATGCGGTTATAAATTCATTGCGTGTTAGTTTATCGGTGTTTACGGGATGTTATAACCTTCTTGAACTCCATACAGCCTTTGCCATCAGCTAAGGGTGCATAAGGTTTATTAACCGGGGTTCAGAGAATGTTATGACCGTCTTGAATCCCGTTTTCTGAAAGTGTTTACATCGACATAGAGCATACAAAGTTTAGTTTACAACAAATAATATGTTGTAAAACAAGAGTTTATGTTTATAAACCGGACAATTTGTCTTTTTAACATTTTAAATTCTAAATGACGTCACCTATAGTGTCACTGAGTGCACTCATGTAAGACAGATGCATCCCACATGCTTTATCACATTGGCAAGCTGTGTCCTATATATAAAGGATGAAGACAAAATATCATTTTACATTTTACCTTCGTGTGTCAATTTTATGGTTAACGTTACAGGTTGACTCTTCCTGTATGGTCACAGTTAAATGTGGATTATACTTTAGTTGTCAAGGTCACAGGTAGCTGCTACCCTTATCATCAAGGTCATTGGTAAATTAAATAAAAATAGTTTTTCGTGAAATAAAGCAATAATTGAAAGGGTGTACGTGAGTGTTGAGATATTATATATACATGTATGTTATCCCTCAAGCATTCTCGTCAGACATTACATTTACTTATCGAGAACATCGGCACCAAATCTTCACATCTAGCAATTTCTTTTCGGAGAAATCAAATGAAAGTGACGGACTGTCGAATCACATTTTTTATATTTTCGATACGTGTAAAGAGATATATCTGTTTTAGTTGGACAACTAAATGTTTCGTCTGGAGTCTGCATTCGAGATCTCACTCATGTACGCTTCCACTTAAGTTTTCTTGTCTGAACATTATTCGCTCTACGAGAGACAGACTGGTGGCCATGTAATAAGTCGCTCAAAATGCTGGAGTTTAACACAGAATAGGCTGGAACTGAACACGGCTGTTTTGAGGAAAAGCGACCTACGAGTGCCTGAACCAGCCCCCCCCCCCCCCTTTCTAAAACAAGCAACCAACCAACTCCAGATGGAACGCAAGTACATTATAGTTTCATATTTCCGCCATCATGTTAAAACCATAAATCTACACAACTACTTTTAATTTTATTTTTTCAGGGTAATTGAGCCTCTTTGGTCTTTCATTGACTACGGTTGTTCCAACAACTTTAGACAACTTGTGTGCGGAACCTACCTCCCTGAGTATAGGCACGACCCGCCGAGAGTTCTGTCGCCGTGCAAGAAAACGTGCGTGAAAGCCAAAAAACTGTGTGGAAAGATTCTGAAGCAACTTGGCACTAAGTGGCCGAAGCAGCTTAAATGTCGTGGTCTGCCAACACAGAAGGACGCGTGTATTAATCTAGTGCCGGAATCGTCACCCAATCAGACAACGAAACACACTTACTGTGAGAAAAACACTTTGCCAATGTGTCAGAATATTGCATATCGAATGGGCTCCCTCCCTAATATGTTCCTTCAGCGTTCACTTGAAGAAATCATGACAGAAATGCGGTTTTATGAGCCTCTGGTCCAATCGGGCTGTTCCCCGAACCTAGCGTTCCTACTTTGCGGCACGTACATGCCTTTCTGTCTTCAAAATGAAAACCCGTTTATGTTGCCGTGCCAAGAACTATGTAAGTCGGTACAGGTGGACTGTGAGCTTGACTTTCAGCTTCTGTATCGAGGACTTCCCTGGCCGAGTAAATTACAGTGTCTCCGTTATCCAAAAAAAGACAAAGATTCGTCCTCGAGCTGCGTCATGCCTACTGACCTCATTTAATGATCATGCCATTAAATACAGTTATCACACTATTCGACTGCAAACGATGTGTTATGGTTTAATGTCATTAGAAAGATACAATTATATACGTATGTATAGATCAAAACATAGCGATCTCTTTGATGTCCGTATCCGTGACTGTCCGTCCACACTCTAGATTAGGTCAATGTTCAAGTTTTTAAAGTAAGACCAACATTAAAGCTTTTTACTTTCAATGTAAATAAAAGGAGGGTTGGACAAAAAGGGAGTCTCTTGTCAATGTAAATAAAAGGAGGGCTCGACAAAAGGGAGTCTCTTGTCAATGTAAATAAAGGAGGGTTGGACAAAAAGGGAGTCTCTTGTAGGTTTCAGATCCCTCTGTCATGTACTGTGAAACGTTTCATTTTCGTGGGTTTCAAATTTAGTGGTTTGGGTAAAAATACATATTCGTGCGTACCTAATTTCGTGGATCTATCATTTACAAAAAAAAAAGAAAAAAAAAAAAAAAAGAACGATGCATATGTCTCTGTAAAAGATTATACCGACATTCATTTCCACGCATGTGCGAGCAAACAGGTTTAATTCGTACTGCAGTAATTAAGTTGATGAATTAAGTTATTCATTGCTAACATCTGCCGTAAATGCAGAGATCTCAAAGAAAATGTCTTCTTCTTTTTCCACACGTCCGAGCTAAAACATTTAATACCACTATTGTAACCTTAAGTTAAGACCGCTATCAAATCATTAAGTTCTCAACAATTAGGGATTACGCTCTTGAATAAAGAAAATGACTGTAAACCTGACAAGCCTGCCAAAATCGCCCCGTGGGAATCCCTTGCTGCTGAGTTTTCTTCGTGTGTGTCGTTGTGCATGCTCATGAGCCATCATACCCATGTCCAATCAGCCAGTCATAAGTATGCAAAAATATAACATATCTGATGTTTGAAACATCACACATCCATTATCTACACTAACTCGGCGTATCGAATATATCATCAATAAAAGATCATTATTTTCACTAATAAATTCTTCTCATTTACTTTGCCCTTTTCTTTTTTTCAGACGCACAAACGCGCAGTGCGTCGAATCGCATACTTATGACTATAGACCCTCTGTTTCATTGTCTTTGGTTACACCGCATCATAGCAAAGCCTGTTAGTGTCGCGAAAAACCACCTGAGATCTAGTTTTCTCATAAATGTTAAATATGATTAGCAGAGATATATCATAGATAACGGAAAATATACTACATTGATGTAATTATGAAATCAAACTGTACAGATCCTCTGAGTGCGTGCGTGCGTGCGTAGTTTGCATTTGAGCGTTCTGGACCAATTCGTACATTATTCAATTATCACTAAATTACAACCATAATAGAGACTTCGCCCCTTTTTTGTCTCCAAAAAATGATTATTTAATGACTTACTCCAAGACCGACAACAGTGCTTTAAATGTCTACTACTCTAAAAATCACTAGGTTAGTAAGAATTTGGGTATAATTTCATCAATTGGAAATTACTAGACCAGACAGAGATAGGGTATTATTTGACTAAAAAACAATTACTAAGACCAATCTGACTTGGCAGTGGGTATTATTTTACAAATTAAAAGCTATTACACCATTTAGACTATGAAGACACGAAGTAAAGACAAAGTAATAACATTACATGTTTTGCACATAATAAATAATATCTCAAAGCGACATTATATCGAATTCAACAGTTTTCAGAAAAGAGATAGAAATATTTCACGAGTTTAACATGAAAGCGACATTGTCGGTATAAATAGATAATGCCCTTTTGTTTGGATGTTTGAACGGAATAACAATGTGGTCGAAGATAGTTGAGTCAAAAAATGACATTCAAAAGAATAAATTGCTAATTTGTCGATTTCAAACATCACAACGATATTCTTCAACGTATCAGAAAAGATGCAGACATACACATTACTTTCAACGATGATAACATTTAAATAAGCAACAGCAGCCTGATGACAAGGCGGTTAAAACAGTGCCGTATGAAGAAGGAATACATTACGTATTTGATTACACACATCTGTAATGGGTTAAATTTACATTACAACTTGAAAATCTATCATGACTCGGCAAACACATACAGAATAAAATAGTACATGGTGATGCAGTACGTAAACTAGCTTTTTTAGAGCCAACCATATGAACATAAAAAGTTGACATACGTCAGAAATCATTCATACGTTTGAAAGGATTGAAGAAACGTTACAAATTGTTGAAAATATAAGTACCTGTTTTAGATGCTCGTCATTTTAGCTTGTTGATAACACTTAAAAACAAATTGTCAGGTGTAAAGTATTCTCTGGATATTCTTGTACCGTTTTAAATGACCAACAGAATATTATTTAGAACATCTATACTAGGATAGATATAACACGCAAGGAGCCTCACTACCGGGCGCATCAAACGACTCCTGCTTGAATCTTGCTTGAGGTCCATGTTTTCTATATTTCCAAGGATCTTAAGACAGCAATCGTTGTCAAGTGGAGAGTTCTTAAACACTCAGATACTACAAATAGTATTTCTGTAATCACCTAATGACCACACATCACGAAACTCTAATTTCATACTTGCATATTTTTTTTGCTTCATGTTTGTATGACCCATCAATAAACGTTTCAAGCCAAAGATTGGTACATTACACCATGCACCACCAAGCGCGACCCAAACACCTAATACAAAGAATTATTCCTGTATCAAATTAACTAAACACTTATACATTAAAATATCCCGATAATTCCTTATGTTAAGAAGTGAGAGAGTGCCCATTATACGGAACTAATCCATGCTACAATAAAGTCTCGTGAATACTGTACATTATGACGTCTGTTCCTAGAAATTGGCTAATTACTCGGTTTCAAAAATCTTAGCTGGAAAGGTTTAAAAGAACTATGAGGCCTCCAGTGTGGAAGTATTTCACTCAAAATCAAACCACAAAATGGGTTGACCCTTTACCAAATTTAATTGATGGTTACAATAACACTCATCACAGATCAATAGACATAAATTCGGTCGAAACAAGCAAAGAGGAAAACATATCAATAATGTGGATTAATCTATTTTGTTACTTTAGAACTGATATATATATATATATATATATATATATATATATATATATATATATATATATATATATATTGAACGCCTAAATCTAAAATCGGTCAATGAGTTACAATTTATAAATATACAAAACAAATTTTGAAAAGGGCTAACTTTCTAACTTTACCTAGGAAATATATGAAATCAGTCAAGTAAATGTAGGTGATCCGGTTGTTTGCAAACTGGAAGCCGCGAATGGGGAGGATATAGACGATACATTTTACGAACAGGAGCGATCTCTATACGCCAAAGAAGATAAGATATACAAAGTTGAAAAGACCTTGAACATCAGACTACTGTTTGGAGGAAAGTATCGTCGTTGCAAACCACGGGCGATAATCCGCTAAGCTCCTTTATCATCCGTGGCCGCCTGTGCAGATATTTTCTCGCTTTTCAAGAGCACTCATAAAAAAAAAATACGTCATTAACAAGACAATGTAACAATCTCCTATACATCAATGAATGTGCGTGAAAGGTCATGTTGGGTCACAATGGCGAGTACAATTTATTCGCGCTAGCGGTGATTGGCTAAGCATGTTTATGCATATTCTTGTAAAACGAGTAAATCTCTGCACAGGTGGCCACGGCTGATAAAGGAGCTTAGTGGATTATCGCCCCTGGCTTGCGACGATGAGGAAAGTATATACTCGTGAAATGGAAAGGATGTGATGAAATCTTTCAACAGGTGGGAACCGACTGAAAACATGTCACTTAAATGAATGGAAGAAGCACAATGCATAGATAAAAGTATTAAGGAGCATTTAAAACTGTGAGGTTTTCAAAGAGAATTAACTCTTTCAATGTGGCAGGTTTAAAACGAATGGTCCATTAGGACATGAAGCACAAAAGCAGAGGAAAAAGAGAGAATGCATCCCAAAACATCACTAGTAAATAACAAAATGATACCAATGAAAAACGTGTCTACAGTCTAGACAATGTCCTAGAAGGGTAATAAATGATATTGGTAAAGAAAGGAACATTCATTACGTCTGCAAAAACGCTGAAAACAGATATGACGTTGAAGCAATCATGGGGACATTGAAGCAATCATAGGGACATTGAAGCAATCATGGGAACATTGAAGCAATCATGGGGACATTGAAAAGTGCTCTAAAATTGCATTAAAAAAGTATAGCAATCGTGCTTGGCGCACACATTCTTTACCATGTAGAGTATCAACGTCTCAATAACAGTTTGAGTCATAAAGAGTTATAACAAACGTAAAATTAGTTGATATTGGGAACAATGTTGACACCATATAGATAAAGTCCAGTAGCCATATCACAGCGTCTATATACACAGATTTTAAAGATACGATTGTTTCTTTGAAAGGGAAGAGCATGCACGAAGCACAACACACTGCATGCGCACGATTTTCGCAGAACTTTCATTTGACATTTAGTAGTAATTTAAATTAAGCTACACAAAAATTATATAATATTTGTAAAATGTTATAAATCCACCAGAGAAAACCTGATAGAGGAAATATGAAATAAACGAAATACCAGATGTGTACAGAGTGTGTAAAATCAACGAGATTAGAATGGTATTACATTGGAGGAAACGAAAAGATGAGAGAGAGAGAGAGAGAGAGAGAGAGAGAGAGAGAGAGAGAGAGAGATTAACAAAGAATTGCATATGAATGTGGAAAAAAACAGTAGAGGGGAAGGCCCAATATATTTGCGCAAGAAATTAAATTTCACAGTCATTTTTAGAATCTAAATAATGGACATGAGGGATAGACATGGCTCGGACACTGCATTTGAAGATGCTGGAGAAACACCGGCTGACTCCAGTTTGAAAGTAATAGGGTCCAATCCAAAATTAACATAATCTACTTTTAAAAAGCGGATTTAGTCCTAAATAAATAGTCTCTGCTTCTAATGTAATGGATTTCATGTTTAAAAACAAGCAAGAACAGCACATTATCTTTGTCTTGCAACTCATTTTAACGCTCCGCTTGACCAGGACAATAAACAAATATTAACGGGATAAAAATATACTACACTGAAACCCAATATCTCACATACAAACCATTAAACTATTTTTATGGCGACACTTTAAAATTTAGCGATAAAGACTATATGAACATGGGATTTGGGCAGAATCAGTTAAACTGAACAGTGTAGATGGCTACAGCTATCTGTGGGATTTCCCACTGGAATATGATAGATCAAAAGTGTTCCAGAATTACTCGAATCCGTTTATACAGGTTACATGTTTATTTCCAGCTGCAAAAGTGCTGTCTGAATATAAAATACCGTTACCTAGCGATGAGGCATTCGAATCAAATAGCGATAACATCGACCTAAAACAATTTAATTTGCTCTGCAACAATGTGAACATTGCACCATAGCATCTAAAACAAAAATAATATTTGATTCATAATGGGTCAAAGAACTTTAAAACGTACAGCCTACGCCTGCTGTTGCGTTAGCTGCTTAAAAAGAGACAGTATGCCTATGTAGCAATCTTGAATACTGAAGAAAATTGTCGCTGATGAAATTATTATGTGGCAGACAAAGATGGGCCAACAGGTTGAATGTATTTTTTCTTGAGAAATGGAAGTTGACTCGAAGATAATGGTATTGAATCAGATCATATTTAATCATGTTGGAAACAGAAAATCTATTACACTGTCTATCACTACATTATCAGACACTGCTAGAAAGTTAGTGAAGCTATTCGTTTTAGGAGAGCAATGTTACAACTCGGGTGCCATGGTTATAAAAATGGAAAGTATCGTTGGATACAACCATAACGTATAGAAATCCAGTGACTCATTTAAATTGATGTCATACCATCGTAGTTAAAACATTATTCTAAAGGGTGATAAACAATCTGCAATAGTGAGATCAAAATATTGTACAGAACAAAAAATAATAGCAAGTGACTCAATATTATGTAGAAAAGAAGGATTATGGTGATGACAAATCTTCGGTCAGATCTGCTAATCCGATTCGCCATTTGGATGTTTAAATGTCACATGACCTTTTGAGAAAAAAATAAATATTGGCCATGAAATAAACAAACAATCGTGTATGTTAATACTAATGTTCATGCTTTGTGAAGATTAGCTATCTATGATAAAAATCAATAGATGGTACAGCTACAATTTATAACACTTTATCTAATTTGATACTGTCCGTTATTGCGTGTAAAATTCATTTTCTTGTCATTGCAATTATTACAAATTCTTCATTTTTTTCGGATATTCACTTATACAAGGTTAACATTTACTTTCTTTTTTGCCAAAACTACGACGAATCTTTAACTTTTCCACTCATAGTACATGTCCAAAAATCAATCGTTTAAGTTATCCAATTGCATTTCAAATTAGTTTTCACTATTTAAGATACATTTGTAAATCATCTTGAAACTAACCTTTCTACCAATTCAGATTGATCTTGAGTTAACTATCCAAATTTCCTTGCAAATAAACTGAAGATAGCCCAGACAAAAATAAATATGAAACTACGGTTATCGAACAGCCTGAAAACGTACTTCACAAAAACCAAAAGATCTACGTGGAGGTGGACTTGATAGACAACATGGAAAACGTTCAAAACATTTAACAGATGAAAGGATGAATATTTTAGATGAAGGAAAAGATACAAATTCACGAAGTTTAAAAGATCTATTATTTGATAGGTGCTGACGTAGCTATTGTATATGTCTTGTTCATTTGGTCAAAATGTAAACTTGTTCTTCATATAGTGTTCAATATACAGTTGTTAAATGTGTTTGAAGTTAACAATGAATAATCAACACATTCGTGCTCTACACGTGTACCAAATGTACAATCACAGCTGCAAAGACTAATCACAGTCGAAAAGGCTGTATGAAGTACAACAGAAAAAAAATATTTTTGTACCTTACAGCTCAATCTCAGAGATGCTTTACTTTTGTTGAGGTAATAGTTTTTTTTTTTACCTACAGGCAAAAGTCGAGTGACTCAAAAAATATTATTAAATCTGTTTACCATCCAGTACTAAATTCTGCCCTTACTGTTGCCTACATCATGTTTTTAAAGAAGTTGTTTAAGATGTCAATAGGTCCACAAGCAATCATCAATATTAATGAAACTGCAAAACTACTAATTCCATTTTCCCTTAGTTCACAACTGACTACCTGATAGCACGCTGTGTTTTATCGTATAAAATTGCTAACACTATACCAACAAAAGCAAATTCCAGCTTACACTGTTAAATGCTTTAACCTTTTGGCTTTTACCTGCACACAATACATCAGGCGACATTAAACTCTGCTCTTAGTGTTGCCTACAACATGCTTTTGAAAACCTTATTAAGGTTTACAATAGGTCCACCATCAAGCATGGATACTGAAGACACTGCAAAAGCTAATCATTACAGATTGATTAAGTCAGTTCACAGTTGAGTACTTGAAAGTGCGCGGACGTTTCCTTGACACTCTTGTTACTCAATAAGTGATTACCTCTGTACCAAAGGAGTACCTTTCAGGTGTACGGGCAGAGCACAATCACATTTCTATTTTGAAAAACAAGCCAAAGAAAAATGTTAATGTTAAAAGATACAACAGTACAATCGAATACATTTACAGAGATATTAAAATCAATTGCAACTAAAAACTACTAAGCTTTCTTTTTTCTATATGCAAATAGCACAGCTATGAGGGAATTTTTTTTTTAAAGAAAAAACCATTCCATTTTATACTGACAATAGGAATAGGTAGTATTAATTGACCTACATTGATGAGGGTCACACATTTCAGATGGCAAAAAGTTACCGATATTAAAAATGATTTCGTCAGAGAGATTGAACACCATAAAAGTGTTAGAAAGAAATAGAGCAGCATGCAACGTTTTGAATTGGGTGGTGGCTATGGCAGCATTTGATGTAACAGCAGCTGGATTATGTATTGCGTAAAGCGTTAGAAGGTAAGTTGTTCCTTTGGCTTTTAGTGGGTTTGGCGCAACATTCATAGGATTTGTTGAAACAATTATGATGTAGTAATATAATCTACAATTAATATTTACAACAGTATTGACGACAGAATATGGAAAAAATAATAGATTCTAAAATTGAACGCGAGGAGATAATTTGATCATTAACGAGTACTATACTATTAACGATGAACTCAAAGAATATATTCACTGTCAAAAATTAAACCAGGACTTTTTAAATAATATTTCTAGATGGTTGTACAACATTGAGATGTACATGCAAAATAATTAAAGAGTGAATGACTGCCAATGGCAACAAGGACGAAAGTATCGATGTTTAAAGTCTAAAACGCACCTCAAAAGTTCAGATCACCCTGAGTAATAATCATCATCAACCATGAAGCTTAATTGCTATGATTCAATAGCAACAGACATTTGCTAGCATCTAATGAATCTGATACTACCTGTGATTGTTAAGCCCAAACCTGTATACATTTACCTTGACCAAATCAATAACAGAACAAATATTACAGGGTAACTATTTTACTTTGTTAGAGTCCTTACCTGTTAAAAATGTTTCTCTAGATGACTATGTTTCTTACCCTGTAAAAGGTCATTACAAGCAGTTACAAAGCCATATCATGCATAGATTGAATATAAGCGTTAGAGATGAAGATGAAAAAGCAATATATTTCCCGGCATTACAGGAACATATGCTATTCATGTAAAGTCAATAGCGTAACACAGTGACAGAAATAGCAGAGCCCATTCATGGCAGGATATCTCTGAGAGGTCCTAGAGACTTAGGTTTTATTACCGTGGAAAACATAGGTGAACAAGATATAACACTTGGAGAATCATTTAGCAATAACTCAATTTAAATAATAACTATATCCCTAATACAGCAGATCCAGTATATAAATAATAACCATATCCCTAATACAGCAGATCCAGTATATAAATAATAACCATATCCCTAATACAGCAGATCCAGTATATAAATAATAACCAAATCCCTAATACAGCAGATCCAGTATATAAATAATAACCAAATCCCTAATACAGCAGATCCAGTATATAAATAATAACCATATCCCTAATACAGCAGATCCAGTATATAAACAATAACCATATTCCTAATACAGCAGATCCAGTATATAAATAATAACCATATCCCTTTTACAGCAGATCCAGTATATAAATAATAACCATATCCCTAATACAGCAGATCCAGTATATAAATAATAACCATATCCCTAATACAGCAGATCCAGTATATACATAATAACCATATCCCTAATACAGCAGATCCAGTATATAAATAATAACCATATCCCTAATACAACAGATCCAGTATATAAATAATAACCATATCCCTAATACAGCAGATCCAGTATATAAATAATAACCATATCCCTAATACAGCAGATCCAGTATATAAATAATAACCAAATCCCTAATACAGCAGATCCAGTATATAAATTCGATGTAGCTACTATACATTTTGATCCAAAAAAAGTTGATGCTCAAATACGTAAGACTTTGGAGGAGAGTAATTTGCAAGATATCAACAGAGAAAAAGGTTTATAAATGTTTGGCTTATATATTGATTTTTACATTGGATTAGTGGTAAAAACAATCAATGTGTTGCGTTCTATTTAAACACTATTAAAGAATCTGAATCTAGTTTTTACAGTGTAAAATACTCGCTCAAATAGAACAAAGTTTTAATAATTGGATTGAAATACAAAGAGGACTTATTTAGCGAGGACGTAAAATAAAAGCTGGCAGGAGTTTCAAACTTTCTGCTACTTATAGATAGTGTGGCATCAGCAGAAGTAATTGTTGGAGAAGCGATAGTGAACGGCATAGCATTACCAGGAAACATCTATATATTCAAATTATTTGATCCAAATTAATCTAATAAAAAAAAGATTAAACATGATGTACATTAGAAGAATTACAGAAAAATTGCATCGTTCAATGAAAACGTAGCTAGGACACTGGATTACTTCAAGGAAAGATCGAGAGGACAAGGTTTTATTATTCAGTACTTGAAAAACAGGGATGGTGATTTTGATATATGTGCATCTACTCATAATGCTGCAAGCACACGTCCTTTGCACACTCCTGATGCATCCACTCAACAACAACAACAACAACAACAAAAATAAGGAAAAATTTGAACCTAAACTTTAATGGTTTCTCTCAACCTTTTGATGAGCAGGTACAATGCGAAAAGATACACATTGTACAATGCGAAAAGATACACATTGTACAATGCGAAAAGATACACATTGTACAATGCGAATAGATACACATTGTACAATGCGAAAAGATACACATTGTACAATGCGAAAAGATACACATTGTACAATGCGAAAAGATACACATTGTACTTGCGAAAGGTGTTAGTGTGTATACATGTTTCTTTAAGAAGACAATGCATAGCCACGGTCGTTGTCGTAGGAAATAAATCGCAAGGATAGATTCTACTGCTGGATAAATGGCAACGTTTGGTACATACATACCTCTTTACAAGCTGAAAAAATACCACAAGGAGTTAAATACCACATTCCAACACAGCATTGTATTATATACACTCGAACATCCTTAATCCCCAAACACAGCCATAGACAAATTTTATTTAGAGTTGGAATTGTATTTACAAAATAAGAAACATTAGCTCGTTGAAGCTATTTATAGCAATAATAAAATAAATAACTTACGCAGTCGGATATACATTTTTAACGTAGTTATAAAATTCAGGTTTATATGCTAAAATACATCCCTCTGCACCCCCCCCCCCCCCCCCCCTTATTGCAACTGCATGAATTCATGAAGGTGGAGAAGACAATTTTTGGAACTTTACGCTCCAATGAATATTAGGGACTGATCATTTAATCTTCGGGGGGATGGGGATGGGTGACGTCTGGGATTTTCTTTGGAGCCGTTTTTTTTTTTTTTTTTACCTCAAGATCATTTATTTTGTCAACTAATATAATGGATAAAATAGGTTTTAATTTTGCTATCAGTCAAAGCAAGATTGTTGTTGTCAAGCTAGCTGAGAGCCAGATTTTTTTCTTCTTAAACAAATCTCATGCCCCCTTCCCCCAAATTAAACTGCCTGTCCCTAAAGAGTATGCATCAGTTCTCACTCTTAAAGATGTAAATGTAAACTTTAACATTTCTAATCTTCACATCTCAGCAATTGATATAATGTAAACTGTCTTTTTTTACAACAAGCAACTTATAACACGTACTCTCGGATGGCACAGCTAGTGGAGATCTGAGGTATAGGCAACTGGAGTACCAAAATCCCCTGGCCATTGACTGGATTAAAGGAACCCTTGCACATGGCAGCACCATGGAACAACTCTGGGCACCAAACTGGTGTAAATCAAGTCAAGTTTGCATTCTTCCAGATGGTGCATCATTCTGGCACTCATCCTGACTGTCGTGACTTACAGCTAATGGCACTATTTGCGTTTGGTAACATAACCTGTGTGGGCTAAAGTCAAAGTATGAAAACAAAGTTGACTGAACGCTACTGAATCATAGTCCTCGTGCAATTTTATGTTCGGCTGATAAAGGAGTTTAAATGGTAGTAATTTAATTTAATGAATTGTTTTTCTGTAATTGTTGCCATTTCTTTTAATAATTATTCATACACGACTACGGAAACTCAGTTTCGTTACCTAGTGGGCATCTTGAGTTGAACAGAACTTTAGAATAGAAATGTGTGTAAAAGTTTCATGCTCTATAAGGCAACATCCTACCTCGTTATCTCAATAGCCAGCATTCAGTTTTACATGTCGTCCTGCACTTGATGTGATAAGTTGTACATCCGTCATGTCATGTGGTAATAGAAGATAACACTTGTCTTTCTGAAAGCACAAGTCAAGGACGAAACAAAATCTTATAACTTAAAATAGGCGGGAACTCGGACGAACGAATCTGAGTTATTCCAAAGCCGCGCGTTCGATGACCTCAAGTATGGTTAAGATAAAGAGAAAATACAGTTCAACAAAATTGGGTTACACTAGGATACAATGTCACAACCATACAAAATAAACAAAAATAAAGACATAAATAAACAAATTATGCACTCGAAATACATACTACCAGGATGCATTGATATTTTACATTTCACTCGGTATTTGCGAGATTGCTTGAATTTGTTACTATCAAGGATATGAAATTGCCAGCAGCATAACCTTATCTGTATATCCATCTGCAAATTAACTTAGCATTCAATCTGTATTTGATCAATGTATTTTATATGGTGCTTGCCTCCCTAGGTTGATATGTTAACTGCTTGCATCCCGTGGGTGTGCTAGGTCAAGCACGGGCAATAACTCTGCAAAATGTATCAAAATCGTGCTTAATCTAGACATTTATCCAAGATCTTGTTAAATTGCAAATTCACAGTAAATTTGGTTGGAAATATTAAAATTGGAATTGTTTAAAGATTCACAATTCATTGTTGTATTTATTTAGGTCGATAAAGGGCAATCTCTTTGTATAAAATTATCAAAATTGGCGGTTAATCGCACTGATCGGACATCCTATAAATGAATCTTCATAGTAACTTTTATTATTATAATCAAAAATGGTGCAACCGGAGAATTTTATAAGTAAGCCCATTTTACGTCGATTATGAGCCGTTACTGAAACAAAGATAATTTGATGACATTTAAAATATTAAAGGCATAAGCCTACGGCGTTTGAAAGTTTTTAGGTTGAAAGAAATTCGTGGATCAAAACTCTCGAAAAAAGATCAACATATATGACAATGATTGAATCTACTATCTTGTGAAGATGAAACTTGAACGCATATTTGGTTGAAAAAACATTAGAATACCTGATTGGTAACACACCGTTCTAATGCGTATTTTAAGACAAATATATGCCATAACTCGCAAAACGAGGTAAGAATTTATTCACATCGAATTCATCTTAATCTATGAATTAAGCATGACCTCAAAAATTCCACTATGTGTATTTGGCGCCTGTCTTCCTGCCGATGACAATGTTTATTTCTACCAAGAATGTATTGATATTCTAGAGTCTCTGTTTGAGGGACTTTTCATAAAGATTGCCCTATTGGAAATTACTGGCAAACGCTTCACTGTAATTTAGGAATCATACTCTAATATATATATAACACTGTAACTATAAATTGCTCTAAATCTGAACCTATACCAATCAGGCAAGTTGGGTGGGTGGGTGCTTACCACGCTTCTCTACCTGGTATATATCAATGATGGGTTAAAGTTGTTAGAAGATTCCAAATTAGGAATAACCGTAGGATCAATTCCTTCTGGAAACCCTGCGCTAGCTGATGATATCACCCTTATATCGACAACCCCAGCACATTTACAAGCAATACTTTATATCGCTCACTTTTATTCCTTAAAATGGAATTTCAAAATCAACGAGAATAAGAGACAGAAGAGAGACTACAATTTCAAGCGGAAAATCGGTCCAAACATTATTCCGATTTCCCGAATTACCGAACACGAAGGTATCCCTATGAGCTCTGACATGAGCTGTGTAGCAAAATTTAAAAAGGCGTGTTCAAATAGAAGAAAATCACATTTAATACCTTATCGGGATTGGGAAAACTGAATGTAAATTAAACTCCATAACTACTGCAGGTCTATATAAAAAAAATGTTTATTCTAACAGCGCTTTATGGTTGCGAGGTGTGGTGAAAGATTGGATCGAAAGACATTAAAAAATTAGATTTATTTCAGCATCAATGTGTGTACCACATTCAAGAATTCTCACGTAAGACCAGATCTACAATGAGCGAAGGCATGCTTGGACTGAACAGAATTGTCGCTGAAATTGATAAAAGAAAGCTAAATTTCCTTTGCAAATTATGTCATATGCATGAGAATACGTTGTCTTAAAGAATATTGTATTGAGATTGTATACCATCCTTTGCAGGAATGACTGTATGAAACAAAAGGGATATATTCCCGATATATATAGAATTCTTCACAAATATGACTTGAAAGACTTTATTTATATTTTTGCGGTTACTAGAAACACCGAAATACACTGAAAAACCGATATACACCGAAATACGCACCGAAATACACATGTATTTACATGTTCTCTCTGTATATATCGGTGTACACACATGAATTATGATTTGTTTTTGTTTGAATAATAATATAAAGCAAAATAAAATATGATTTATGTGATTTTTGATCCAAATTATTTACTTTTTTCCTATTTAAAGCACAATTCATGTAATGATGTCACTCGGTCGTACTTGATTCGACAGACCTGATACAAGGAGAATCGTAGTAATACATATACAGATTGAAAGTGTTAAGTATCGAAGTATCAAAAGTATTTGCGGACATTATATTATATTATATATTTACTTAAACTTTTAATGATATAGTTTTTGACAAATAAATAACATTTGATTTACTTATATACTGTAAGGGTGTTAAGAAAGTCTTCTCTTGGAAATATGTGAACGGGGAATAGTTATACATGTTTGAATAATAATAAAAAGCAAAATAATTTAAATTTATATGAATTATTTATTCTTTACTTGATTTGACATATATATGATAAACGGCGAATTGAAATACATACACAAAGTGAAAGTGAAATGCATAAAAGTACCAAAAGTCAGATTAATAGTGTGATCGTAACAAGCCACAATATATGATGATAGACAAAGACAACTCAGGAAAGCAGGAAATTTCCCTACATATTCAACCAGTGACAAATTACTTACCAGACCCCCCCCCCCCTCCCCTAGCCATGTGAACCTCTTTTTGTACATATTGTCCTTTTTTAACTGAGAATAGTACCTGTGGATCACGACAACTTGATTTTTGCCAGGTTGCGGATCAAAAGGTCGATACTCAGCTTTAACTTGAGTAAGAAATGGGTTCAAAGGGATGACAATAAAGTGTGTGCAGTCAATTCGAAAATGAATTAAGCGACTTAAAAGATGAATTAAGCCGACTTTCACTGTCCGTTCCGAATTAAGCGACTTAGAAAAAAAGATTGTTTTCTTAACTTGAAAAAGAAATGAGATCAAAGGGAGAACAATAAATGTGTGTCCAGTCAATTAGAACATTAATTAAGCGACTTGAAACAAGATGAATTAAGCTGGAGATTACCTCCGTTCCAGAACGATCAGTCGTTTATTATACCACCTCCATTCTGGAACGATCAACCTGTACAATAAAGTACGACCAACTGACGCGTGCTATAACTAGAAAAAAGTAAATAAGTCGTATAAAAATCGCTCAAATCATATTTTATTTTGCTTTATATTACTCTTCAAACAAAAACAAATAATAATTTGTGTGTGTAAACCGATATATACAGAGAGAACATGTAAATACATGTGTATTTCGGTGTATTTCGGGTTTTCAGTGTATTTCGGTGTTTCTAGTAACCCATATTTTTGTGCAATTTAAGACCTTTCCAGCAAAGAATGAATGGAAGCACATTATATGGAACACCATAAACGAATATGAGAATAATCACTTCAAGCACATATGCATTAATGATTCATTATTTCAAAGATTTAAAAATATACATCATTGTATTAAAACCGCCATTTTGTGGCAAGGTCAAGCAAAGAGCTTCAACTGGTAACAAGTGTAGCCAGGTTTCTGGTTACTCCATAGAGTATGATGCGTCATAAGTTCAAACATTGCAATACTGCGTACACTGATGTTATGGCTCATATGCTTATCTCGTGTTCAAAAACACAAATAATGAGGGATCTATTTTGGTGGCATATTATCAATAATTTTCATATTCTACTTGGTGCATATTTTCATAATACATCTGACGAAGGATTTGTTCAGTACTTACTAGGTAGGGAATTCCCCTACACATGTGGACTAAATGACCCCGAAGTCTACAGAAATTGGATGATGTCAGCTGCAATATTTTCTGCAGGAAGCTTACATGAATTTTGCAACTAATCGGAATGTTTGTTTATTTGTTTATTTTGGTTGTTAGTTTTTTGTGTTGTTTTCTTTTTCAATTTCCGAAAATGCTAACTAAAGAAACGATGATAAATGAATGAATCAGGCCAAAATTATCCCGCTGGGTTACCTCACAGATAACAGGACTTCATAGTATTGATTATTTCGTTATATAACTGTTCATACTTTTAATGTAATATTTATCCCAGTTCTCAACCCTCAACATTGTACCTTGTTTATCATATATATGCTGAGTTCGAGAATATATGAATTACTGATTTATCTGTAGATAACTCCATCAAGATTAGGATTCTATAACACGTGTCAGCATTTCATACATTGAATGGAAAATCTCGACCACAAAATGTGTGCTTAATTCCTTCTAAATTGATTGCGTTATTTGATCCATTGGAATACACTCAGTAAAACCACTTACCCGGTAGGGGATTACCATATCGCCTTTCTCCCTACGATGGGAAACTGTTGCGGTCGCCAAATGGCCGGAACTATTCCTTATCGGGTGATGTTAGTATGGTACGAGGGATCATACCAATCAAACACAAATTTTTTTTATTCATGTTTATGTATGCATGAGTGTGTGATTCATATACGTAATTTTACGTCATGTTCTTGTTATTCTCGTGGCTGTACCATTTCTCTGTATTGTTATTAATCTCCTAAAGGTGGAAATAAAGATGGATTGTCTTATTGACTATTTTAACGCTCTCTCGACTAAGTGGTGGACGACACAATGCAAAAGAGAACCAGGCACATGTAATGTACAGATGAAATATAATCAGAAATGAAGATCAGCTTGGTTTATTTAAGCTTGAAGTATATATGGTTTAACTGACAAAACTTGCATTCGAAAAGTTCAGTTCTAAAGGAAAATCTATATATTCGATAGTAATATGATCTCTTTGGCTCTTGTGTATATATGTCTGTATATATATGAGTCTGTCTGTCTTGATTGAACTTTACTCTCTAAGTTAATACTTCGTGTAAACCTATATGACTCTCCTCGATATTTACATGTGTCCATTGTATCAGAATCAGACGTCATTATACTCAAATATTTCTATTTATAATGGTTGATGTTGAGTGCACTTTATTTGTTAATCGTGTTGCCAGTATCGATCTTGCCGACCACTTTCATTAAGTTCAAGTCTACGAGGATCCTTTGTTATTGCGAAATTATACCGTCAGGCACTGTTCCAATCTTGTTTTTAACTTGCTCTCTTTCTTGATCACCTTTCATTTATTGGACAAGAAAATTTGGAAGATATATCAACACGATTTCAAGATGTTGGAAAAGTTAATTGCAATATGACTTAAAGTGTTACAATGTGTTGGGTAAAGAAAAAGATGGATTCAGTGACATGTTCAGAATGTGAAGAACACAAGGATATAACAGTTTGGGCATAATCATAGTAAATGTAAACCTTGCAAAAGCGAGTATAACAGAAGATGGAGAGGAGAAAACAAAGAGTACTGTAAAGAGTACACACAACAGTGAAGACACGAAAACAGAGAGCACTATAAAGAGTACACACAACAGTGAAGACACGAAAACAGAGAACACTATAAAGAGTACACACAACAGTGAAGAGACGAAAACAGAGAACACTATAAAGAGTACACACAACAGTGAAGAGACGAAAACAGAGAGCACTATAAAGAGTACACACAACAGTGAAGAGACGAAAACAGAGAACACTATAAAGAGTACACACAACAGTGAAGAGACGAAAACAGAGAACACTATAAAGAGTTCACACAACAGTGAAGAGACGAAAACAGAGAACACTATAAAGAGTACACACAACAGTGAAGAGACGAAAACAGAGAACACTATAAAGAGTACACACAACAGTGAAGAGACGAAAACAGAGAACACTATAAAGAGTACACACAACAGTGAAGAGACGAAAACAGAGAGCACTATAACGGATACATCAAACAAAAGTAACACCAAATTTGCAAACTTCAGGATATTACATTTGGCTAGAAATATAATTCTGCAAGTGTTAAGATAGAACATTAAATCGGAAACGACATTGAAGGTAGCATGTGTGCAATCTATTGACTTCTGCAGGAGGTGGCTAACCTTACAAAACTTGAAGGCACAGGCTAAGCTCTGCTTGACCTAGATCATGTCATACATGTGCCTCTTTTCATTTGTCTGAGTTAAATCAAATAAAGATATGTTTAAGCTGGACAAACACAAGATACATGCTGGTCAGGGAACAGATACAAACACAAGATACATGCTGGTCAGTGAACATATACAAAAGTGGCAAAATCCTATCGAGTAAAGAAAAGGAAGAGCACCAGAAAATAGTTGAATCACTCAAGATGGCTAACTTCATCATTTAGGACATTTTGAACAGTATTATCTAATGTATTTTCCCCATAAGTTGTCTTGAAATCGATATATTTGAATGTTATCAAACTTACACTCAGCGCGGATTTGGGCAAACCTATCTTAAATTACAAAAATCCGGTAAAAGATATAATTCCATTAGATCTCTTTGGATTCATTTTGTAAAATTTGCAAGTTATCGATCGGAATTAAGCTGCTGATCAATGATATCACGGTATAAATCACGCAATATATATCAATGATTTGGAGATATTTGCAGCTCTGGCATGTACAAATATTTCATATGTCTTTTTTATTTGTTTCTCTTCTATTTTCCAACTCATTTTTAGTCAACTTTTCAGCGGTTATCTCCTTGTAAGTTCCATTTGCAATTGTTACGTTTAATTCCTATTTAAATCTTCCATTCCCTGGAAAAATGGATTTTTCCTTTCTTTAAAAAGTCTTAATTATTTTTCCAACTGTGACTTATCCTTTTTTGGCCATTAAAAAACCCGGAAAATGGCTAAAGGTGAAGACGAATTTGAAATTTAAAGGTATGAAAGTCCTAAAGGTTACACCACAGATGACGTTCAATATACTCAGTAGCTCTAAAAATATTGAGACACATTTGGATTAATCTAAATTTATCAAGGTAAGTTTTTGCAACTTGAATACACAATCCTAAGGTAGAACTTATCAACAGGTATTATAAGTGGTTACATAATGTGCTTACTAGCAATTGATGAACAACAATAATAATTAATGGTACGTAAATTTAGAATTGAAGACAACTCACTATATTTTTACGACACAGCTGGAAACCATGTTAGAATATTGAATTTAAACAGTCTACGAGTTTTCCTGGCTGAAGAAAAAAAAGCAATGAAAGATGAATATGGATATAATCAGATAAAAAAAACTGCTCAAACAATTTAGCCGACTATTTCTTTATCACTAAAAGGGCATCAGCAGCATCACCTACTAGCGTGATATGATGATAGCTTAGGAACGCTGATAACTTGTTTCTTTCCTCGCTGAACACGTTTTGTTACTGCCCTGCCATAAGTAGGTTTGTTACTCGCATAAACTATTTCAAAAAGTAAACCATCAGTATCAAAATTAAAGAATGTTTATTTCATGATCAATTTTGTTTATTGTTATTGTTTTGGTTAGCGTTTGTAAATTATACTTTCACTGGTTTATGCGAACCAGCAGATTACTGCAAATTGTTGTTGTATCCAACGATATTTGCAACATTTTACAACGGTTGTTCCATATGTTGTTCCTTCGTTGTTGGCTATGCCAACGAGGTGTTCCAGAGCTGCAACAAAGTGTGCCCATTATTTCAGTAGCTCCATTTCAATTACTGTTTGATGTCTCTAAAAACCAAATCTTCTAAATCTGTATAGCCACAGAATTTGAAAGGTGTACTGGTTGTTATTCATCAACATGCCCGTTGGAACGACTAATACTCCACACTTACTATCCAATACGCTGTTAGAGTGACCAACACCCAGTTTTCTACTATCCAGCATCCCATATTTACTAGCCAACGAAAATGGGTAGGAACTATTCTTACAGACACAAATATACTATCACTCACGAGGCTAGGATGTAAAAGAAGGGGAATGAAATCACACACACACACACACACACACACATTATCACACATAAGCAAGGGTAAGAGTGACTACACACACTATATCCACAAAAATACTTATATAATATCACATAAGAAACGTAAGGGTGGTTAAGCAATTCATTGCTTTTGTCTGTTTGCCATCATACAGGGTGTATTTTTCCGACGGAAAAATGCTGTGTTACGACCCTATGGTAAGAACAAACGTAACAAAAAGAAAGTGAAATCAACAATGTTGGTAAAAATCAACAAACAATTTATTTCTAAATAATTAATGTGAAAATCAAAATACACTTACAGTATCGTGTACCAAAATCCAAATAATCCAATAATTATTAGAGTCCTAATCACAAGTCCTGTATATATAGAAACTATAAAATGTTCCAAATAAATGAATGTTCCAAGTTAATGAATGTTCCAAATGAATCTTCGTAATGAACGAATGTTCCGAATGAAAGATTCTTCGTAATGAATGAGTCTGTAATGTTCCGATGCACCAACAATAATGTAATCCAGATCATCTTTAAGAATGTTCACAGGCATCTGAGAAAGTCCTAAATATAACTCCAAAAATTAGTGAGTACTCCAGGTAATTCTGATGAATGGTCCAATAAATAATTCCTTTCGAATTATCTATACAGCAATACAGCATTACAGGGTTACAAGATTCAGCACGGCTATTATTTCAGACATCTGATGATTCCAGGCTGATCGTAAAAACAAATCTTTTCAACTCAAGATTTAAAATGGAATGAATATAATTCGTATATCCAGGTCATTTATACATTTTGCAAAATGGTACATTTCACAACAGGAAACGTGTCATATTACGACCCAGAATGCAATACTAAATGCGTCTATTTAATGGAAAAGCACTCTAAGAGTGGTAAACAGCTCTGATCTTGAACAAAAGGTCAGTAAATACCTTGTTGACATCATTTTTCAAACTTAAAGTGCGACTCACTATTTAACACAAGTTTAAAGTACAGTCATAGGCCAAAAGTTTAGGCACATTATAGATTCCATATGCATAACTCCGTAACAGCTGTCTATCATATTTTCTGACAGTTTGTTTGCTATTCTGGGTGGAAACATGGACATAGCACCGCATTCAAAAGACATTCACAACAACGATCGATTCTACAAGTATTTTCGCTTCCCAGTTGAACTGAACGAAGGATTGATTTTGATGCTTGTGTATTCTGATGTCGTCGAGTATAACGTCGTAGGAAACACAGCTGCTCCGTTGCTAAGAGTCATTCCTTTCAAACTGTATTCTGCCATAGCTGCTTACAATGAAGGAGGAAACACGTATCACGTTCAACGAGAATTTGTACATCCTTCTTATCTTCCTGTCAGTAAATCGTATTTTGCCAGTGTCAAAATTAGTATGAAAGGAGATCTTGGACAAAATATTGTAATCATCACAGGAAAAGTCACCGTGAAACTACATTTTCGAAAACGCTTCTCTGGCGAATTGTAAAAGATGTATCTTGTGTACCAAGGAGTAGCTCGACAACGAGGACATGGTTTAAGAGATATGTTAAAATCAGCTTATCGTAATGTAGCACCATCTTGAAACACATGGTCACTCGAGGACTGCATGCTTTAAAAGATCAAGCTTTGACGCAAGGAAAAGAATTTCTCTAAAACGTACTCATCGGCCATCAAAGTCCTAGAGAAGCCTTGATTAAAGCAGGAAAAGAATGTGTTCATTTAGACAGGAAAAGACCTCATTGGGCGCCAAGACACTCCTTTAAATTCGCTTCATGTTTCTGTCTAAGGTATTAATTCCTAGTCTACGTACGCCACAGCAAGGTCAAGGCAGAAAGAGATGTCGAAAACTCTTCAGACTTCATAGACACGCAGCCGCCCAGGAAAAGAATAAGAAAAGACGAACTGGGAGAGAATTGAACGTTTCTTATTACTAACTGATAAAAGGAAAATGATGCACCGAGATTCTTGCGAATGTTCCAAGTCAGAACTCGATCTGTTTGTCATGCCACCGACGATGCTGACGATGTAAGAATCACAATGGGTAGAATTTCATCCTGTGTCATCTTTGACCACCTCAGCTCCTATCGAATTTGAAGTCAAAGGACAAACCGAAGAATACATCAATCCGAATAACAACTACTTATACATGAAAGTCACTGTTCTCAAAGCGGACAATTGCAATCCAGGCTCCGATGGCAGAGTAGCTTCCGTCAAAAATTTCATGCATTCGTTGTTCAGCGAAGTGGATTTGTACTCGAATAACAAACTAGTCAGCAACAACATGGATATTTACGCTTACCGAGCTTTCCTGGAAATTCTCCTGACGTACGGAAAAGAAGCCAAGAACACACATCATGACATGGAAACCTGACACATTGGACAAGTTCAACGACACAGAGTTGACTGCGGATGACGATCCTCACAATGTTTGATTTAACGATCGTTTAAAGAAAATCAAACAAGGATGTAATTTAGAAATGATGAATCGTTTGCATTTGGATATGTGGTTGCAATACAAGTATTTGTCGAACGGAGTGAATGTATTCATGGGACTGAATCGAAGTAGTACCATGTTCCATTTGATTGCTAATGCTAACGAGTACAAGACGAATAAAGAAGAGCCAAAGTTTACGTGCGACGTGTGGAGGTCTTACCTAAGTGGGAAACTACATCAGTCAAACTCTGAACAGAACGATAGCCAAGTATCCTCTACGACGAGTGGAAATTAAAATTTTCACCATTGCCTCTGGACTCCAATTCAAGATTGAAGATCATGTTTTCCAAGGACAGAAACCAAAACGTTTGCTCATCGGCATCGTCAACCATGCGGATCTCAACGTGTCCATCGATCAAAATCCTTTAGAGTTCCAAAACATTCAACGTGTCCAAGATAGAAGTCACCCGAAATAGCCAGACGTTGTGTACCAGACCCTTTGAACCTAACTTTGCCTAGAACAATTACTTGAGATCTTACTCGACACTGTTTGAAGTCACTGGACAGTGATGTACCAACTTTCAGCCACGGTATTTCGTACGACGAGTATGCAGGAGCTTATGCTTTGTGGGGTTTTGCTTTCACTCCAGAATAAGGCAGTGACGAGGGACATTTCCACACTATAATGACAGGCCAACTTAGTGTAGAACTTCAGTTTGCAGTAACTCTGGCAAATCAGTGAACGTCATCTTGTATGCAGAAGAAAAGTAAAGATGGAACACGAACATATGGAGATAGGCGAAGAGGATGTTTTCTATCCAAAACAACAACAACAGTCACAGACTACAAGTGAAGAAAAAGACAAAAATACAGTCATGATGTCAAGATGGCTAGAAGAAGAACAACACTTAGTCTCCTGTTTTGTTCATGACTTGGCTGAAAAAAATCACAGGCCTAGCCATGGAACATTGTTATTGATATCAAATCAAGTTATCATAGTCAGAAACAATACGACAAATGTTTGGTCATGAGTTTAGAAGATATGTTGAAAGAGCATCTGGAAGAGGTATCGACTCTCATCTCAGAAGAGAAGATTTTGAAAATGTGGTATAAAGACTTGCGCGACCATTCCTTACCTCCATTGATTTCTCTGGAAACGAAACGCATCGAAGCTCTCTTGCAACAGAGTATGGAGACTACCCGTTCATCGAATTACTTGACAGATATTTTCGAGGAAAAAGTCAAGTGTGAACTGATAACTTATCATTACCTGTGAAAACATAGATACCTGAGAACTTCATTACCTTCTGACTCACAGATCGTATACAGCTTCTTGGAATCCAGTCGTGTGTGCTAAAGATGAACGTCCACATCATAAACCTAAAGATATTCAAGCCTATGTTATCAACACAGACGACATTCATCGACCAGGAACCCATTGGGTAGCCGTCTACTTTCCCAACGACCACAGTGTGGAATATTTTGATTCTTATGGATTATCTCCTCAGGAAGACGATATCATCGACTTTATGAGAAGAAATTCTGGATCAACTCAATTCGATAACGTGAGATTACAAGGAGCAGATTCCATTGTGTGTGAACAATACTGAGTGTATTTTCTTAATCAGTGTTGTCTTGGATTTCCCTTAGAACATTTGGTGACTTGTTTTAATGTGATTTCTCTAGAAGCGATGATAAAATAGAAAAATGGTTTTGTGAACATTATGGCTATCTATTTTCTTTAGCACAGAAACCTAGTGTGCATCGATGGCAAAATGACAGTGTATTAAATCATTGGATGTCTAGTTTGACTCCACAACGTTGTCAACCTTGTAACTACATTCATGTTTAATGTTTTTGGTATTTGCAAATATAGAGGAAAGGACGTGCCTCAATCTTCCTCTTCACAGTTGATGTTTCAGTTAGCGGGGCTTATTAAACAAAATATGTTGATTTATAAAAAAAAAACAAATGGTGTTGGCTTGCTTTTTTATATAAAAAAATCATTTTTGAACATTCTTTATCACATTCTTTCGGTCGATCTTCTTTATATGTGTAATGTTTTCTTTCACGTTCACGTAACAAATCTGACGGATGTTTTCCGTCACGTCCGTACTTCTCATATATATAGTACTGTGTTCACCAGTCTTACCATACCACTGGAGGCATTCGGAGACGTAGATGCGCCTTCTGCAGCTATTTTCCGCCTTTTCCGCTTTCTGACGTGAATAACTAATAAGTGTGCGTTGCGCACAATAAAGCGGCAAATGGGTGTTAGCACCCATTTGACGAAGAATTAAAAATTGCACGGTGCGCAAATTAACTCAACTTACATGGCAGAATGGCCGAAAGCGTTGTAAATACAAAATAAGTAAGCAGTCTTATCACCCATGGTGGACTTGTCAATGCAGTAGAATAAGCAGCCAGAATATGAGCGCCAGGTTAAGGGAAACCTTAGTGCACTTGGAGTATGTACAGCATTTCCTAGGCCAAGTGGAAGATATGGAACTATATCCGAATAGGAGGGCTTTCACGAGGGGTGTGTGCCATTTAAAAACGGTTAAAGCGTTAGTAGTCTCCATGCAGGAGGAAGAAGTGGAGAAAGAAACACAAATTTGGCAGAGAAGAAGAAACAGAAATGACAATGCAATATGTTTCTTCAATGGCAACAACAATAGCAACAACACCAGGAGCCTGAATCCTAACCATCCTCAGTATTCCCTTCCCGTATCCATTAATCATTCGGGTGGGATCGATGGAGTAGGATATTTGCTAAATGTGGAACCCGACCTGGGAAGTGCGGTCATTAATGGGGAGTGGTGACTGAAAACAAACCCAAAGGCCCTTATCAGAGCCACCCTAATCTCTTCGAAAAGATAGACACTACTCAAAATCATTGCCACACTATATGTGTATGCCTGTATGTTTGTATATGCCTATGGCTATGTTTACAACCCAACTAAAACTTAAAAGCCCCTCGCATATGTTTGTATGTATAATGTATCTATAAACACTACCTACCCTTGCCTCGCTTGTGTGTAATGATATGTGTATATTTATCTCCGACTTTTACATCCTTCGCCCCTCTTGTTCGATAGTATGTTTGCGTGTTTTGTAAGTATAAACATCTAAGTATTGGTCACTATATATGGCGTCTTGGATAGTATAGTGATGAGTATTGGATAGTAACCAAAATGTGGGTGTTGAATAACACTCAATAAGTGGGTGTTGGATAGTACTCAAAAAGTGGGTATTGGATAGTATCTAAAATGTTAACATTACATTTTCCACAGAGGTCTATACATTTTTCAACATATATGGAAACAAACGGTGGACAGTAATCAAATATTAGATGCCGGATAGTATATAAAAAAAGGGTGTGTTGGATATATTTTTCAACATGGAAGCGGTGGACAGTAATCAGAAAGTAGGTGCTGGATAGTAGGGTTGTCTGCTGAATAGTATATTAAAAGCGGGTGCTGGACAGAAGGGTGTGTTGGATAGTGTATCAAAAAACAGGTACTGGATAGTAGGGTGTGTGTCGGATAGTATATAAAAAAACAAGGTGCTGGATAGTAGGGTGTGTGTTGGATAGTACATACAAAAAACTAAGTTCTGGATAGTAAGGTGTGTGCTGAATAGTATATCAAAAACTAGGTGCTGGTTAGTAGGGGGTGTGTTGGATAGTATATCAAAAAGTGGGTGCTGGATAGTAGGATGTGTGTTGAATGGTATATCAAAAACTAGGTGCTGGATAGAAGGGTGTGTCTTGGATAGTATATCAAAATTTAACATTACCATTCCCGTTGTGTCCCATAAAGATTCCAACATGGAAACGAACTATAACTATAAAAATTTAACATAGTATTTCCCATTGTCCCCCCCCCCCCCATATGTTAAACCGATGGGCAATTTTAACGTTAAATTTCCCCTTGTGCCCCATAATTTTTTAACATGGAAACGGCTTATAACGGACTCCAATTTAAAACCTACGGCTTAATATTAAATTCCCCTTGTGTCCTATATCGCCCCCCTCTCCATGTTAAACCTATGGAGGTTTTTAACATAGCATTTCCCGTTGTGCCCCCAAGTGTACCCCCGACTCCACCCTATGTGCCACCTATCACCCCCATATTACTACTGCTCTCTCTTGTTTATAATATATATCAATGACATTGCACTATATTCTAATATTGATACGTATGCTAATGACGTTACAAAGTTTTCAAATGGAAATACGGTTACATAAATAAAATTGCATCTTCAGAAAGACTTGAATGGTATAGTAAAGTGTTGCCATAACAGCAACATGGCACGTACAAAACAAAAACTACTTGCATGCTACTTAGTAGTAGTAGCCTACAAAGGTGAGCAATTCAGGATTATCTATATCTTTCCATCGAAAACGATAACCATATTTGAAATTCAGTCAAATCACAAAAAATTGTAGGTGCAGCTGCCTCCCTCCCGCCTCGATTTTTAAAAATTCCATTTGTGCAGTATATATATATATATATATATATATATATATATATATATATATATATATATATATATATATATATATATATATATATATATATATATATCAGAAAGCCTTTCGTCCCTTTAATTTTGGCTTTGCCCCAGCGAAAAAAAAAACAACAAAAAAGACTTGTTATAATATTTATATTACTCCCATTCTTGATTATGCTGTACTTAATTTATTTGGGGTCAGTGCTAAACAAAGAAACAAAAAAAAAACAAAAACAAAAAAAAAAAAAAAACCACAGCCATGCCACCAGTAATGCCATATAATTTTTAGAGAAAGAAAAAGCAGAGTACAACTTATTGCTCTAATTTTGCATATACGCGTCGAGTTGCTTAACGTGTAATCAATTGAGACTATTAACATACTATAGTCAAAAGAGGTATACGTGTTATTCCCCGGTAAAATTTTTAAACGTAAACACAGTTGCAACAGACAATCACTGCTGCTGTTTCAAAATACAAACAATGATGTGTGTGTGTGTGTGTGTGTGTGTGTGTGTGTGTGAGAGAGAGAGAGAGAGAGAGAGAGAGAGAGAGAGAGAGAGAGAGAGAGAGAGAGACTGTACAATTATTATGAAATGATTGGTCCCAAGACATGCGCAATAGGTGTGTCCTACATTAGTGGTAGGCTGTCAAAAGCTTGAGGCGCAAGAGGTAGGTCAGTAGATCGATCACTTACCGATTTTAGCCTAAAGTTATTGTATTCATAATATGCAAAATAATTCATATGAGCATACTTTCAGTTAATTCACAGCGAATAAACAGTGTCATGGTGAACTGTCCTATATAATTGATTCTGCAATAGACACGTGTCTTATGATAACCTTTATTGAACAGTCGTAGGTCCGGAAACGGTAAACTCTCCGAGATGGACACAACCTTGTAGACTAATATAATATATAGCACGAGACAGAGTATAGAAGGCATATGAAAATACATGCAGGAAATGAATTTAGCTATCTCCGTTTCCAATGCACGAATTGTTTTGTTGATAATGCCATCAGCCCAGTATAGCCTAGGCTAATATCATGATTACGAGATTGTGACAATGACAATTGCGAAGCGCATGCACTTAATTTAAATAGTTTTGCAAAAGACACAGTATTCACGAAGTAGATTTATATGAATTTTAGACTTAAAATAGATGTCTTTGTCTGGAATATTTGGCGGGAAAAGATCAATAAGATGGCCATATTGTAGGGGATTCCCCCAGCTTGGGCTGTTGTTTGACAACAGGGGGACCATTCGGTTTCTTGTAATTGCTCTTGTAATGAAGATGAATTACGTCTTGTTTTTACAGTAGTAAATTCTTGATATCTTGTTAACGTATATCACTTTTTATCAAAAAGATGAAACTTTTGAATCATAATCAGTGAACAGTACGTCAATATTAATAACAAACTATAACTACTTCAGATTATTTGTATGCCCCACCTCCCCAGGTTCAAATTCACTGATGTCCAGAATTATAAGTGTTTAAAAAGCTACAGATGAATTGATGGTCTAAAACCAAAACAGTATTGCCGTAAGCACGATAAGTTTTAGGACACGAAAAAATAATTTACAAAATTTCCATGTCCCACGTAAAAAAATAACATTTTTGGTGTCCCAACACTGATAGACACAAAAACTGTCTGACAAAATTGGCAAGATCGAAATGCATCACACAGTAGTGACCAGCTCTTGTTCAATTACATAGTCAAAAAACTTATAAATTACTATGATTGTTTTTATGTTATTTGCATGTGTATATTTTGTGATTTCTCCAACATGAAATAAAATAAACTTAGATATACAGTACACTTCAAAATTCACATGCCGCTTAGGGTTTACCGGGAGACCTGTACGATATAGTGTACAGTATATACACAGTGCAAATCATGTGTAGCATCAGTTAATATCTTTGTTTATTCCCAAAATTATTAGATGCAGATTTTGCTTTATTCATCGTTTTTACCATCTTCCAGATTTTAGCTAGACTTCCATTGCTTTTTTATTTCCTTTGATCCATGTGTTAAAGATTTACTATTTTTCCAGTGATATACGGGATCCTACAAAGCCATGTAATCTATATGAAAAGACACATGTTTAATTATGTAAGGCAAATAAACAGCGTTTATTCACATAACTGTCATATATTCATTAAAGAATGGTCATAATATGGGTGACAATTCTGAATATAGATCGACTTTAAAAGATCATCGGCCCATTTTAGTTTTTTGTTTGGCTGTAGTGTAATACAGCTTTCGTAAACATGTAATCGCTTTGTGTTGCAGCAATAGACTTGTATTATATGTGCTGCGTTGCAAGATTAATTGGGAGAATAAAAAATTTATATGGTTTATTTTATATACAGCTAGAAACCAGTTTTATGCAAAAATATTACAACTTGACCACATTGCATTTGTCACTCCATATTACAAGTCCAAAATTCATTTTTCCACACACAACAAAAACATTGTCATTCAGAAGTTAATGCTTCTTTTGAAACATCAGGGCTAAAAAACAACACCTTCCTGAATGGCCATTGTTTACAAGCGTGTCGGCTGACTTCAAAGTAAAAATGTTACTCCTTTGCTGCTGCTTGATGATAGATTCACAAAAAAAGCGATGAAGAAAGTAACCTTTTTCATAAAAATCACTTAATTTATGGCATGAACAGCCACTGAAAGAGAACAGACTTGAATACCATGTAGATGAATTTGGTTCATTTAAAAATTATCATACTCTCAAATAATCAGTCATTTTTCTAAGTCTACAGATAAAGGTATTTATATCCTGCTTTTAATAATTTCTTTAAAGAACGTTTTGGAAACTATGTAAACATTATAGGGAAACTATGACAAATTTATAACTAGTACAAGAAGTTCTTTTATGAAATGTCATTTATTGAGAAAACACACTGAAGTTACCGCATATGCCGGAGGGGGGCAGGGTTGACGCGCTAATTGTTTATCTAATGCTCTTTCATTCACGTCTTTCTAGTGCTTGCATTACAGGATGTTATCCCAGCTGAAGTGGCTTCATTAAACAGAAGCCCTTGATGTTTTCATAACAATATTCCCCTGACATACTTGAATTCTGATTTAAGTAATTTAACTTCTACTCTATGTGCTACTGGGGGTGGGGGTGTGATAGGATTAACTTTAACAAAATTACACTTGTTGTGATTTATAGAAAATAAAATATTGGTAATTTTAGATGTGAATTGGGACCATTGCAGCTTGTTACATTTAAATGCTTGGTCCCTTATCGGGAAAATAAAAATACTATATATAGTTTGCTTTATATACCGCTAGAAACCAGTTTTACGCGATGATATCAAAACTTAACGGCTATGCGTTACTCTAAGTGTGCTCTTCACAAACAAAAATCTTCTTAGTTTTAAAGCATTTGATTTTGTGACAACAAGAAACATTTTGAACCAACAGTGTTTATTTTGAAACATCGAAGCGCAACATTGACCATTAGCTGCTAGGAACTGTCCTAATTTAAGTCATTTAAGACTTTTACTCTATTTGCTTATTATGCAATGGAGTGATGTGGGTTGTAGGCTGGGAGAGAAAGAGATATGGAGGGGATGGGATATAGCTTGAAACAACTACACTTGTTCTGATTTTTAGGAAAAAAAAGAATGAAGTTTAGACATGCATCAAGGCCATTACACTTTTTTTTCCCCAAACTTTAAGTTAAATGGTAGGTCTCTAAATGGGAAAATAAAAATAATTATATTTAGTTTTTCATATAACGCTAGAGACCAATTTTACATGATAATATGAGAACTTAAAGTCAAATATGTTTCTCAGTCCAAATTTGTTTTTCACAAACTAACATCTTTTTAGTTTTAAGGTGTGTGGTTTTGTGATATTTTCATTCAACAGTTATTGTACTGTACATTTTGAAACATCAAAGCGCGACATTGAACATTAGCTAATGACATGTAGAAACTGTCATGATGGACTGTTGTTGACTCGAGGCAGGAAGCAACAGCAACAGGCATAGCAGCTGGCTTCAAAGTAAGAATGATACTCCTCAGCCAGTGCCTGGTGATGCAATGTAGATTCGCCACTGATAGAGCGCAACAGTCAATACTGTTTACACAATTCCGTGCATTAAAAAAATGCCGTTCTCTCATAAAGTGTTATTTTCAAAGTTTAAGGGTACAAGTACAGAAGAACCTTTCCGTATTATAGCTTGTGTATCTTTTTTATTTTAATATACTTTGGAAAGAATTATGACATGTCATAATGTGCCAGTGTTCATGATCGTACATGTTTAATATAAATGTTACGGCATTCATATGTAATCTCTTTTTTAGTTTTACATATATTAGTGCTTTCAGTGATTTCTTCAAGGTGGGTCTTGGAAATAGTATGGAAATGAAAGGGAAACTATGGGAAAAAAATTAACCAGTACACAAAACACTTTTATGAAATATCATTTATTGAGAAAGAACATTGAAGTTATCGCTTGATGCAGAACAGTATGTCAATTTCCGCATCTGTATATTCTAAGAGGTACAGGGATTTACGTTGTAGGTAAGCTATTTTTTCTGATGTATGCTTTGTCATGGATAGTGGTGGAAAGATATCCAAGAAATATAAAACCTCATATTTTTTCTACGTTATGCATGTTCATCTGTATGTCTCCTCAGCCAGGCTACTGATAAATACACAAGAAATGTTACCACTGTACAGGTAAAGGTATGAAATTGACACCTGCCATGTTCGGGTTTACGGTGTCCGAATTTCTCCCATCTGTTTGTTTAGTCTGTCGACTCGCAGAGCGAATACAATTGAATCAATGAGGGGTGCCATAAAACCCACCACGACTGCAATAAAGTCTGTGATGGACTGCCCCTAATTGAGTGGATTTACACTAGACGGGGGGAAAATACACCAGACGGAGTGGACTTCCACTACTCATAGTGGGCACTTAATCCCCTGCCCATCTCTCCATGGTATGCCAAACCAAATAGTTGTTTATTTCCAAATCCTTTTTTTAAAACTTTGTTTGTTAAATGTGCAATCTCTGTTTTCTGTGTGCAAAGAACACAACAAACGAAGAAAAATGCATGCGTTTGATAGATCAATATATTGGTAAAGCAAAGGTTTAATGAAGATATATGTTTACAGTTAAAATTTCTGTATGACAGAAGACTACTTATTTTTCAAAGTTCTTCTTCTATTTCTTTTGTTTGTTGTCTCATTTTCACCTGATGATTGCCAAGAGGTTAAATGAGCTGTGTAAAACCTTTTTGGATTGTTTACAAGGATTTGTGTTGATTTGAACGCTTGTAATAGGCTCAGAATAAAATTAAAACGAGCAATAAGGCCTACTCGGAAACTCTTTATGATTCATCCCAGGGTTCTCCATAGAATTTTGAAAATTGCAGTCCAGGACACCTTCCTTGAAAAAAGTTGCAGTCCTAGCCCTAAAAATAGGTATCCCAATAAAGATACTTTTTTTCCTTGCAATAATTCAGAACATTATACGTGTATTGTTGGGTTACCAGTATATAAGTCTTCAGATTGCTAATGCTCATTCGTTGTGAAATATTTAGTATTATGGTTATAGAATGAAAAACTACGGCAATTGAAAACAGTGATAATTGTAGTTGTTTGCGATGTTACAACTATAACAATGCTCAATCGCTTTACCTTTATTTTTGTGTGCAGCTAGAAGGAATCAAGGAAGAGATTACATTTTCTTTTCTATATTAATTTATTTAATTAGCTTAATTCAAAACAATAAATTTGCCAAGACTCAAAGTAGAAAAAAAATTACCAAATTCCATTCACTTTTTTAATTGCAACTTTAAGCAACACATCACAGCATACTACATTCACTTTTTTAATTGCAACTTTAAGCAACACATCACAGCATACTACATTCACTTTTTTAATTGCAACTTTAAGCAACACATCACAGCATACTACATTCACTTTTTTAATTGCAACTTTAAGCAACACATCACAGGATACTACATTCACTTTTTTAATTGCAACTTTAAGCAACACATCACAGGATACTACATTCACTTTTTTAATTGCAACTTTAAGCAACACATCACAGCATACTACATTCACTTTTTTAATTGCAACTTTAAGCAACACATCACAGCCTACTACATTCACTTTTTTCTTAAACAAACTTTAAGGTTCATATGCCTTTCTTGGTCATTACACTACGTATTTTGGCCATACGACTTCATATGAACACAACAGAAACTCTAAATTGTAATTAATTCTAACTGATAGGAGTACCTAGATTACAGTGTTGCAATTACAAATATGTATAAATGGTAATCAACTGCCACTAGAACAAACTACATTTTTTTGTAATATTTAGAACTTCACCAAACATTAACCAAGTCCAAAAGATCCTCATTTTCTTTTGAATTAACCCCTAAACATGAAGTTGTAAACTTGAGGTTACTCATCCGTAACATCAGTGACTCTGGTTTGAATAGATGAACACTATGGTGTGAAGACACCTGTGCATGTGCTTCATGTGCATTTATAGGGGTTGTGTCAAAATTATTTTGAAATGTTTTCGTTTTTTTCATTTTCATGTGAAGTTTTAAAAACTAAAAAATAATTGCTTGCTTAAGTGACAGCTGATTAAATATTTGTACTGATTGGTAATTACAATACTGTCTGGAAACAAGTCTGAATGCATAAAATTAACAATGTTCCATTGCTTTCTTGTTTTGCAGCCCATGGGAATGTCTTGTTCATTACACGAATCTCTCAGTCTCTTTGATGTTGTTTTATTTATCAAAACCAGATGCATTAACAATTTTTTGTCAGCCAGTCATGCGAGAATCAGACTCATTGACATCTGCAGTCTTGTGCTTGACACCAAATAAATTATGTAAAGTTGCCATCGGAAAAATACACATGTGATAATCACTAGAAAGCGAATGTACATCTTCTGTACATGACACCGAAAATGGCTGATTTACGATGATTTATGACAATCAACATGGGAGCTCGTATTCCTCTGATAAACAAAATAAGTCGCAAATGCTTGGCACTATTTTTCTAAATATGGTATACAATAAAATGCAAGTGTTACTAACATCGTGTAAGAATTTATAATATGATGGATTAAAACTTTGCAGAGTAATCTTTATCAAAGAGAGGTGCCAAACGAGCGTGTAATTAGTCTTTTGATCAAAATGATCACTCAGTTCCAACAATAGATAAACAGGTGTCATAATCTTCTCGTAACCTAAGTTCTTACCTGTGCAGCTTCACCTAATCACATTACAATCACTTGAAGTTTGTTTGATAACTCACACACTACATGATTACTTGCTTTGTATTAATGGATCTAATAAATGAGAATTTCGTTGACAAAAAACTAGTGTACAGAGGACTCAGCTCTTGGAATTTTCATGCGTCCAAAATGAAAAGTACACATACTTTTACGTCAATTCCAGCAACCCAGAGAACCCTGCATCCTGGTTTGACATGGCTATAATTGGTTGATCCCTATTTTATGCACCTGTATTCGTTTTGAAATTTCATGAAAGGAAAATGGTGACCCTTTTCTGCTTTTGATCATGATTTGGGAATATATAATGTCTGCATACAGTCCCAGCTATATGTGACACTTAGTGATCTTTGGATCTAACACTTTTGTTCATAAATAGTCTCTTTTTTGCCGTCTGCACATTCATACATTTGCTAATTTTCCATTTTTAAAATTTTTTTTTACATTTCATCATATATTTATTTACTCCAGACCCTTTCCTCAGGTTATTTATTTGTTTGTTCATTGATGTATCCATACCTAGTTATTAATATCCATAGAAACCAAAAGACTGAATGGTGAAATGACCATTTACATTTGTATATCATTATTAAAGACCGTCTAAATTAAGAAATAATAAACTGATATTTATGACTTCTATAAAAAATAAATTGTCATATAAATTTTTATGTGCAGAATAATGTAAACGATACATTTGTTGTGGAAATAAAAAAAATATATATTTTTGGAATTTATTTTAAAATATGCACTTGGAATTGAAGGGTCATAAACAGGACTGGTCAAAGCAATTTTTGTGTAAAATGCTCATCATTAAAACAGATTTCAGTGCCAACCATGTGTAAAATATGTCGTTTTCTCTTAGTAATTTCCCCCAATTTAAAAAAAAAAAAATACTAATTGACTATAAAGTCTAAGAATTTTTTAATGTCATGCAATCTTGTTGAAAAAGAAATTGCTCTTCAAATTTATTGAATTTTTGTCTTCTCTTTTTTTTTTTTTTTTTTCACATAATATACATAATCTTAAATTTCAATAAATAATAAGAATAATGCCAATGTACAGGTGAAATGATTTGTATGGATGCTTTAAAATCAACATTCTAAAATGTTTCTTGTAGGTAAAGTCTTCATGAAATAATAGAGATGATAAAGATAAAGTTTCTTTGTAACACTTCGTTATGAGGAATTATATTGTCTTGTTCATTAGATGAACCATCAAAGATTTCTTAGAATTATTATATTACTCACTTACTAACCTCAGTATCACTTTCATTGAAAGTATGTAATTTGAGGCAGAAATATCATCTGTTGAAAGTAATAAAGTATCATTTTAATCACATTTGAAGTTTCGAGTCGTACATGTATTTGCACTTTTCACTTCATATTTACAAGTTTATTTGCATTCAGTAACAAACGTTTTCCATGAATCAGTAATTTATTTAGTCATTCATCATTAATTTCTTGGTTCATTCTCTCAGTGCAATTTGCTGGAACAGTGTCCCCTAGCTGTGAAACTAAGTATTATCTCACAATAAGTGGAGAATGGTGGCAAATATTATCTCACAATAAGTGGAGAATGGTGGCAAAGATCGGTAATGGGAAAATGGGTTTATTCTGTTAATTAGATTTATTTTTATTTATAACCAACAAAGATACACGTAGATAACAAAATCAAGGACAAGGATGTAAAAGATCATTCATTACAAAGTATAGCATGAACATAAATTGTTTTATTTACCTCCATATTTTGGACAAGGTTGCATGCATAGTCATGGAACTTTATTGGTGAATGCTATTGAGGAGTGTTACTAAAAAGATCAAAATTGGTTCACAGTAACATACATACAGAAATGTCTCTATTAGCGAAACTGGGTTAGAAATATACAGTACATGTAGCAAGTGGCAGATTTGATACCTGTACTTGGGTTAGAAATATAGAGTACATGTAGCAAGTGGCAAATTTGTAGAAATATTTTGCTAACAAGAATTTGTAAAGAAAGAACTCCCAGTGACACAAGCATAAATGTTTTCAGTCATTTCTGGAATTTTCTAGCAAATGCCTTTACAATTGATGATGAAGATGAGCTTGGTTTGATGAAATTAGTATTGTTTGAACAGCATTTATAAGATATGGGTGAACTGAAAGTGTGCAGAATTCAGTGTCATTTCCGCAAAAAGGTAAGAGCAGATGGCAAGCTGTATGTGTGTGTGTGTCTGTATATAGGTATATATATATATATATACATACACAATCACACACACACACATATTGGTACTTTACCATATCACAATTCATATCAGTACAGATTCTTCCGTATCAGTGTTATTAAACCCTGTCTTTTAGTTAGACTGGTTGAGAATATTACTTGGTATTATGAAGGAACACAGTAACCTGTTAAATGCATGTTATAGTAATGGCTGATGGTCAATCGCTTTTGATTAAGCCTGAACCTGATCTTGTACTCAATAAGCAGGCAAAGAGTGCTGTTTGGATTCGCTTGGCTTTAAATACAAGGAAGATGGATGATGCTTCAGTAGCATGAGCTACTCTGGGCGGACTACTACGTGTAGTAATCGTGACATGCACATGTGTTGACACTGTCCATCTGTGAAAGTTTGTCATACATTAAGCTGCAAACTATCGTCTTTTACCTGGCCATACACAATCCGTATCTTTTTTTTTTCCAAAATAAGGAGAAACACGGCTGATAGAACATCTTGTTTATTATAATATAAACTTACAAGACTTGGCAAATCACACTGACAGTTGGTATAACATGGGTTTTCAAAATGGTCATTCTGGTAGCAATACATCTCAATACATATTGCAAAACAATCATTTATATTGCAGTATATTCCAATACAATCATTTATATTACAATATATCGCAATACGATTGCAGTATTGCACATAGGATCCCAAGGGCAGGGGACACCGTGCCCCCCTCCAAATCTGGGGACACACCATTGTAGAGGAACAAATGAAAATAATAGTACATAATGCACTAAGTGTGTTATAAAAATGTGTGTTATAAAAATGAGATAATCTTGTTTGCTCTGACAGTTTTGCCACCTTAACATTGTGGTCTGCACTGTACTATCATATTTTCCTTGGACACTTACATTATTGCAATAAATGTTTTATCGTGTGCTCAAGTAACTCTTGAAAACATTAACATATTTGAAATATTTGGATAACCTGAAGCGAGTTTCACCATGGAATTTTCAATTCCAGATCTTACTTTCATTTAACATTATCTACCTGTATTTATTATAATAAATACCTATGTTTTCTGAATTACTTTTCTTTTCAAACTAACAAATCATTAATTAAATGGCAAATTGTGCATTTGCATAAATTTAACCTCTTGTCATTATTTCAACCTCAAAATAACTTAAATCTTCCTCACTGTATTGGGTCGCTTTAACCTTGAAAATATGTTACACTAATGGCCTTCAAACACTTTACATTGCAACTCTGCCTACTACCACAAACCTTTAATGTTTTCATTACCAGATACATTGTTTTAAAATAGATATTCCTTGCCATCTTATAGTTTGTATCACCTTTCGTGACTTCGGACATTACTAGCACCAACATAGACTTGGATGGACATCCACTAATGAGAAGTTGTAGGTGTACTTTTCTATTTTTTTCTGATGAAAAAGCGTGCCCAAAGGGGCGCACAGGGTCAAGATTTGGGAGACCTATGACAAAAAATTCCTGGAAACCTGCGAGCCTGCGCTCAATGTGCAACACTGCCATTGCATCTAGCAATACTCACCCCAGACAGTGTGCCCTTTTGAGTGACTTGTGACAATATAATGGATATCATAAGGTTTTAAAAACACCAGAGGCTAAATACTTGTTTGTAGAGAAAAACATTTGCCACTTGTTAAGCTATTTTGCTTCTGGATTAAAAAGTTGGTAGCAGAATTTTCAAATTTTGCTACCTGCTACTTCAGGTTCAGTTCCAACCTTGTGAAAGTATTATATATGCAAAATCTTCTCTGATTTGATGATTTTCATTTGTAAAAAATTCGTGTTAGATTACAAATGCTGTTGCATATTTTCATTTAATACTCATGGTATACCGGTATCACCGCCATACTTTTTGAAATATTACACAGGAGATCATAGAAGCTTTATATACAAGTTTTGACAAATATATGTATTTAAAAAGATTGTGAATTGCACACTATCTTTTTCTTATATTTTTTTTACAGTGTCATGTATAGACAGATTATGTTGTGAGATAGTATGGCTCATTAGATGAATGAAGAATGCAGGAGAGGAGTCTAAATATTGGCTGTACTAGTGACATACCAGCCTCCTGTGTGAGGGGACATCATGGAGGTGGGTAATAATAATAATAATCTTTTTTTTACATGTTTTTTCATTTTCAAATAGCAACATATTAGCTGTTATCAGCTGTTGCCAAAAACAACAGTTATAACAAGCTGAGGGAGAGTACAGTACAGCTCATGTGATTTTTCGGAACTCTGTGCTTCGCGGTGGGTGACTTAATACCCTCCACTTTAGCTCCACGGTAGAGGGATAAATACCTACAAATCACCATCACACCTCGGCAGGCACACTGATGTCAACTCCACTGACGAGGGGGCTTGTCGACATTACTGATTGACAATTGAACAGCCAATGAATGAACACCACCTATGGAAAGACTGAGATGTCAAGAGTGATTTACAACCGGATACCATTGGAAGAATCAGTCATCTTTATTTTGATCATATTTGGACAATAAAAAAATAGTTTCAAAAGTCTTATATATTCAGTACACATTACTGTTTATAAACGATTAATCAACTTCTTTTGCAATAAGTTTATGCTTTTAATTTTCAAAGAAATATGAACAAACTTATGGTCTGACTTGACGAGAAGCACACCTTGGTGAGCTTCTCGAGCAGCATAAATTTATCATGTTGTTCCAAAGGAAAGTAATTCTTTGAGATATGGACAGTTAAAATCCAAATTGACATCCGCTTCTGCTTAAAAAAACCCCAAACAAACAAACCTGAAACACTGAAATGCAAACCGTGTGCTTAGTCCGTAAGCAATAATAGCACAGTCACAAGGCTAAATATTCTGACTGCATGTGTACTGTAAGGGACTGACCATTTCATGTATGGGGCTTAAATGTTGTTTCGTTTTTTTTTCTTTTCGAACGTGATATTTTTTGTTCTTTCATCTCAAGGAGTTCCTGCGAACGGGTGGGAAAATTTCTTTTTTGCTCCATAACGTTAGCCAATCATGGAATACTTGAACTGTTACTGAAGGATGTAAAAAAAAAATGTTTCTAATGTTAAGTGCAACTGATTATGATGACTTGTGCAGTAGTGATTTGGATTCCATATTTTATGAGAGAGAGAGAGAGAGAGAGAGAGGGGGGGGGAACTTTACTAAGAAGAGTTAATGATCTAGAAATATTCATCTAATTTTTCTGTATTATGCATAGTATGCAATAGGAAAATGAACAGAAAAAGAAAAAGTTAAACATTAATTTCATCTGATGCTCAAGTTTACTCGGTGATATAAATATACAGTAGTTACATAAAAAAAAGTGGGTGTATATTTATCCCGGTTCGGGTGAGCATTGAGAATTTGGATAGGTGGGTTAATTAAAATTTTTGTTGGTAAATTTTAAAAGGTAGGAATTAATTTTGATCAATGGTAGTTCTACAGAAAGGGAGCTGGATTATCGAGTGCTGTAGGTCTCGTTGTTAATAACAAATGGTCAAATTACATCTTTGTAAGTTGTTCGGAGCAAAACCATGGTCCATTTTAAACAACTAATGTGACTGATGCAAGGAATGGAAGAAAATAAACATAAAAATGTAAAAATTTGCTACTAGCTGTATTGCTTAGTTCACTAGTTTCTCTTTCTATCACTGATTTTTCTTTTACAAGAATCAAACAGTGGAATAGCCTTCAGTTGTACAGTATGAATCACTTATCCCCGAGTACACTGTTTATTGTAAACTCAATGGCAAAGACAACAAACCTGCAGAAGAGCTGCAGTTGTACTTTTAGGTTATCAGTTCGCACATGAAATTAACACATCAATATCAAAGAAACCAGCTGTGTTAATGGCTTCTCTTGTGCTAGGTTATTGGTTTGCGCATGAGCACTTCGAAAACTGCATGTGTCAACTGCATGTATCTAGGATGACCTTTTGTGACTATTTGTGATTTTTTTAAAAACCGCTACAGTTTAAAATAAAATAACGTTGTGAAATCTTAATAATGCTTTATTTAAGCGATTGGATGTTAGAAGAAATCGTACAATATGTGAATGAGAACTCATGCATGGAGTAACCATCGGAACCTGTGTGATTTTGTTTCACTTTAGTTGGGTATGACTGCAGCTTTGTTATTAATTTGTTCGATGTTTATCATTCTTTTCATTGCAGGGAGTACAATATCACTGACTTTCATATGATCATTAAAAAATTTTTATTGTGTTTACTGAAAAAGAAATAAGGATATGAATGCATGTTTAGATTCTGCTAACTTAGTATTGAAGAAAAAAATTAGATTCATTGCGCAAAATGTAGTATTAATACAGTTTGCGAGACATTGTCATTACGTTATCATCATCTAAAATTTGATTTGGCACTATGTATCATACATTATCTTCGTTAGAACAAGGAAATATTTATAATGAACTGAATGACTACATTTTTTTTTTTTTTTTTATCAAAAAGTTAGCAAATTGCTCCCCAAAGGGATAACGATGTAGATAAATTGGTGCCCCCTCATAAACAGTAAACTACGCCCATATTATCGAGACCACGTCCACTCCATGGTGGTGATTGGATGTGACTCCGCGAGAAAGCATGGTGTGCAGGGCTATTCTCCATGAGACGCTGTGGCAACTCCGTGATGATGCACAGAGTGATGGTGGAGGTTTTTTTTCTTAATCCTCTCCACTCTCTCTCCACCCCCACCGTGAAGCGTTTGGTTAAAAAATCATGTGAGCTGTACTGTACCTTGCTAAAGGGTACTCAAAACAGCCTGTTGGCATTTAGGTTTGAACTCGCAACCCACCTTCTACAAGTAGGACGCTATACCAGCTGAGCTGAGCTCAGACATGATTTTTCCCTGTTTTAAAGTGGAATTCCGCTTTTCTCCTGACTTTAATCCAACTTTTTTTGATATAGGTTTTTTTATATCATCTCCATTCGGGTTTTTAAAAAAACGGTCTTTCTGGTCCCATTCCGCAACGATCTTGTAAAGTATTTGTTCCGTGTATTATTTAACAGACAATCGTTGTAAAGAGCATTCTGATTGGTCAAAAGTTTATACTCGTCCAATGAATTTGCATAACGGAAACTGATGGAAATGGAAAAAAAGAGGCATACTTGCAAAACATGGCATCTAGAGTTATTGACAGAGACCAGGACACAAAAAGTTTGGATAAAGGTTTGAAAAATGTGTGGAAATGGGAATGGCTTGAGCGGAAGGTTGATGGAAATGTAGTTGGTCAGTTGATATGAAAACTGAACGCTGGAGGACTTCCATTTTGTGATCTTTGCAAGAAAGATTTGAACAACGTCAATCGCGGCTGGAGGAGTTCGGAGCATACAACATTGAAACCTACAACTCAGTACAGGACATCAAATATGGCCTGAAGGCATCTGGAAAAAGTGCAATAAATTATTTTAAGAAGGAAGATTTCTTACACAAGAGGGCAGATGTAACCCTGTGTCAGAATATGCACACTGCATATCGACAATACAAGGAGGAGCTTGAAAGGAAAAAAACCATTGTTGAGAATGAAAAGAAAACATTGAACATCGAGTCAAAAAAGTCAGTGGTGACAAAAAGAAAAGCAAAAGAAATCTTTCTTAACTCATTCAGCCCCAGCACTGTTATCAGTAGCACTGCTGCTATGCCCCAGCAGCACTAAGCTGCGTCTAGCTGCTTGTGCCCCAGAGAGTTTTTACCTATTTAGAAAATTTTGTAAACATCATGCACATGCATTCATTCTTACCTTAATTTCCCTTCTTATACCCAATAATAATCCATGAAATTTTCACCAATTGTTCCAAATAAATTTGTCTACACAGTCATGTATTTTTTAAGCTATTTGTCCACTAAAATCATTGATTTGAACAGACCGAAGATGATCGTTCCAGTTTACAGATCCGCATGAACTGTATCATCGTTGCCATCAGCATCCTCTTCTTCTGACGATTCAATCTTAGAAACTTCTATGTCCGAGTCTAAATTTCGTAAAATATCCAACTGCCGAACATATCTTTCCTCTGCTTGCTCAGTATTTTTGAGATCAAACCCGAATAATTCCTCGTTTTCGCTCTCATCAAATATCACTCTTAAGTCTGCCATTTTTTTTACAATTTTTCATGAATGAAACACGTGTAGTAAAACTGCTCAATTAGCAACCTTGGCTTATGAATAATTAAAATTTACACAAACGAAAGTAAAATCATTTCTGATTGGTTTAATATCGTCAGATTCTTTGAAAAACCCCAATTGTAACCAATCAGAGACGTTGTTACTAACACACATTCACCACGACTGTAGACGGGATCGGCCAATGAATGCAGTAAACAAACCACGACTACAAGCGGGATCGGCCATTGAATGCAGAAAACGGATCACGCCTATAGGCGGGATCGGGGCCGAATGAGTTAAGGCTGCAAAAAGAGCAAGACTAGCATATCAATATCAACAGGTTGTGTCCATTGGGGGAAAAGACAAGTGAATTTATGTGATTATGTGTATATAGTTGATGTATTTGTTTTGTTTTTTTTTTGTTGTTTTTTTACAAATTTGTTATGAAAAGAGAAAAGTGTAATATAATATGCGCTGCAAAAATTGACAAATTACTGTGTAAACACTGACATGCTCATGTAATAACTTCAGCACTAATATTATTGGAGAACAAGTTGATGTGACAATGAACATTGTGAAATTCTTCAAGTATTGTGTAAAGGTTTGGTAAGTTTGTTATTTTTTTCAGATGATTATTTTGTTGGAATGAAGTAAAAACTTTGCAATATATTATGATGATATGATCCACCAGGAGCAGTTTTGCATGTTTTGTACGAGTCTAAAATGCATTTTTGGTCGGGGGCCTTTGGCCCCCTGCACCCCCTGATCAGGGGCACTGCCCCTTGATACCCCATTGGGGGAGGACACATTTTCAGTTTTTTTTGGGAGGACCACAATCATGTCTGTGAAAGGCTTAGACAAGAAAGCTATTTCTTTTCCACTAGTGGTGTTGGTATTTATAGGGAGTGCTAAAGTTAACACATTTAACCCTAGCAACAACTCAACATGGCATGGTGTGGTAGTGTTCTTTCAAAGCTGTGTACATCACTGTTGTTTACCATTGACCCATATGTAAGGTCTTGGTAAACAGCAAAGACGACACTTTTTTTAAAAAGATCACATTGGCAGAAGTTTGATATTACAATAACTTTGGTGTTCATGTGTATGTCCATCCACACCATAAAATAACCTCAATATTCAAGTATTTTTACGTGGTCAGTTTCTCAAGTATTTTTATGTGGTCAGTTTCTCAAGTATTTAATGTGGTCAGTTTCTCGAGTATTTTTATGTGGTCAGTTTCTCAAGTGTTTTTATGTGGTCAGTTTCTCAAGTATTTTTGTGTGGTCAGTTTCTCAAGTATTTTTATGTGGTCAGTTTCTCTAGTATTTGTATGTGGTCAGTTTCTCAAGTATTTTTATGTGGTCAGTTTCTCTAGTATTTGTATGTGGTCAGTTTCTCTAGTATTTGTATGTGGTCAGTTTCTCAAGTATTTTTATGTGGTCAGTTTCTCAAGTATTTTTTGTGGTCAGTTTCTCAAGTACAGTTGGCGACAGAGTCTTGCATGTACATGTAGATACATCTTGATGTATACAACACCAATTTACCAAAAGCTTGAGAGTGGGCATGACATTTGGACCTTGGCCAGCTTCTTGTTAAAGTTGAAATTGACATCAAGTCATATAGATTCTGTATGTATTTTACAAAGTTTAAATTGACATCAAGTCATATAGATTCTGTATATATTTTACAAAGTTTAAATTGACATCAAGTCATATAGATTCTGTATATATTTTACAAAGTTTAAATTGACATCAAGTCATATAGATTCTGTATGTATTTTACAAAGTTTAAATTGACATCAAGTCATATAGATTCTGTATGTATTTTACAAAGTTTAAATTGACATCAAGTCATATAGATTCTGTATTTATTTTACAAAGTTTAAATTGACATCAAGTCATATAGATTCTGTATGTATTTTACAAAGTTTAAATTGACATCAAGTCATATAGATTCTGTATGTATTTTACAAAGTTTAAATTGACATCAAGTCATATAGATTCTGTATGTATTTTACAAAGTTTAAATTGACATCAAGTCATATAGATTCTGTATGTATTTTACAAAGTTTAAATTGACATCAAGTCATATAGATTCTGTATGTATTTTACAAAGTTTAAATTGACATCAAGTCATATAGATTCTGTATGTATTTTACAAAGTTTAAATTGACATCAAGTCATATAGATTCTGTATATATTTTACAAAGTTTAAATTGACATCAAGTCATATAGATTCTGTATGTATTTTACAAAGTTTAAATTGACATCAAGTCATAGATTCTGTATATATTTTACAAAGTTTAAATTGACATCAAGTCTTATAGATTCTGTATATATTTTACAAAGTTTAAATTGACATCAAGTCATATAGATTCTGTATATATTTTACAAAGTTTAAATTGACATCAAGTCATATAGATTCTGTATGTATTTTACAAAGTTTAAATTGACATCAAGTCATATAGATTCTGTATATATTTTACAAAGTTTAAATTGACATCAAGTCATATAGATTCTGTATATATTTTACAAAGTTTAAATTGACATCAAGTCATATAGATTCTGTATATATTTTACAAAGTTTAAATTGACATCAAGTCATATAGATTCTGTATTTTACAAAGTTTAAATTGACATCAAGTCATATAGATTCTGTATGTATTTTACAAAGTTTAAATTGACATCAAGTCATATAGATTCTGTATGTATTTTACAAAGTTTAAATTGACATCAAGTCATATAGATTCTGTATTTTACAAAGTTTAAATTGACATCAAGTCATATAGATTCTGTATGTATTTTACAAAGTTTAAATTGACATCAAGTCATATAATTGACATCAAGTCATATAGATTCTGTATGTATTTTACAAAGTTTAAATTGACATCAAGTCATATAGATTACATCAAGTCATATAGATTGACATCAAGTCATAGATTACATCAAGTCATATAGATTGAGATCAAGTCATATAGATTACATCAAGTCATATAATTTACATCAAGTCATATAATTGACATCAAGTCATATAATTGACATCAAGTCATATAAATTCTGTATGTATTTTACAAAGTTTAAATTGACATCAAGTCATATAGATTACATCAAGTCATATAGATTGACATCAAGTCATATAGATTGACATCAAGTCATATAGATTACATCAAGTCATATAGATTGACATCAAGTCATATAGATTACATCAAGTCATATAATTTACATCAAGTCATATAGATTACATCAAGTCATAGATTGACATCAAGTCATATAGATTACATCAAGTCATATAGATTACATCAAGTCATATAGATTACATCAAGTCATATAGATTACATCAAGTCATATAATTGACATCAAGTCATATAGATTACATCAAGTCATATAATTTACATCAAGTCATATAGATTTACATCAAGTCATATAGATTCTGTATTTTACAAAGTTTCAGCTGATAAAGCACAAATTTAAAGACCCAAATTTTCAGAGTAAAAAAATGGCTGATCCTGGATTTGAATCTCAGGACAGGACTTCAAGAGCTAAATCAGTTTGGTCAGAGTAGCACCTAGACAGGTTAAGCTTTGTACAAATTAGAATAAGTCTGACAGTTACACAAAACGGGGGCCAGGAGGTTTAAATCATGGACTCCAAAGAATTGTAAAAAAAATGGTTACATTTATACCTCTGCTCACGTACTTATTAATTATGAAATAGCTAATTCCAAACAACTTGCCCTAGACATCGAAGCAACTGTCAGTACAGAAATTTTGCACATTTAGACTTTCCTTGGATTTTGGATTTGGCTTAGGAGAAAGGGGATTGTTTTTGTTCACATACACACACCTCATCTCCGGTTAGAACTCTCAAAATCTTGTGGGGAGAATGAGTTAAAAAGGGAGGGATTCATTCTACTAAAGTCACTAAAATTGCAAAAATATTTATTTTTCGACACTTTCTAATGAATTCCAGAAAATCTGTTTAACCTTTCCTCCTCAGTAATCCCAGTCACTGTAGGTCTGATTTTCTCAGCATATTTGCCAGAGGCACTAAAATTGACAATTTAATTGCCCTGTTCAAATCGGGAAAGGATATTTCACATATTTTTTGTCCTAACTTGATGAAACTTATGTATTAGACTTGTGAAGTAACGAGCTTGATATTTTTGGCAACAATGGTTGTACCCACAAAGGAAGTTAGGAATACATTGCTTGTACCCATAAAGAAAGTTAACATTACATTGCTTGTACCCATAAAGGAATTTAGCAATACATTCATTGTATGCATAAAGGAAGTTAGGAATACATTGCTTGTACCCATAAAGAAAGTTAGCATTACATTGCTTGTACCCATAAAGAAAGTTGGCATTACATTGCTTGTACCCACAAAGGAAGTTAGGAATACATTCATTGCACGCATAAAGGAAGTCAGGAATACATTGCTTGTACCCATAAAGAAAGTAGGCATTACATTGCTTGTACCCATAAAGGAAGTTAGCAATACATTCATTGTACACATAAAGGAAGTTAGCATTACATTGCTTGTACCCATAAAGAAGTTAGTAATACATTGTTTGTACCCATAAAGGAAGTTTGCAATACACTGCTTGTACCCATAAAATAAGTTAGCAATACATTGCTTGTACATTTTTCATTTTTTTTGCCCTGTCTTTTTATTTTCCAGACAGTCGGCTGTTTGTTGCGGGTAACACCTGTCCAATCTCATTGCTGACATCTGAACATGGTAATAGCTCCATATTTATTTTATGCCACCTGTATTGGCAATGCATACATGTAGCTGTTATAGTAGCATCATCGTCAAAAATGTCAAAATTTTGTGTTTCAAAGTTTTTAAAGTCATGTAATACACCAAAGCACTTGTTGTAGGTGAGGCAGTGTTCTATACAACCCTTGTTGTAAGTGAGGCAGTGTTCGATACAACCCTTGTTGTAAGTGAGGCAGTGTTCTATACAACCCTTGTTGTAGGTGAGGCTGTGTTCGATACAACCCTTGTTGTAAGTGAGGCAGTATTCTATACAACCCTTGTTGTAGGTGAGGCAGTGTTCTATACAACCCTTGTTGTAGGTGAGGCAGTGTTCTATACAACCCTTGTTGTAGGTGAGGCAGTGTTCTATACAACCCTTGTTGTAAGTGAGGCAGTGTTCTATACAACCCTTTTTGTAAGTGAGGCAGTGTTCTATACAACCCTTGTTGTAATTGAGGCAGTGTTCTATACAACCCATGTTGCATACATTGGTGCATTTCAGAAATCAGTGAATTGCAGAGTTGGAAGCTGATAGGAAGTTAGGTCCGATAAGCCTATGTGATTTCTGTATTTTCCTGTGGTTAAATAAATTCTGAATTTAGATTCTTGCAAAGTAATCACACTTGATAATAATGAACTATTCCAGGAGGATTATTGATTTAGTTGTAGTGCTTTTTAATTTTTGACCATCTTTGTCCAAGAATTTCTGGCCAAATCTTCATCTGCTGAGAACTATCAAAATAACTGAATATATTGTATATGCAAGGCTTCATTTTTGTCTAGCCTGGCTTGGCGGAAGTACAACATTAAGATCACTTTGGCATCCATGTGCATTTCTGTCCATCAACACCATGCACTAACCTCAATGTTGAAGTTTGTGTTAACCTTAGTGTTATAGTTTTTAGCTTATCTGGCCATAAGGTCAAGAGAGCTTATGGGATGTCCCTGCATCTGTTGTCTGTCAACCATCATGTGTCTTTCATCAACATTTGCTGTTTTAACTACTCGAAAACCACTAAGCTAATTTCAACCAAAATTTGGCAGAGAGTATTGTTACATGAAGAGCTTTCAGTTTGTACAAATGATCGCAATCCAACATCAAATATGGCCTTTGTTACTAACAAATTTGTTACAAATTCTGTAAATGACTTCTGATGAAAAAATGCGCCACTGAATTTGACCAAATTTGACAGAAAGGATCCTGGCATAGAGGGCTTTAATTTATACAAATAATGCCAAGTTGTCCAAATTTCCTCCTGGCATGGAGGGCTTTTAACTTTTTACAAAGGATACTGACTCGACATCAGATATTGTCACCATCACTAAAAATAGAAAACCTTAAAATGACTTATTCTCATAAACTGCTAAACAAAAATTTGACCACATTTTATATAAAGCAACCTGGCATGAAGGCCATTCACCTTCATATAAAGCATCCTGGCATGAAGGCCATTCACCTGCATATAAAGCAACCTGGCATGAAGGCCATTCACCTTTATATAAAGCAACCTGGCATGAAGGCCATTCACCTTTATATAAAGCAACCTGGCATGAAGGCCATTCACCTTTATATAAAGCATCCTGGCATGAAGGTCATTCACCTTTATATAAAATGATGCTGATTCTCAAATATGGCCATCTATGCTAAAAATAGAAAACCTCTTAAATGACTTCTCAACAACGCTCAAGAGAATCTGACCAAATTTGCAGAAAGTATCCTGGCATAAAGGAATTTGTTTTACCAACAGCTGTATGAACCCTGATTAAATATAGCTGCTTTTACTAAAAATAGAAAATCGTTAAGATAAAGACTTATCAGAAACAAGTCAATAGAATTTGACCAAATTTTACAGAAATTGTCCTGTCATGCAAGCTGTTAATTGTATACAAATTATGCAGATCTGTCATAAAATATTGCCACTGTTGCTAAAAAGAGTCAAAAACCACTGAACAGAATTTCACCAAATTTTACAGAAAGCATCCTTGCTTGAAGGTCTTTCAGATTTGTACAAATGATTTTGATCTTCCATCAAACATGGCCACTGTTACTAAAAAACAAAAACATTTAAATAACTATCCCAAAACATTTCACAACAGAATTTGACCAGCTTTGGCAGAAATCATCCTGGCGTAAAGACCATCAGATATGGAGATAGATATAGAAAATAGAGAAACTTGGAAACAAAGGTTTTCATAACATATGCAATGAAAAGCATTGGAAGAAATTTCTGCTGAATGCATCCTTCTGACCTAGATTTTGTGGCCAGCTCCTCTTGCATTTGGCTATTGGTCAGATGTCAGCTAGGTGAGCGATCTCAGGTCCACTTGTTATCATCATTCTTTGATCTTACCGATGAGTTCTCTGTTACTGAACAGAAAGTCACTCTAGATGTGAACAGAATGCACAATTCAGGTTATTATTGGAAGAAATTTAATTTTTAGCCCAACACTAATTAGAAGTCAGCTGGTTTTTTTGCATGCTTATTTTGACACAGTGTGTGTAAAATAGAGGGTATTAATAAATACAAAGCTGCATTCATGTTTTGTTCTGAGTTGATGAAAATAACTCATCTTATGTGATGTATGAATGTCTTGGCCTGACAGTTTGGATGTATCATTATGCCATAATATCTCTAGGCCTGACAGTTTGGATGTATCGTTATACCATAATTAGTCTTGGCCTGACAGTTTGGATGTATCATTATGCCATAATATGTCTTGGCCTGACAGTTTGGATGTATCATTATGCCATAATATGTCTAGGCCTGATGGTTTGGATATATCGTTATACCATATAATGTCTTGGCCTAACGGTTTGGATGTATCATTATGCCATAATATGTCTTGGCCTGATGGTTTGGATGTATCATTATGCCATAATATGTCTAGACCTGACGGTTTGGACATATCATTATGCCATATCAAATTTATTCTTTCTGTCACTTCGGAACAAAACATGTATGAAGTTTTGTGTATACATGTGCATGTAGGTACACATATAGTATGTGTGCATGTAGGTACACGTGTAGTACATGTGCATTTTGGTACACATGAAGTATGTGTGCATGTAAGTACACGTGTAGACAAGCATTCATTATGTAATCCCCTGTTTTGTCTCATCTGTATTTGCTGATAGCAAGACTTTCTGGCGATGATGGCAACGGCAAGATTATCATTATTATCAAATTTGTTGAGATCCTGTGTTCAGTTTTGCACAGTGCTCCCTGTTCACAATGCTGTCACTGGAGCCATAAAAGTGGCATCTTAAGCAAAAGTGCTTTTTTTACTGAGGGATATTCCAACATTGCTGTGTCCTGATAGTGCATTCAGACACAATAATAGGGAACTCAGTGGTATGAAATATTTTTATAATTGGTTCTTATGAGCCAAGAACTAAAATTAAGTTAAACAGCAACTATGACACAAAATTTCATCAATTAAAAGGGATCTTCAATCACATGTACATTATAAGAGGTGCAGAGGTATTCTGAGGGGTTTAATATTGAGGTACCACTGTACCAAACATTGTATCAGGGGTCAAAGGTGAAACAGTCTTTTATAGAATCCATGTGTTTCAAATGCAAAGATAAACTGACACAATGTAACTGCTGTCCTACGTTTCAGTGAATTGTCCAAGAAGCTGGCCAGGTGGCGATCAAAGCAATAGTCGAAGAAGCAGGCCAGGTGGAGATCAGTGCAATAGTCAAAGAAGCTGGCCAGGTGGAGATCAAAGCAATGAAAATGAAGAGTCAAATGGCATTTCTGGTTATTATCATGATATTTACATGTACAGCTGCCCCTTTTTATAACGCACTCTATTATAATGTGATTCCGGATATAATGCGGTACCACTGTGGACCCCATGACCAAAATCATACCAATGTATACAATATGGGTTGAATGAAGACAATGTGAAGCTTAGTGTTATGTCTTTAAGTCCTTTTCAAACACCATTATTTATCAAATTTAATATTTCACGCTACACTGCGGTAGGTATATAGTGCTATTCTCAATATCTTGCTGTTCCATACATTATGCAGTTCTCACTATAACACAGTTTGGTACATAATGCGGTTGGTGGTTATGGACCCCGACTACCACGTTATGATAAGGGAGAGCTGTACATAGGTAAAATAACCTTCATATACTTATTTGAAGAAAATATGTGTTTTAGGGAATCTTCATGAATCATATTTTTTTGAAAGTACAGTCCTACCCGTTTATGTCGACATCCTCGGGCCCGAGGAAATATTGTCGACATAAGCGGATGTCGAGATAAGTGTTGGGGGGGGGTGACCTGTCGTCAGTAAGCCGGATTTACACTTTGAGAAAACAAACAACGGAAATTTTGAGTACATGAAGACAAAACCAGCGTGAAATACACGTTAATATTGACAAATTACATTTTGGTTACCTTTGTGTAATAAAATCCACAATGCATTAAGTGCATGTATATGAAAAATCCATGAATACGTGTACGGGTCTCATGTTAGAATATGTATGCATCGGTCACATCCTGATAGGAAATACATGTATAAAAAAATGGTTGTCCTCATTTGATATAACACGTCTTCACAATTCACTACGATAATCATTGTTGCCAGTAGCTCATGGTTGCATAGTTATTATTTACATGCTTCAAAGTACATGTACATGTACTTAAATTGGCCTAGATTTTGGTCAGCCTGAAACAATGTTCCCATCTTACTGAGGCTACCAAGGGGATGGGGGCTATTCACAGGGAAATGATAACATGTATTTATTTACGGAAGTCATCGTGAAAAGTACATAAAATTGAACAAGAGATATGCGGCTGATATGATTAATTTACCTTCATCGTAGCCTTTCTTTATAGACTCGGCAGCTTTCATCCATCTAGACCAACAAGTTGTTCTCCTCCTTTTTTTTTTTTTTTTTTACTGGTCCACGACCAGTAAAAAAAAATAAGGTGGATAAACTTGTTGGTTTATCATCCATCCTGACAGGGTGTTATGTTTAAGTGAAAAGTTTTCACAGACATATTTGCGAGATGCCCCACTTTCAACTTCCTTAACAGCCAGACATTTAGTTTCCAGAGACTGTAAATTTAATATGCGTTTTACGTTGCCGTTGGTAGCCATCGTAAACATAAATAAAGTTAAAAAGGAAACTTTCACAGCACAATAAACTTGTTTTAATCACCGATCACTTTGGAAAATGCAACAATCGATCAGATTTCATTGCTTTTATTCAAGTTTGGTGATGATTTTTTTTTTAATGAAGGGTGGATTGTTTTAATTGAACATTGTAACCGGCTTGCTTTGATGAAGGGTACATGTGTTATTTAAGTCGCCGCGAGAGGCCAACTTTATAGGACCAAACAAAAGCCTGTTTTTTAATCCACCGAGACAGTAAAGCCTGGCGGCAAGATCAACTAATTGTTGAACAAAGTACAGGTCGGAACTGGCCGCTTGTCGACATAAATGACCCGGCGGCAAGATCAACTAATTGTTGAACAAAGTATGGGTCGGAACTGGCAGCTTGTCGACATAAATGATTAGAAAACAAAGGATTTGTTCAAGCTGGGACCAAGGGCTTCTGTCGACATGTACGTTTATTTTTTATCTCGATGTCGACATAAGCATGACAAAGTTGGTAGTAATAGTAGACCAAGGGACCGGGACTTTGCTTTTTTGTCGACATAGGCGGCTTGTCGACATAAGTGATGTCGATATAAGTGAGTAGGACTGTATCAGGGGTCAAGATAGGTAAGGATTTTAGGGAAAAGTATTTTTTCCCTCATAGAGCTCACAGGGAGAAGTTTTGGATCAATGGAAGACATTAATTACCCTCTCCCCAAGCCATTTATATGGGTAAAATTCGTATAATGTTAAGAGGAATGCTTTGTGGAATCTTCGTGAAGTATAAATTTCTGTAAGTATTCGGGGTCAAGACTAGCTGCCAGTCTTTTTGGCACCTTATCACTCTTACTTCATCAAGCCAGGTAAGTGAGTTGTGGCCATGCTGAAGGGACTGGTAAAGTTTGCTGCTCATCCCTTTTAACAACTAGATATCAAGTCAGTAAAACTGGCCAGTATGAGTTCAGTGATTGTCATGTCTTTAAATAGTTTCTATTTAATCACAAAGTCTGCAGGACCACAGTTGCCATACTTGAAAGGATAAACATCCCAACACTCTATCTACAATATACAAAACAGTGACATTGACAAGAAAATATTCCATTTTTACACATATTTTTTTTTGTTGAGACTTCCATAATGTTCAGGGAGCAATTTCTAAAAGTTTCTGTTCAAAATTTTCAATCGTTCTGTTTAATAAACACTTCTTAACTGAACAACAGCAATTACCACAGTTGTATGCATTTATAAATACATGTTTAGTTGAATCCATATTAAATTTAATTAAAATTCAGATCACAGATTTGTTAAAGTGTCTTAGGAGTCATGGCTGCTGAAGACCAACATCATTTTTTTTCAGAAATTGTTTCTTACATTGTAATACAAACGGAATTTCAGTGATGTTTTATAATGCATTTGATCTACTGTTGGCTTTGATGAAAAGTTGCATCTTATCTGTTAATGCATGCATATGTGCCATTTTTAACACTGAATAAAAGAAGAAAAGGTAACATAGAATTTTGACTTCCTGTTTACAACATCAGTCCAAGGGCACTAATATGAGAGAGAAAGAGATAGTAAAATTGTATACTGTAACATTTTGATGTGGTTATATTGCTGTCTAAATTGATTACACTTCACATAATAATAATAATAAATTAATAATAATAATAAATGATAATAAGGTTAAAACAAGAGGTGTTTAGGATTTCATTTTTGTGATAAAAAAAGTCAATATTTTAAAGCATATTTATTAATTTAAGTATCAATGCACATTAATTTAGAAGATTATTAAACAATTTTAGAGCAGGATAACCATGTGTTTTGGGATAATTCCATAGATGTTTTGTCATGTTGTATGGATGGATAATCAGAAAGGAGCAGTTTCTGATGGATTGGGAAGTATGGTGAAATGTACACATTTATATTAATTTGTCCCTATCATATCATTTTGTGAAATAATTTGAATTAAGATCACATCCTGCAAAGAGGTTGCTTTCTTAACAAAAACTTTTATTTCTATTTTTATTTCTCTTTATTATAATTAACTGTATATGATAAATTTCCTTTCCATGTTTCTTTAAAAATACAAAGAAAAGCATTTACACCAAGAATTTAGTAGACAAAATCTGTATCTTTGCAAAAATTTCATTGTTTTCAGGTTGTCTGGTTTACTTGAACATCATGAATTACAATTATTTCCATTCTTTCAACTACAGTTATTCTGTAGATCTGGTATTTATCTTGAAAGGGAGATTTTATTCAATCTTTCCCCAAGCCAGCTGTCAGCACGTATCATTAGGGCACTGCTTGATGAAGTTGGCAGAGCCTTCGAGTAATCCATCCATTGACAATTAAAGATAACTTTACTGGGAATTGACGGATTTGAACCAGATGTGGTATGCTGCTTTTTATTGACAAGACCTCAAAAGAGTTTTCTAGCCTTCTCTGTCGTCATTTAGAGGAGTTATGGTCCTTGTTTGCCTTTTCCCCTAATTTAATTTCTGCAGCTTAACTTGGACTTAAACAATATTTGGCATGGAGTTCTATATTAATGAGATCTTGGATGTGTGGATAAAACCTTAAATGGTCTGCTAGCCCAGAATCAAGATTTTCATAAACTGCAGAAGTATCCAGACTTTTCCTACATATCTTGAGTTCTCAAGTAATCAAACAGTCTGTATGCTCAGCATAAATTTCAATTTGTCCTGGGGTGACCAGGCATGTAATTCTTCTTCCACTTCCATGAATGTGTTTGATTTCAGTTGTTCTACAACATTCAATGACAGGAGTTTTGCCTCCATTTTTCTGCCCTTCCTGGCATAACTTTACTAAGGAATTTTTTATGTCAACCAAATTTATCATGTACCTTTATATTGTCTTGAATTAGTTGGATTTCAGCATCCCATGTCATAATTCAGAAGAGTTTTGTCTCCTGATTGTCCATTCTCCTAAATTTGATTTTCCAACACAAGTTCCTCAGTTGAAAGCCATGCCAAGCAGATTGTAGTGATGAACCTTTTGCAGTGAACCCATCACTGATATCTCTAGTTACATCTTTTTCCTTTCAGCAGAAAAGGAATGTCATTTGTGTCTTCTTTTTGTTCCAATGTTCAAATTTGTCTTCCAATTTTTATACATCCACCATAAAAAAGGGGGGGGGGGTAGGGGTATTATGTAGTAATATCAGTCTGTATGTCGGTACATCAGTCTATTTGTTCCTAAGTTCATTTCAGCACAATAACTCTAGTTTTCCACAATCTACTACAGTGTTGCTGCACCTAGAAATCCCAAGGGCAGGGGACACTGTGCCCCCAACCCTCCAAAATTTGGGGGATGCACAACATTTTAAAGGGACAAAGGAAAATTGTAGAACATAATTCTCTGATAGTGCAAAAAAATTAGATAATGTTATTTGCTTCAACAGTTTTGCCACCTTAACTTTGACATCTGCACTGTACTATCATATTTTCCTTGGAAACTTAGATTATTACAATTAATGTTTCATCATGTGCTCAAGTATCTCGTAAAAACATTAATCTGTTTGAATATGTGGGATTAATCTGAAATGAGCTGCACCATGGAATTTTCCATTCCAGATTTTGCTCTCATTTAACTTTCGTGTTCACTATTTACAACCAGCATTTATTATAATAAATACCCATCTTTTCTTAATTACTTTTCTTTTCAGATTAAGAAATCAATCATTAAATGACAGATTGTACATTTGCATACATTTAGTCCCTTGTCATTAATTCAGCCTCAAAATAAATTAAATCTTCCTTGCTGTAGGTGTGACTTTAACCTCAAAATTATGTTAGACCAGCTGCTGTCAAAGACTTTACATTGCAACTCGGCTGAGTACTACAAACCTTGAATACTTTCATTTACAGATACATTGTTTTAAAATGGATATTCATTGCCATCTTACAGTTTGTATCACCTGTAGCGACTTTGGCCATTGCTAATGCCAACATAGACATGGATGGACATACACTAAAGAAAAGTTGTAGTACTATTTTTCTAATTTTTTTCTTAACAAAAAGCATGTTAGCATTTGGGGTAGGGAAGAAGCCTTTCTATTTTGGGGTCAACAGGTTAAAGTTCAAGGCCACAGTGACCGCAAAAAGAAATGTTGTTTCTGCACAATAATATTAATTCTACATCACAGACCTGGACCAAACTTTTTTGTGGATAATTTAATTTGTACTGGGGGTAAGGAAGAAGCCTGTTGATTTTTGGTCAAAAGATCAAAGGTCAAGGTCACTGATACTGAAAGAAGAAAAATTATTTCTGCACAATAACTTTACTTCTACATCACATTCCTGGACTAAACTTTGTGGATGGTTGGTACGTGGAGCATGGTTGAAGTCAGTTGATTTGTGGGTCAAATGTCAAGGTCACTGTGACGGAAAAATGAAAAATTGTTTATACACAAAAATTTCAGTTCTCAACCATGTACCTTCACCACCTATAAGAGAGAGGCCTATTGATTTTGGTGTCATAGGACAAGGTCACTGATTAAAGAAGACAAATAGTTTTAGTTTTAGATCAACTACCTTGAACAAAGATTGTGGAGGGCTTGCAGTTAAGGTATGGCAGAGGCCTATTGATTTGGGGGTTAAAAGGTCAAAGGTTAGGGTCATTGTGACTCAAAGAAAAAGGGGTTTTGTACAATAACTTTTAAGAATAAGTTTCTGATGAAACTTTCTGGATAGCTTGCACTTATGGTAATAAAGAAGCTTGTAGATTTTGGGGTCTAAAGGTCAAAGGTCATGGTCATAGTGAATCTAGTAAGAAAATAATGGTTTCTGTACATGAAGTTTAGTTCAAGATGGCATATCTAAGGTCCTTGAGACCAGCGATGCCCAGCTAGTGCCTACATAGAGGACTGTAAAACACGGGATGGGCATATAATGTGCAGTTCATGGTTCTTTTCTTGTTTTTTTTCTGCTGAGAAATTCTTGTGCTAGAGAATAATTTCCACTAAAAGTATCAGGTTTTTTTTTTACCTAGATCACCGGTTTGAGATGGTGCATAGTAGTCTTTAAATCCATTTGTATATTTATGTCAAGATATCCACAAAGTGTTGATTGAACTGTAATATAAATATGTTAAGGATCCTAGACTTCATTAGAAACAAATTACATTACTTTGTATATGTGACATTTGGACACGTGCAGAAACAAGTTACATATACTTTGTACATGTTTAGAAACAAGTTACATGTACTTTGTATATGGGACATTTGGACATGTTTAGAAACAAGTTACATGTTCTTCATGTATGGGACATTTTAGACATGTTAGAAACAAGTTACATGTACTATATGGGGAGTTTTTGGACATGTTTAGAAACAAGTTACATGTACTTTGTATATGGGACATTTGGAAATGTTTAGAAGCAAGTTACATGTTCTTCATGTATGGGACATTTTAGACATGTTAGAAACAAGTTACATGTACTATATGGGGAGTTTTTGGACATGTTTAGAAACAAGTTACATGTACTTTGTATATGGGACATTTGGAAATGTTTAGAAGAAAGTTACACGTGCTTTGTATATGGGACATTTGGACATGTTTAGAAACAAGTTACATGTACTTTGTATATGGTGCGTTTGGACATGTTTAGATGTGTAAATAGTCTGAAATTTTAATGATGATTCTCCACAGATTCTACACATTTGAAGCAAACCCTTGATGGACGTGGACAAAATGAAGATTCTGATGGTAAATTGATTGACTTGTAATTGTCCTGAAGGAAATAATTTTGCATTGAACTGCAAGGTCCATGATAGACTTAACATTTTGAGAGAAATTACTTTTTCTGGCAGTCAGAATAAATTGAAGTGAGCATAAATAATAATAAGAAGACAGAGCAAGATGTCAATATGTGATATTTTTAACATTTGTGGTATAAAAGAGGATATTAAAGTATGTCATGGACACGTTTAAAAAAATGGAAGATAGTAATTTTTGTTGACTTTCTGGAACTTAATTACAAAACATTTTGAGCACTTACTGAATATTTTTTTCTTAACTCATACTTTTTTAGAAGTGAGGGTTGGCTTGGCTTTTAGCTTCTTTTATTTTGTCGACAAAATTATCTATTAGATCCAGTTTTGAAATTAGTCAATTAGTGAATGTAAATAGTAACTCTTTTGAATAATTATGGAACTATTTGTATGCCCCACCACAATAGTGTTACTCTTGTCAGTCTGTATGTCTGTCCGTCACAATTTGGCTAAGTTTTGCATTTAGGTAATTTCAAGCTCTGGTAGGGCATCTGTATTCCATGATCACACTTCTAGTTGTATATTTACAGGTGAATGCACTTATGTTAAAGAAATTCCATGCAACGGGGAGGAACATCAGTGTGATGAAATTAATTGCTGTGGTAATTATGTTAAGACTAATTGCCTTCTATTTTACCATGAAAATTATAATGTGATCATTATTATATAGGTCACTGACTTTAGTTGATAAAATAAAAATGGTACCAAATACTATCGTCACCATGGTGGACATCTTGAAAATCTTGTTATCACTCAAGGATGTCAGAGATGGTTTCAACATTAAGCTGTTCAAATTAAGAAATGGTCTTGGATTCCTGGAAATTCTTTTTGGCCAGTATAGCATCAGTCCCTTTGAGGGACTGTAGTTCTTTTTAAGTTCTCTACTTGTTGATGTTAATTCATGACTTTTTTTTTATGAAAACCGGATTTTTTAAATCTTCTCACTTTTAGCTGATGATACTTTTTTTGTGTGGTCATATTTGTGTTATTTTTCCATGTTTGTGCGACAAAGGTATAAATCCTATTCACACCTAAAAGCAAGATAATGATATTTGTTAAAAACAACTGTGTAGAATTACACAAAATAATGCATGTAAATTTCAGTCCGGTAGTATTTGTATGCAACTTGAAAAAGAATTCCATTAAAGTATTGCATTTCAAACTGCCCATTACTATGCCAAAATAGTATATTTGTACCGTGACATCATAACGTCATGGTTTGAACAGTCAAATATTGCACCACTTTCCTAACTGTATATAAACACTCATAGCAGGAAAATAAGCCCATTAGTCAATGACTTTTTTGATCAGGAGAAAAAAAGACTATACAACACTGTCAGTTTTTAAAACATTATGTGGAAGTTTTTTTTAATAAATCTAATTTAAACAATAAAAATTAGTCAGATTTAGCATTTCCCTTAGACTCCTCCATATTCTGCAGTTAATTTTTGGCATTTTCAAATGGCCTTGGGAAAATACGAACTGTGTGATCATAATAATATTTTTAGATATTTCAATAGAAAGCAAGAAGAGGTATGGATTCTAAAAGTTTGAAAATATTCTGTGTAAATGTCTATTATGGGAGTCAAACCTTATCATCGGTATTCGATGCATCACATCTTATTCAGAAGAAAAAATGGTGTAATATGCCTTTGAGTTTCTGATCTTAGATACATTAGATGCATCCTATATTCAAGAAACTTCTCAACTCACTTGAGCTTCAAATTACATTTGTCATGTCTTACCATGTCTTATATTTGTCATATGTCTTATATTTGTCATATGTCATACATTTGTCATATGTCTTACATTTGTCATGTCTTACATTTGTCATGTGTCTTATATTTGTTATGTCTTACATTTGTCATATGTCTTACATTTGTCATGTCGTATATTTGTCATGTCGTGCATGTGTCTTATATTTGTTATGTCTTACATTTGTCATATGTTGTACATGTGTCATGTCATACATTTGTCATATGTCATACATTTTGTCATATGTCATATATTTGTCATATATCGTACATTTGTCATATGTCGTATATTTGTTAAATTGCCACAAAATAGATACATTAGATGCATCCCATATTCAAGAAACTTCTCAACTCACTTGAGCTTAAAATTACATTTGTCATGTCTTACCATGTCTTATATTTGTCATATGTCTTATATTTGTCATGTCATACATTTGTCATATGTCTTACATTTGTCATGTCTTACATTTGTCATGTGTCTTATATTTGTTATGTCTTACATTTGTCATATGTCTTACATTTGTCATGTCATATTTTTGTCATGTCGTGCATGTGTCTTATATTTGTTATGTCTTACATTTGTCATGTCGTACATTTGTCATATGTTGTACATTTGTCATGTCATACATTTGTCATATGTCACATTTTGTCATATGTCGTATATTTGTCATATATCGTACATTTGTCATATGTCGTATATTTGTTAAATTGCCACAAAATAACCCATGCATATTTAACAGACATCTGTATCTAAATGTATTGCTAATTTGAAATCGCTTGTATTTCAATTAGTTTCTTTATTGTAAAATTTGAGCTTGAGTGTGTACTCCAGTTGAGGAGTGTCGTGAATACAGGGCCAGGCCTGGACATCATAAACTTTGTTAGCTTGAGTTTGAACTAGAGATTTTGTGTCAGCCAATCACAAAGAGCTGTACTTTGTAATATCACTTTTGATTTGCTGAGAGTGAAAACTCAAACTCATAGTTTTGTGATCTCAAATCCAGGTTTTAGCAATTATGAAGGAAGAGTTGGAACTCAAGAGTTTGGTCTTTTCTGAATGCTCTGGCAAATGTTTGCACACAGCAATTCATGCATTCTTATTGTTCTTACATAATCAGTTACAAAGTACTTCAGTTATTTACCAAATATCTACATAAAGGAGATTTTTTTTCATGATGTAATTCCAGTGTTTGAGTGTGACTGACATCATAAAACTGCACGTGTAAAAGCAGCCCATTCATGTGAGAATGCATAATCTTATTCATTGTGTATCAGAATGTGTGAACAGGTCCCATAATCTAGACTGTACTACAGAAAGTAAATGGTAACTTTGAGCTTCAAGAACTTGTAATGTATCGGTTGGATTTTGTTCAGATTGTGAAATTTCTTTGCTTTCGATCAAAGCTGTAGGTTAATAAATTATATATTATATTTGTTTTATTGGCAAAGATTTTCCTGTGCAAACGAGTATGGGCAGAGTTTGGACAAATTATGGGCTATTCATTATATTTGATTGTCACAATCATAGCCAGCATTTATAGTAAATTTAAACATTTGCTAGTTTTACTGAATGTATTCACAATTTTTCAGACTTTCCTCCTGGAGTTAGAATGGTGCTGTTACAAATTTTAAAACAGTATGGATGGTTGAAAGAGGAACTGACAAGCTCAGATGCTAAGGATATTGCTGACAGACTCTTTGATGGCAGTGACATTCATCTTGTAATGCATGAGGTGGAACGAATCAAAGACAGTTCACGACCTCGAAGAGAAGCTGTGGAACTACTCCTCAAAAAAGTGATTAGAGGAAAGCCTGCCACTGTTATCGCATTCTTAACAATTCTTGAAAAAGACAGACAGTATGTTGGGAAAAGAATAAAAAAGACAGAAATTTCTGATGAAGAAAGGCAAAGTAAGGAATGAAACAAAAATCTACTTTCTATATTCATAATACTTGATTATAATTCATCTTCTTGCTATTACTTATAGATTCATTATTTTTCATGGGGTGCCAATTTTTGTGGATTTTCATGGTTGCTCCAAACCACAAATTTGAAGACCCAGTTTAGAATTAAACATCAAGTAGCAGGTAGCAAATTTTTGCTATCTCCCGTTTCATCCGGTAGCAGAATGGTTTAACAAGTGTCAGAAGTGTTTAGCTACAAACATGTATTCAGCCTCTGCAGCTTTAAAAATTTTAAAATATCCATTGTATTATCATTGGTCACTTACAGGGGTAAATTATCAGCTCTCATCTTTGGACAGAAATTATACTCAATTTTAATCCATATATTATGAATGCCTTTCAAACAATACAAATTTTCATTGGTACATGTTCATCTTCATTATCATTGTGAAGGCATTTGCTAGGAATTCTAGGAATTACTGGAAACATCAGTCAACTTTCATTTTGATATAAACATTGGCAATTTTAACTTTTAAAATTTATTGGAAAGGCTATTTTTGATCCATAAAATACATATCTTGACTGGGAGTTCTTTCTTTTCAAATTCTTGTTAGCAAATATTTTCTACCAGATTTTTTACTGAGTATCGAAATAAAAAAACAGGTAGCAAATTTGCCACTTGATACTGCGTATTTTAAACCCTGCAGACCAGTTGGACAAGGATCATTCTGTGACAACCATAGGACTCTTCCCCCAATTCGTGAATTTGAGTACTGGCAAAAATAAAATTCTTCACAAAATGATAAAAATGAATACTCACAAAAATAAATGAATTCACTGTATTCATTTTCGTGAACTTTTTACTTTGTATTTTTAACCTTGTGCTTTCGGTTTCTGTGGTAACATCAGGGGTTGTATGATATCTAAAAATGATATTGGCCCACTCAGGCAAGTACTAAAAATGTTACTCATCCAGAATAAAATCTTAATCAAGCAGCCAATATAGAAATATAAAAATTGACAATGTTAACAACCGAAATTTGATGGTGTGAGAGATTGCATTCTGGAACTTATTCTATGACCCTTTTAATACCAGTAAGTAATTACAAATTGAGACCAGTCTGCTCTCTCTCTTTCTCTCTCTCTCTCTCTCTCTCTCTCTCTCTCTCTCTCACTCTGGTAAACATTTATTAGTTTGAAGAGTGACGGCGAAGTGCTTGTATGAGCTTGATAAAAACAAATGGAAAACAAGCTCCTGTAGAAAGTATTGACTTGAAGTGAACAAGTCTGCTATATTCTTAATAGAACATCCTGTGAGAATTGCTGGTCAGCGCTGAATCAGTTGCCTGATTAGGCAAGCTGTTGGAAAATTCACTTGACCACTATAAAGTTTCACCCACCATTTTGGGTTGGGCACGTTAAATTTTCAACACCTGAATAAGACAGACAGTATCCATTAATTTCTCAGAATAGCAAGTGGAGGACTTCTTGGATATCAAATTAGGAAATCCCAAAATTTGAAACAGGAAGTTCCAGTTGTAAAGTAGATAGATAGATGGATGGATAGATAGTTTAGTTAGTTAATTAGGTACTTAGGTAAGTTTGTTAAGGAGATGGTGTGAGCATTGTTTTTTTCTGAGATTTAAATATTTTTGTTTGTTTACAAGGATTATGTGTTCAGTTGTATAATCAATAATGAAATAGTTTTTAAAAATTTACAATAGTGTAGCCATTTTCAGATTCTTGTCCGTTGCAAAACCAAGTGAATTATCTGCACTCTTTTAATATGAAATCGCTAAATTTGACTAGTCTTTATTATTTTATGTACCAGTTAGCATTTCTGATAATCAGTGACTGTTAACGTACAGAGAGCATCTCAGTGACCCTCATCTCGTGTCCTTTACTCTGGGCACTGACTACAAGTTTGTTGAGGGCTATTTTACAGTCATCCAGGGTTGTTCCTGACCAGTTTAAGTCTTGTTATTTCTCATCAGAGGAAAAACAAACATGCTTATCTTTTGTTGGTGGCAGTTTATTTTTGCACTAAATAGCTTCTTTTGTTTTCTTGTTCTCGTATATGTTTTATCTTTTTATCTCCCCCTTCCTGTCTGGGGGAATATATTTATCACTACATCCATCTGTGTGGCCATAAACAGTTCTGCATAGCCTACAAACCATTCAAGGTATTTCAACCAAACTTGGTACACATGTCAAGCAAGATGATTAGAAGTGCCTTTTCATATTTAGAATTTTCTGCATTCAGCATCTTTTACGTTACCATAGAAACAAAGTGTAGCATAAGTAGTATATAAATGAAAAGTGCTTAACTATAGGTTACTAGCATAAATAGTATATAAATTTAGAGTGCTGGTATGTATGTATATATATATCTATCTATGTATGTATGTATATATGTGTAGGGTTTAATGGTACATCAGTACAATACTGGCTATATGGTGCCAAATGAAAGGCAACTTCTAAAATTGTAGAATTATTGAGTACTTTCAGTTTTCAGAATTGTTACAAAAGTGCGAGACGGGGTTATGTGTGGGTGGTGGGTATATATGTTATATCAAGATGACTCGTGTTTGTTATTCATTCACTAGTGAAATTCTTCTTTTATATCCATGCTAGAATTTCTGCTGCTGGAGGATATTTCATTTGGAAGGCGTCCAAGCACAGACACCATTGTTACTAACCACCATTTTCATCTCGGTGATTGTGATACAGAACATCTAATCTCCAGTTTGTATGATAAAGAAATTGTGGATCAGCTAAGTGACTACTTGTTATCCAACTTTTTCATCAGCATTCGTGACCATAACAATATTACCAACTGTAACTCCATTGAAGACAAGATTCGATTGCTGGTTTACTTAATGAAGCGGTGCGCTGACAATGTGTATGATGTGTTAACAAAAGTTCTACGGAAAAACAATCTGGAGCATATTTTGCGAGGTTTAGAGAGGAATCGCGTTGCAAAGGTCAAGAGGAAGTCTACAGGTACTTATGTTGATAGTATTTCACAAAACAATAAGGAAGTCAACAGGTACTTCTGTGGTTATTATTTTACTAAATAATTTGGAAGTCTACACATACTTCTGTTGTTATTATTTCACAAAACAATAAGGAAGTCAACAGGCACTTATGTGGTTATTATTTTTACTAAATAATTTGGAAGTCTGCAGGTACTTCTGTTGTTATTAGTTTACTAAACAATAAGGAATAATTTGCATTTTCAATATATGATGATTGTCCATACACAAATGTGAAGGGTGAATTGCAGGTTTTCATTCCCATGAGACAGAAACAAATGGGAGGTAAAATTTATTAAAATTTTCTTAAAATGATTGAAAACATTGCTGATAATATATGCAGAAAAATGACCTTTGATTTTAGTTTAAATAAAGATTTTATTAGGATCCTCAGGGGTTCAGATATAAGTCCCACCCTCTAATGATAAAAATAATTATTTCAGTTTTATTTGGGTGTTTTCTGACTATTATCAAGTTTCTCATGAAAATCATATTCTTAATTGAATAAATTTGTTTCCTAAAATGACATGCCCATTCCCCACTCCTTTACACACTTTTCAAAGTCCTTATTTTATTTACCAAAAGTATTATGCAGAAGTTATAATTCTGTTGAACATTTTTTTGAAAGGTCAATTTAAATAGTAAATGTTTCTATTTTGCTCATCATTCTGTTAAAACCTTGAGCATTGTGTGATTAAGTTTGCTTGGATTTTTGTGTGTAATTAATTCAACTTCCAATCAGTTGATAATAACTAATGTATATTGCAATAAATGGCAGCAACATATTATGGGATATTCAGCATAAAATCAGTTTATGCAAAAGTTGGGATTAATCATTTTATAAATTGATTGTAATCGATCTGATCTTTCTAAATGCAATCATTTTTTCACTTGGAGGGATATAAATATCTCCATGCCTATGGCACAGTGTTAAGTCTCTTTTACCAAATATAGTTTGTATTACTAATTGCAACAAACTTTATGGTATTACTAAAATTAGTAAGAAAGTACAGATGCTCCAGGCTTTCTTGTCAATTTTATGTCAAGAGAGTCAACTCAGATTTAGGTAAATTGAGAGACCTGAGAGTAGTGATCTCCCTTGGATATTGTTCCACTAAATATTTGATGAAATAGTAGAAAATGCTTTTAAAAGGAAGTCACTTATTTCGAAAATAATGGTTCAAATGTTAATATGAATTCTCTATGGACATGTAAAGAAAAGAAAATGTAGACAAATTTTATAAAGATTGTTTGGAGCAGTATGATTGCGATAGAAAATAGGACAATAAGTAGCAATGTCTGTAGTTATGTTCTTCCATCAGATCTGATATTAATTAACATATCTTCTGTCTTAAAATTGTAACAGAATTCCACATTTTTCCCTCCAATTTTACAAACAATACCAGCATATAACATAAGATTTCACAAGTCCAGAATAATTTTTAAGATGCTCTATGCAGCCAGACCAAGGATAAATATATAAATGAATAGTCTGATGTTTTAGCAGCCATGTATCGAATGTTCCAAGAGTATAAGAGATTAAGAAAATAACATGATTTAATGAGTGACTATAAAGTTGGCCTTTCTTCTACAGAATCTGATGATCCATCTGCTAATAAGTATGTCAAGAATGAGGAAGGAATGCGGCAGATCCCCTCAGAGGTGGAAAACCAAGTTGTTACTTTGCTGCGAACAGAAGGGGTTGGAAATGAGCTAAACAGCCAGGCAGTTGAACACCTTGGATTAGAGTTCAGTGGAGCCTACAAGGGATCAATTGTAATCCGCTTCACCCCCAAAATGGGAGAGTCATGGCAGAAATTAAAAGATTCATGTGCAACAGGAAAAATCAAAGAATTTTTACCACACGTGTTCAAGGGGACAGGAATCGAGTCCATGCTAGGGGAAGGAGAGTACAGATTAAAATTTTCCATCCTTTTGATGCCTTGTGGAGTAGTGACTCCGCGTACTCATAAAGCAAGTAAGTTTTACTTTTGGTTTTGAAATACTGTGCTACTTTTCAAAGCTCCAAGTGTTATGTTTCAAATGTGCATGTTGAAATAAGCTTTATGTTTGATTCTGAAATACTTTGCTTGAAATACTACTAAGTAACTATACAGCATTAATTAGGATTGTTGGATACATAAACAATTATACAGTTAAGAGTCTTATACAATTACAGAGCAATTTACTGCTACAATTTCACTATCTAATTTTAACAAATTTACTGAAATGCAGGCTTAAGTTTGGACTTTTGATTTTAAGGGATATGTCTTTTTCTCCAGAGATGCAGAATGCCGGAGTTCTATCCATTTATTAGTTTGCTCAGAGCTATTAGTGAAGTGCTCAATTTCTAGCTCGCCTAGCCATAGGCCAAGTGAGTTTATGGTATTGTCATTTGTTTTGTATCATCCATTTCCATGAATAATTGCTGTTGTCAACTTCTCAAAAAACCATTGGACCAATTTCAATGAAACTTGGCAGAAAGCATCCTAATATAGATGCCTTTCAGTATTGTGCAAATGATTATGATCTGCCATCAAATATGGACACTGATACAAAAAGAAAATAGAAATATCTTTCAGTAACTAATTCACAAAAACTGCTGAACAAAATTTGACCAAATGTTGAAGACAGAAATCCATAGGCATAAAAGCCTTTCAATTTTGTAGAATTGATACTGATTTGCCATCAAATGTGGCAACTGTTATTAAAATAGAAAAATCTTGAAGTGACTTCCTGAAAACCACTTTACAGAATTTGACCAAATTTAACAGAAAGCATTCTGGCATAAGTCTTTCACATTTATACAAATGATTCCAATTTGCCATCAGGTATGGCCGATCATACTAAAAATATTAAAAACTTTAAATGATTTTTCAAAAATCGCTAAACATAATATGACTAAATTGGACAGAAAGTATCCTGGCATAAAGGCCTTTTAAGTTTGTACAAACGATGCTGATCTGCTATCGGATGTGGGTGCTGTTAATCCAAATGGAAAATTCTGTAAACAACTCCTTCTCACAAACTGCTGAACTACCAAATTGAAAGGAAAGCACCCTGGCATTATGGCCTTTCAATTTTGTACAGTTGATGCTAATCCATTTCAAGCATGACCAGTGTTACTAAAAACAGAAAAACCTTTAAATGACTTTGTCTAAAAAATGGCTGAACAGATAATGACCTAATTTGACAGAAAGCATCCAGGCATCAGGGCCTTGTAAGTTAATGCAAATGATGCTGATCCATCATAAAATATGACCAACACTACTAACAAATTTAAATGACTTCTTTTTACAAACTGCTGAGCACAATTTGACTAAATTTGAAAGAAACCATTTTGGTATGAAGGACTTCCATACATGTGACAGAACAGAGAAGTCTGCTTAGGACAAATCGGGAGATTTTCAAAATTTGGTCACTAGTTTTGACCTCAAAAGAGGGAGGATTTTCAGTGAGAATGGCGATTATCATTGCGGCACGTGTCTTCGAATTACTTATCCCAATGAGGACGCAAAGCTTGGGTCACTATGTGAGTAGTTTTCATCTATTTTTATGAGAACTTTTGTGCAATTTCCGAGTCAGGGAACATTATTTTGACTAGATCTGAAAAATGATCTGCTACCATAAATGGGAGACTAGGCAAACAGAGTCTCAGCATGTATATTTGTATCCACATTTGATGCAGATTCCGCGAACATGGATTTTGAGTGATGGTCTATTTGTTGTTGCATTTAATATGCTTTAATATGCTGCATGACGCGTAATGTCATTCTTGCCACCATGTCTGTAGCAGATTTTAAAAATCAGCTTTATGGGAAGGGTAGAATGCATATTCATGTCCTTTGAACTTGATTACAACCAGTGAAATTCCCGTTTCCACTGTTCATTGAATTTCGTGTGATATTTCTGTTGCTTAGATTTTGGCATTGTAGCATTGGGAGATAATGCATGCTTAGACATCTAGACAAACTTTAAACACCAAAGCCAAACCGATCCTGTTTTATGCTGATTGAATTCTTTAGTAATCCAACCATAATCAATTAATCTCTTTAATCCTTTAGGAATTGCTTCTGACCACACGTAGTATAATCCATGTCAACAAACATCGAACACTGAAGCCAACCGACCCTGCTGACAAAATCAAGGGGTGTTAATTGTTTTATGCTTTGAAATTAGCAACTAAATCGTCTTGCCCTGCTTAAACCAGTTCACAGTCACGTGATCACAGGCAGTATTACTGTAAATATACTGCACTGGAAGCAAAGTGTGAAAAAAATGAAAAAAATAAAACATTTTCAATAATAATTGTACGTACACAGGAGATTTCAGTGAGGGACGGGAGACACCCTCATCTCAGAAGGATAACTCTCCCATCTGGTAGGTTCACATGTATGGACTTTTAAATTTGTACAACTGATGCCAATCTGCTAGCAAATATGGCTGATTTTACTAAAATAGATGAACCTTTACACAACTTCTCAAAAACTACTGAACAGAATCAACCAAACTGGACAGAAAGCATCCTTGACAAGTTCTTTAATTTCTTGACAGACTCATTGAATTTTTCCCAAAATTTCATGCATTTATATTAAGGAATACAAAACATTAAAACTGAATAAAATATATCACTTTTAAAATTTAGAATTGTGTTATTAGATATTTTCCAAAAAATAATAGATGAATACATAAAATGGGTAAAATTGAGTGGATAAAATGACACGAGATGGGTAGTTACCAGATGGAGTAGTGTTTGTTTGCTCTAATGGTGCACTAATTATATTTTCTTTTCTACCATAGAGAGAAAGTTCAGTTTCCATGACAAAAATACTCCTGAAAACTGTTGGAAGTCCATAAAAACTCAACCAACACATGCAAAGTATGGTTATTATAGAAACCATCAAAATAAATTACAGTATGTATATAGTTATGCTTATCATCCAGGCCTAGAATTTAACATAAATTTCTTTGTAGCCTGTAGGACTAGAAGACCGAGAAATTTATTAGTCCTGCTAAGTCTTCGCTAGTCCTTTGAACAAAACAGTGTTAGACACATATTGAGATTTACTTGTCATTGTACTGTTGAAATTATGAAAACTACTATTCCAACAGGAAATTTACTAGCAGTGGGCTAGCAGACTACTGCTAATTTTGAGTCCTGTCTTCATTCCTTTTTGCCAGCAACTGAAGGGCTACTTACATAGATTGTTGACAGTTAACACTTGTGGCATTAAGCATATTCATCCAGGTTCAAACATTATTTTTTATTGTGTTTATTATTTGGGGGGGGGGGGTTGGAGTTTTTTTTTTTTGCAAGTGGCAAGTACTTGCTACCTGGGTTAAAAATAGGTTGCAAAAATAAAAACTAACCAGACAGCAAATTGATGAATTCCATGCTAGATCCCAACCTTGTCTTCTGTGATTTATGTTGGCACAATTTGCTTGTCTCATTCTGTATAAAAGCTACAGCTGATATGGAACTTTGTCTGTTCACCAGGTGACAGCACTGACCAGAATGCAGTGTTCAAATTGGATGTTGACGGGGATCAAGCACAATCCTCTCCTACAAATGCATCACACATGACAACAGGTATATCCTTGATAATAAACATACATATCCATATTACTGAGGAGTCACAGGTCTACAAGCACAGTCCTGTCCTATTAAGGCATCACACATGACAACAGGTATATATTGGATAATAAACATATATATCAATATTACTGAGGAGTCACAGCTCTATGAGCACAGTCCTGTCCTACTAAGGCATCACACATGACAACAGGTATATCCTTGATAATAAACATACACATCAATATACTGAGGAGTCACAGGTGTACAAGCACAGTCCTGTCCTAAAATTTACTACTTAGAACAACAGGTATATCCTTGATAATAAACATATATATCAGTATACTGAAGAGTCACAAGTCTACAAGCACAGTCCTGTCCTACAAGGGTATCACAGAACAATGGGTATATCCTTGATAATAAACATACACCGCAATATTCTGTGGAGTTGTGGGCCTGCAACCACAGTCCTGTCCTACAAGGGCATCACACAAAACAATAGATATATCCTTGATAATAAATGTACATAGCAATATACTGAGGAGTCATGGGCCTACAAGCACAGTTCAGCCTTCAGCATTCAAACATATTTTAGTATCAGAAATTTACATGGGGGATCAATTTTAATGGCTTCGTTGTTGCCCAGAACCATGAACTTAAAGATCCAATGAAAAATTAGCCATGTATGATGATGACCACCTCCCACCCATTTTCTTACTGTGTTTTGTTTCTCGAGATTAATAAAGCTACTAGTATTTGATAAATCAAGATCAATACTGTAATCTGGTAATAAAAAATTGACTTTTACATGTGTCTGTTTTATTTTAACCTTTGAAAAAAGAATTATAAAGCATTTCAATTTGTTTTAATGCACATGTATCAATAAGATGTCTGGTAGTTGTAATTTCCACTCACTGCCTTAAATCAATATGTGAGATACAAGTAAATATGGATAGAGAGAAATGAGAAAAAGCATAAGGTATTCAAACACTAGTAATACTGAAAATGAAGGAAAGAATAATAAAAATACAAGTAATAAAAAAGAATAATAAAAAATACCAGTAATAAAAATTACTAGTATATGAAAATTAAATTTAATACTTATTCAAATTGATCCTTCATTTGAGTACAACTGTTGTTGAAAAATTTAGATCCTCCTAAAAGCACATTTCATTTTATCCATGCAGTGCAGTTTTAATCCAAAAGAAAAACAAGCCTGTACAATACTAGAACTAGAAGCACTATTATTAATGAAACACTATGTATATACACTAAATACAGCAGAGTATTAAAATACTTCACTGAATTTTTGACAAAGCCATGGTATCAACATCGTGTCAATCAAGTCTCCTGGTACACACAAAAGCTTGTCGGGTAAATAATCTCCAAATTGCAGAATTAAACAAGTCCAGCTTTCTCAAAACCACTGATAATTAGATCCGATCTTTCACTCATTGTCATGTGAGCTGCAATTCAGCGTGAATTTGCTTGATTAATGAGGTTGCAAGGTTCGCTAATAGAGTGCACTGAACGTCACCAGTAACATCTTCCTTTTCCATGATGACATCCATGACCTGTTTAGCATATCAGTTGTGGAAGTGTGATTTTAATTCTTTGTGCTCTTTATTTATTATCAAGTCGAGTGGTTGAAGTTGGTCTGTATGTGAGGCAGGCACAAACAAACGAGTGATTCCACTGTCATTTAAATTAGGTAGCATCTTTGCACTTTGGTGGCATCGACTTCCTCTGATGTTGAGCATTCAGATGAAAACATGGTGTAATTAAAATCACACTTCCACAAGTGTAAGTGACTGATCTTGACAACTGTTTTATTTGTGCTCATAGAGGTGATAGTATTGTTTCAGAGTTATTGGCTATGTCAGCTTCCATTGATGTTATTCACTCAGACAGAAACATGTTGTCAGTATTGAACTTGTCAGGTCTTTGATTTGTGCTCATATATGTGGTAGTATTGTTTTAAACATTCAAGTGACCACCTTGCATTAGCATAGTTTTATTCTTTTGTATTCTTTATTTTGGTTTTTGTAGAGGTTAAACCACAAAATTAAATACCTACTAATATGCCAACTTTGACAGGCAAAACCACAAATTTAGGTACCCACGAAAAGGTCTTCTTTTTTTTTTACAAAACCACGAAAATCAAACTTTGACAGGCAAACCACGAATTTAAGTACCCATGAAAATGTGTTTTTGTTACAAAACCACGAAAACTGAGTCCTACAAAAATAAATGATACTACAGTAAATGATTGAAATATATGGTTCATTTGAACCAACACCAAATACATACTCTGTTATTTATACCCTATATGCACAATCTTTTTCTTTTTTTGGTTTTAATACATTAAGATGTAACAAGCTAAGATGATGTAATACTTGATAATATTGGCTAGAGTTGGATTTCTCCACTACCTACCAAATCCAGCTATATACAATATAGAATATTAAAAATTTGGATCTATTGGAAGTTACTCGTCCAAGATACTATTATAATTACCTAAGCTTGTCACCGCTAGGTGGCTACCTATATAGTGAATGTTCATCAGCTTTAACTTTAGCTTGATACCAGTAACAGTATCAGTATACTGCCCAAAATCTGTTGGATTTCCCTGGATTTATTGGCCATCCATCTTTAATGTTTTTATTGTCTTGTTGAATTATCATTGCTTCAAGCATTGGTAACTTTATTTTTTGTTTTTCATCTGTATATTTTTATAATTTTCTACTGTTGTGAACTTAATCACCTACCATGCTGTTTTTACATTTTTGCTGTTTGCATGCCATATCAATGTTGATGGTCTGCAGTTTATTGCTTATTCTGTAGGCAGGTATCAGAACACATCCTTGGACCATGCACCTTCTACCCTCCACCTGGTATGATATACACAGACATGGAAAGCTTGCTGGACAAGGATGACCCCAAAGTGAATGCAGGAGCAACCTCAAGCAACTTATGAACCCAGATCCTACTATGGAAAGGACTGAGGTTAGCTTTAAAGCTGCGATCAAAGAGCTGTTTATGATCTTGTCCCTGGCCAAGTGCCTGCCACATGCTGTCATTGAATCAGGACCTGTGAGGTTTTGGATACTGAGGATGACCATTCCTCCTTGCAATCTCTTAAGATTAAGGAGATAAACCAATAACCTGCCTGACGAGATTTGGGACCGCAGTAATTCCAAAGCCTTTTTCTCAGAAAGCAGCTCCTGGCATCATTTTCAGCCAGCTGGTACAGAACACACTCGGACACCTACCATGTAGAAGTTTGGACAAAGATATAGTGGCAGTAAATATGTTTGCCCCACTTTTCTATGAAATAGACCATCAAATGTTTCAGACAATGTTTTCTTTGGTGAGAAATATTACTTGCACCTTGTCTTTGCTTGACCTGGCTTCGCTTGTAATCTTCAGGCTATCGGAGAAAGTGGGTAACGATCATATTTGGGAGTCAGCATGTCACATTGCAAAAATTAACAAGGTAGCTCACCACACTATGGCAAATGTGCTTACTACTACGTGTAACCTTGATTTAGTCAGACAGGATGTTTTCTTTCACTCGTCACTTAAGTTTCATAACTCCTTGCCACTACATTCATCACTCTTTAGTTCTCCTCTGCTGTATGGACACCATATCGAGCTCTTGAGGAAGCAGGCAACACTAGAATTAACTCTTCAGCTTGCCTTAACATCTCCTTATTTCAGCTGTGCTAGTCTCAGCCCACATTTTTCCCACAACAGCAATTTCAATGGCAATAATCATCACAATACCAAAAACATTCTAATAAAGGGATGAAGCCCATTTTATCCTCCCCCAAGCCTCTGAATAAAAGCCAGTGACTCTATACTCCTACAGTCTGCTGATAATATCCCTGTAGGCTCCATGCTAGGATCAAACTATTTCCAGACAATGAGTGGGTGAACCAGGTTGTTTTGGAGGGGCTACAGATTTTGTTCCTCCAGCATCCTCCCCCTTTGTCTTCCACTTTTATGATGGAGGTCCTGGCTTGCACTTAGTAATTTTGCAGAAGGAGATCCAAGCTTTGCTCAGCAAGCAGGCAGACAAGATTGTTCGCAAAACAAACTCTCTGGGTTTTTATTCACAAATTTCCTGGTGCCAAAAGCAAACAGAAAGCTCTGGCTGGTGATCAACCTGAGCTGGCTCAACAAGTCTATAGCCACACCCAGGTTCAAAATGGAGACGACATGGTTGGTACGGCTTTCACTTTCCATAAAGAGGAACAAGTTTGCAATCACTCCAGACTTGGCAGATGCATACTTTTATATCCTGATTTACCTGTCTTCATGCTGGTTCCTTCCGTTTGCATTCCAAAGAACCATGTATCATTTTTTGGGTACTCCCATTCAGACTCTACATCAGTCAATGGGCCTTCACTTAGACAGTAGACAGTGACATCACACACTTCTTGTCCACTTCGATGACAGCAACTGTGGTGTACCTTGACAGCATCTTAAAGAAACACATGGTCAGTTCAATACTGATTCAAGATATGAACAGATTGCTCTCCCTCCTCAGCTGGGTTATCTTGTGAATAGGAAGAAGTTAGATATCCTCTACCTTCCCAGCACGTTATTCTTCATGATATGGAATTGCGGACTCGTCTCAATTTAGTTTGTGGCAGCCCCCCCCCCCCCCCCCAGCATAGCTTGGATTGTCAATCACGCCAGGTTGATCTCCAAGAAGATATGGATTTCAACAATGAAGTTTCTGCAACTTCTTGGACTCTTATGAACAGCTGCAGACCTTCATCTTGGCCGACCCTTTATGCATACTCTGCAGATGGCTCTTTCAGCTCAATAGCGCTTCTTTTCCAGACAACTAGATCACTGTGTTCAGGTGAATGACAAGATAAAACACTTTCTGCATCAGTGGCAGAACAGCCAATGACTGTTGGCAGAGTCCCTCTGGATGCACCAACCAGAAGTTACAGTGGGTCCTGTGGTGATTGCCCATACCTACACCATGGTAAGCACATGTCGCTAGCAATTATCCCTTGGTTGTGCTGCCTCAGATTATGACAGTGGCTTTCTCTTTCACATAAGGACCCATATTATAACATTCTTTAAAGGGCAACCAAAGTTAAGATTTGATGCTCATGGATTTGCTCCTCCACTTAGCTGTTCTCCTAACATTAGTGCGAATAATTAATGTATTTTACACATAAAGGAAATTTTTATCATAATTATGTTTTCTGAGAATACTTGCCCAATCACATTATTATTAAGCCTTCCCAACCCTCCCCACAAATGCGAATATCTTCATTGATGTATCACTCAAGCTTAAACTGAAGAACAGCTGATATATGGGTAGTCACTTAGGGATGGCAAGGGGAGGTAATTATAATGGTATCTTGGAAGAGTCGTTTCCAGTAGATTCTATTGTTTATAGTGTATATTGTATATAGACAGGAAAGATTTTTTTTTTGGTTGGATTTGGGAGGTTGGGGAAGTTAATTACTCATGTTAATTTAAACATGCAAGTATTCTCAGAGAAACATAATTTACAATAACATTTTCTTTATGCAAAAATTTCTGCACATTCTGTCTTTTTTAACATGCAGCCTTCCTTGGAGGGGCACATACTTCAATTGTATGCCTTGTATGCACTATGCTTCAACTATGCCTTGTGTGCACTATGCTTCAGTTGTATGCCTTGTGTGCACTAAATTTCAGACTATGCCTTGTGTGCACTATGCTTCAGCTGTATGCCTTGTGTGCACTATGCTTCAACTGTATGCATTGTGTACACTACGCTTCAACTGTATGCCTTGTGTGCACTACACTTCAACTGTATGCCTTTTGTGCACTACACTTCAACTGTATGCCTTGTGTGCATTACATTTCAGCTGTATGCCTTGTGTGCACACTACACTTCATCTGTATGCCTTGTGTGCAGTATGCTTCAAACTGTATGCCTTGTGTGCACCGTACTTCATCTATATGCCTTGTGTTACTTTTGATGCTTGTACAGTTCTTTAATGTCTTGAATGTGTATTACATAATTAGTAATAATACTTTGCGGGCTATTTACTGGCATTTGAAAACTGTAGGAGAACCTCTGCATTAAAATCTTTATGTTGCTGACTTCAGTGCCACAGCCAGCAAAGGAGAGCGTGAAGGAGAACCCAGATCCCATTCAGGAACACTGGACCCTATTTGTAGAGGAACTGGATCCCAGAAAGTTAATCAGGGACCTGAAAAAGGAGGATCTTGTAGCGGAGGTGGATGAAGATAAAATGTGGGACCTGGACTCGAGAAAAGAAAGGATGGAATTTCTTCTTGAAAAACTTGCAGCTTTGCAGGATGGTGATAAAGGGTAATTCAAAATAGGGCTCATGTTTTGAAAGAGGAAAGAGAAAGGAGTCAAATTTATAATTGACTGACGAGGGGGGGGGGGGGAATGGCTGAAAAGAAATCATGGTAATAAGGATAATGATAAGGTTGAATTCAGATTTATGTAGAAATAGTAAAACTTTATAAGAGTAAGTCTTGTCTTTCTTATGGAAAGTCGGGAAGGAGTTGAATGAGATTTGAGCTGTTATGTTTTGGAGATATAGACTTGTCTGTTCCCAGCTTAAGATTTATCCAACTCCCTGAAATATTTAGATTATTCTAACAGGTGCAGTTTTGTCAGTTCAAACTCCCATCAATTAATTGATTATAATTTTTTAGAGGCAACAATATTATTATTTTTTCAATGTGAATTTTGCATATGGGGACCACCATTAGATTTCTCTTTATTGTAAAATGGTTTGTAGGTGCTATAAGAGGGTACCACATCACAGGAAAGGCTACATTATACTACAAGATGTTATTAACATGACACTGTCATAATGGGATGCTAGAACATATTGTAGGTGAGATCATGTTTTGTTCTTGTCGGCAAAGAACTAAAAAGAAAATGAAGTAAGTTTGGTTGCATTGAAAGACCTGTAATTTAGCCAGTTTATTGGGATACATGGCAGAGATTTTCTTATACCTTTTTGGGGGGCCAAATTTTGCCCCATTCCCAGTTCCAAAAATGTGTGTATTTTCCAACTTTTGAAATGAAAATTCCCAATGAAGAGGAACTAGACTAGATATTCTGATAACAGGTACAGCATTGCTGAGTAAATCCTTTATGACAATTCAGCCTGCTTTACTACAATGATTACATATTGCGTTATGGCATTAAAACATACTGTGCTTAGTTCGCTAATGCATGTGCATTCTTCTTTTTCTTTTATTTGAAAATTCCCAATTTAGCTCATTTACGCACACATTTCCCCAATTCCAAGGGTCCTGGGCCCTACTTCGGAAATGGCAGGAAAACTCCTACATAACCATACCCATTTAGTGTGAAAGACTGTGCTATTCTGAGGGGCTTTCTAGTGATAGCCCATTATTCAAATGAGGGGCTTTCTAGTGACGGCCCATTATTCAACTGAGGGGCTTTCTAGTGACAACCCATTATTCAACTGAGAAGCTTTCTAGTGATGGCCCATTATTCAACTGAGGGGCTTTCTAGTAACGGCCCATTATTCAACTGAGGGGCTTTCTAGTGATGGCCCATTATTCAAATGTATTCACCGAGTAAAGTGCACACCACGTTGAAAAAAACATAGACCCAAATCTAGAATTACTACGACAAATATCATAGTGTCAGATATATTGGTGTATTATACAATGGCAGATTGGAGTCTGTCCTCTTTACATTTGGACATTCACACGAGGAAATATTATACACTTTTTATAGAAAAGATGATCTTTTAATATTCTTCAGCTACAAGATCCTATTAGAACACTGCAAGGAGCACAGTCAGTATGTGGTGCAGAAGATTGAAGAGAAGGAAAACCTTCAAGTCATCAGTGGTGACCTGGAGCATTCGACCATGACAGGTTGTAGGTCAGGAAGGCAAAGTCGACATGGTCATGAGATTTTCTTCACAGGAACCATCATCCTGAATATTCACAAGAAAGGTTAAGAGTTGGAGTTAATATGACACACACACACACACACACACACACACACACACACACACACACACACACACACACACACACACACACATGCATGCACGCACACACACACACACACACACACACACACACACACACACACCATTTATAAATAAACCATTATTGTCATCCACTTTTCATAGAAAAGGGGTATATTAAATTGGGCTTGTCATCCTTCCATCTTTTTGTCCTTCCATCCATCCATCTGACTCACTTTCATTTCCATACAGTAGCTCCCTTAATTATTATTGGATTTTAACTAAATTTGGTATGCAGCATGATATTGATGAGACACTGGCTGAGTTTGATCGTCAGCCTTTGAAATTATTTAGCGAAGTTATAGCCCCTGATTGTCAGACCCACCCACTTCATTGCTGTACTGTAAAACCCATGATGATTATTATTGGATTTAGCCAAATTTGGTATGTATGAAACCTTGGTTGAGTTCAGTTGTCAGCATTCTGCATCTTCGTTTAGCAGAGTTATTGCCCCTAATTGATGAACCCAGCCAATTTTGTTTCCACACAATAATTGCATTATTTCATATTGTATTTCAACTAAATCGGGTATGCGGCTTGAGTATCTTGAGACCTTGGCTGGGCATGATTGTCAGTTCCCTTGATCGTCAAATCCACCCTCTTTAACTTCCATACAATAACTCCCTTAACTCATTAACCCCTGGCACCACGTTTACGCGTCATGAGGTTGTACCCTACTTCCGAGCTCTGTAACGTGAACATCATTTAGGATACACTAAAGTGGATGGTATTTCAGGAAAGTTGACAGATGTAGCTCTACAATGATACCAAACAATGTCGACTTTCTACTCGCATTAAAAAATACAGCGGAAAAAATGCAGTTTTTGAGACCCGATTTTTTTTAGGTCAAAAATTGCCAGTTCCGGAACCGGAGTTTGTGTCCGGATTTTTGACTTTTTGGCCTTAGATCTAAAGAAGACCGGTCCGAACTGCACACAGACAGATGAACCTTTGCAAAAAGTAGGATAAGTTTGAGATTTGGAGTAAAAAGGGGCCAGGACACAAAAATCGGGGATCCAATACGAAAAAAAAAAAGTCCAACTTTTACCCTTCTGCACATGCGCGAGCGTAATAGCCAATCAAAAACAATGTTTCTGATACACCTAAGCATCCAGCTAAACGAAAAACTTTCTTAAGCCCATGTGTTTTGCTGCATTCAGAAGTAACCCCAAAAATGCGTTTCCTACCCCCATTTCAGGCGAAAATGAAAAGACTCTCTAGGGGTTAATGAGTTAATTATTATATGATTTTAACCAAATTTTATAATCAGCTTGATGTTGATAGGGCCTCAGCTGAGGTTGATTATCAGCCGTCTATGTCACTATTTAGCAGAATTATAGTCCCTTGTTTGTCGGCCTCTGTCACTTTAATTTCTGGACAGTAACTCTATTAATTTTAATTAGATATAAGCCAAATTTGGTATGCAGCTTGATGCTGATGAGACCTTGACTGAATTCAGTTGCCAGTTTTCTACATCATTTAACTGAGTTATGGCCCCTGATTGTCAGACCCACCCATTTTTGTTTCTACATAATGACTCCATAAATGCATTTTAAAGGAATTTAGTAGGCAGCTTGATATTAACGAGTCCTCTACTGAGTTTGATTGTCAGTGTTGTTTTGGTACATGCTCAGCATGCAACATCATTTTTTAGCATAGTTATTGCCCTTGTTTGACAGACTCCCCATTTTCCTTTCTGTACAGTATCTCCCTTGATATGCAACTTTATGTTGAAGATACTCTGGTGTAATTGATTTTTTAATGTTCAATCTGCATCACATCTGTGACAGCATTTAGAAGAGTGTTGGACCTTGATTGTTTGACCCACCCACTGTTGTTTTCACACAATAGTTCTCTTAATTGTTCTTGGATTTCAACAGAATTTTATGTGCAGCTCAATCCTGATATAACTTCAACAGAGTTTAATGATCAGCTTCCTATTTCAATGTTTAGTGGAGTTGTGACTGCTAAATGTTGGACCGATATTTTGTATGCATCTTCATATTAATGTGACTTTGCTTGATATTGGTATGGAGGGAAGTTGATTCTTTTCGTAACAATTTTATAAAAAAGAAACTATTTAAAATGTTTCAATTTTGTTTTTTCTTCTCACTTTTGTAAGGTAATTCCTTCAGTACTGCCTTCAGCATTTGAACAAGATAGTTGAATTTGAGACTCTTCTGACTAAATTCCATTGAAATAACTCTGAAGTAGTTTTCATTACAAAAACACATTCCTTAACAGATTTTTGGCCCTGGGCAGCATTAACACTTTTCTTTACTGAAAATCATTAATTGAGTGTATTATCAGAGTTCGGTGTAAACTGAGAGTAAGTTGTAAACTGTCCGTAGAGTTTGTACATATCAGAATTACTGATTGTCATTGCTGTCTGACATGGCTTTTTTTGTCATATTTATATGTAAAGCTACTTGCTAAGCAGTCTTGCTGACCCAGACCTTCTAGTCCAGTGGTATGTGTGCCTGATTTTAGTGTAAAAAATCCAGAGTTTGATCCTTGGCACCAGCTATGCTTCTGTCTTTTCGTGTTACATTTTACCATGAGGTTTCTTTGCATTCTCAGTGTATGCTGCCATTGTCTAAATTGCAGTTGTTGTTATTTCATCCCCACCCCACCCCCTTTTACCATTTGTCCATCCATCTATCCCACTTTCATTTCCACACATTGCTGCATTTCAAGCAGGTCTGGTTTGTAGGAAGGTACTGCCTGATAGGATGTGGAGGCATTCCCTCCCATCTGCTGGGGTGGTCTAGTCACCCCCAGTCCCTGACTGGTTTCATTAGCTTTGTAACTTATCAGAGGAAATTGGTCTTGTTGATTCAATTTTTCAACTGATCACCATACCTTGTCAATGTGGAGTTTATATACCCCTTGCCACTGGTGCAGCTTCTTATTGGGTCATGTGACAATGGTTATCTCTCTTTTTAGGAGGGCTGTATTGTCATACCCTATTGTTGCAGCTGGTGTACTATTCCCAGGATTGCATTAATGTTTGATGCAGCCAGAGTACTATTCCACGGATTGCATTAATGTTTGATGCAGCCGGGTTTTTAATAACATTTTTGTTTCATGCAGCCAGGGTCAACTTAAGCGGCAGTTAAACATAAAAACCAAAATAAGTTTTTTTGTAAAAATAGGGGAAAATAACGAACTGGCTCGAAAACTCTTTTGAAATATTTATTTTGTAATTAAAGGGACTATTTATCCTGTATATTGTGAATCAACACAGTTAATGTTTGGATTGCAAAACAAAAAACCGCCGTGATATTATATAGGTTCATGGTTGTTTTTGTGTTCACCAGGGTATCATATTTGTGTAATACCAATCCTATTTTCTAGCCACTTCAGTATTTACCCCTGTTCAGTATCAGGTAATAGAAATTATCCAATCAGATCCAGAGCTCTCTAGTAGCAACATTAATTGGAAAGATAGAGAACTTTATTGGATACACCAATTACATACTCTACAACCGGTAGGGATCAGTATCTCTGTTTAAACGAGACCCTAGGCACTTCAAATAGGTCTGGTTTGTACCTCGATACTGATGAGACTATGCCCAAGTTTGATTGTCAGTTATCTGTGTCATTGTTTAGCAGAGTTATAGTCCCAGATTGTCAGACCCACCTGCTTTCATTTCTGTACAATAATTCCCTTAATAATAATTGATTTCAACCAAATTTTGTAGGCATCGTGATATTGATGAGGCCATGGTCGAGTTTGATTGTCAGTGTTCTGTATCATCATTAATCTGAGTTATAACCCCTGATTGTTGGGGCCACCCACTTTCATTTCCAGCTAATAACTTCTTTATTTTCGTTTGGATTTCAACCAGAATTTAGTAGATAGCTTGATATTGATGGGACCTTGGTTGAATTTGATTATCAGTGTAGTAGTAGTAATAATAATAATAATAATAATAATAACAATAATAACTATAAAGTCTTTATTTTATGAGAGTGACACAATAAGTACAAAAACTAATTTCCCGTGTGAGCCTCGATTATTTACTTATGTACAATCAAATATATCAAATACAACTGGGAAATAAGTATCATACAAGAAAGGTATTATGGATTAGTGCACACAAAAGCAACAGAATATGGATTTGGCACACAAAGTATTGTGTACACAAACTCGCATGAATGCAAACTTTTTTCTCTCTTACACACACACACACACATAGAGGAAACATCCAGAGATGCTTTTAGATAGTATGAGAGGTAATTGAAACGTTCTGAATATTTTATTATAACTTTTTTGTTTCTTTGAACTTGTCCATACATTTAATGCAGATTGATAGAGAAAATAACATCCTATGAAATGATATGTGGCTGTACATGCAGCATGCCAGACACCTGCAGATGTATGCATGTGATGTAACATAGGTATATTACAATGACGTAAAAATGTCAGAGAAGGAGAACAATTTTGCTGCTGAGCAAAGAGCATACTGTAAAATCTGGGTGCTTTTGGGATACACTGGTTGATATCAGGACCGACTTGGATGAAGTTTGCGGATGCAGTTCTCTGTCATATCCTACAATTTTGAGGTGGTTTCATCATTTGATAGATGGTTGCAAATCCATGGAAGATGACCTACATTCTGGAAGACAGTTGTCTGCAATTGGTGAGCGGGAAGTGGGAAATGTGAAAGAAGCAGTTTATGAAGATGCTTAATACACAGTGGAAGATATTTGTATTTTCATGGGCATTAATTCATCAGTTGTTCTTATTATATTAAAGAATCGTTTGAAGCTAAGAAAGTTTGTGTAAGATGTTTCCCACATTTGTTGACAGCTGATCAAAAACAGACTTAGATTAAAATGGCCAAACAGCCAAATATGAAAAGAGTGCCCAGGGATGTTTGAATGAGACTATCACAGATGATGAAGCAGGGATTTACTTTTTTGAACCTGACTTTAGAATAAATAATAAAGTTTTGTCTTAGAGAAAATGAGCAGAGACCGCAAATCACTCAATGTCGTCCGACTTTCTTTCAAGAGAGCTTTATATGTATACATTTTTTATACAAAAGGCCTGGTCATCCAGGTACCTGTGCCCGACTCTGCTAGTGTTTCTGGAGCTTGTATGCCTCCAAAGCGTTGCCAGAAGTTGTGGAACACTACCGAACCATCTGTACATATGCCGGAACTCGAGGTATCCATCTACTTCATGACAATGCACCAGCACATAAATCTGCCATCATAACAGACTTCCTGAAGGAGCACAGCATCCAGACTCTTCCACATCCTCCATAGCTCTAAGTGACTTATGGCTGAACCCCGTTATCAAAGATTCACTGAGGGGCAGACGATTTGAAAGCTGCATCCATTGCAAACATCTGTGATGAAAGGAAGGCACTGATGATGCTTCTTTAACATCTTTGGACCTGATATTAACCAAAAAGTTCCTTTTAGATTGTATTTAATCAATCAATTTATGTAAAATGTCCTTATACGATTGTAAGAAAGTTCACTCTCAGCTGTTCTATTGTGTCCTTAACATTATTGCGATTTAGCATTCTGTGTCATTATTTAACAGTTCTATCCCCAGGTATTCAGGCCTATGAACTTATATTTTTGTGCAATAACTCTCATACTTTTGGATTTCTGCCAAATTTTATAGGCAGCTTGTCAGACCCACCCTTGTTTTGTTTTTGCACAATAACTCCTTTGCTTTTATTGAATTTTAAACAAATTTAGTGGGCAGCTTGATACTGATGAGGTCTCTGCCGAGTCTAATTGTCAGTGTTGCAGAGATAGATTTCTAGCATGCTACATCATCTATATCCACTAATATCAGACTTACCCATTTTCCTCTCTGGCCCAATAATTCAATATTTCTTATTGTATTTCAATCAAATTTGGTACGCAATTATTTCCTTGATATAGCAATAGAGTAGCTCTACTTGGCATTCAAGAATTGCATTATTCACATAGACTCCCAAAATGCACAGAAGTGCCAACCCTTATGATTTGACCATAGACCTTACAGAAATGACCTTAATATTGTGGACTTAAGGAATAATAGCAAAATATATGAAAATCCAATCATTGCAGTCAAATCTAGATATTAATTTGTCCAGGTTTGGTCTGGGTCCGAGTTTTCATATTAGATTCAGTGGATTTGATCAGGGAACCAGGCTAACTTCACAGGAGTTTCTCAGATGATTTAATCTGCCCATATTTTTCATGCAAAACCCCTGCATGATCAAGCTGTTTCTTTTAGCATTATCTAGAAATATCAGCCAAAAGATGAAAACATGTTAAAGGTGAAAGGTACCATCAGTCTCTTAAAATGTTTAAACAGGAGAGAAGTATAAAAAGGAATATTCAGATTCTTGGACAAAAGTATAAAAAGGAATATTCAGATTCTTGGACAAAAGTAGGAAAGGCAGCAATTATGCTATTGGACATAACGTTGTGTCAGTTTCAGTATCCCAGGAGAGATGATTGCTGCTGCCATGTGAAATCTTTTTAAAAAATGAACAAAGATTACATCAAGTTGAGAGATGTAGCAAGAAGCTATTGAGCTCCATGGGGTTTGGAACTGCAGTTTCTGAAAGGCAGCAGTTAGGTTTATTGGACATCATATTGTGTTAGTTCGAGTGCAGCAGGAGAGATGATTGCCTCCACCATGTGAAATTTAAAAAAAAAAAATGAACAAAGATTGCATCAAGTTGAGAGATGTAGCAAGCAGCTGTTCAGCTCCATGGGGTTTGGAACTGCAGTTTCTGAAACAACTGTTGGTCGTTATGGTCAAAGTGTACTTTACAAATGTTTACTTGAACATAATGTTTGCTTTCACTGCATCAGATAACACTTCTGAACTTTTAAAATGCCTGTTTTCCAAGTCAGCAATAACAGTAGATAATATTTTGTTTCACCTTGCTGAAAATTGGTCTAACTTTAAGAAAAATATTGACTGCCTTACTGAGAAGGTCTTGTTAGGATTGGCATGTCTGCTTCTCACACGCTAGTCTCACAAGCAGACAGTAAAGAGTATCACCCACTTTCATGAGAAAACACTTTTTTCATGTTTACAGCATGTCCACTCCCTTACTCAGAGTTGTCTGGACAGGTGACATCTCTTCACATTCCTCTTGAGCTATGCCAAATGTGTACAAACAATACTTATATTCTATCAATGAATAGACTAAAGTAAATACAAATAATACTTATATTCTATCAATGAATAGACTAAAGTAAGTACAAACAATACTTATATTCTATCAATGAATAGACTAAAGTAAATACAAACAATACTTATATTCTATCAATGAATAGACTAAAGTAAATACAAATAATACTTATATTCTATCAATGAATAGACTAAAGTAAATACAAACAATACTTATATTCTATCAATGAATAGACTAAAGTAAATCCAAACAATACTTATATTCTATCAATGAACAGACTAAAGTAAATACAAACAATACTTATATTCTATCAATGAACAGACTAAAGTAAATACAAACAATACTTATATTCTATCAATGAACAGACTAAAGTAAATACAAACAATACTTATATTCTTTCAATGATAGACTAAAGTAAATACAAACAATACTTATATTCTTTCAATGATAGACTAAAGTAAATACAAACAATACTTATATTCTATCAATGATAGACTAAAGTAAATAGCAAAAGAACCACTTTTTTGTCCTTTATTTATTATTCTTCAATGTTTATGTTCTCAACAGTAGTACCTTCTTTTACAAATGTACCTTAATTTACTAAATCAACATTATCACCTAGCTTCTTCCTCTACAAAACTATACTCCCCTACTTCCTATGCAAAGCAGAGGACATCATTTCCTGGAATTTGCTTGTTGTTTATTTTTTCTAACTTGGTGTAAATATTGTTTTGCAGAGTCTGGCAGTCCTGTGAAAGAGAACCAGGCCCCAGAATCAGACCAGGACCCCGGAGAGGATTACGAGATCAGCTGCCCAGATATCCTAGATCCTGTCTGCTACTTTGAAGATAGAGGTATTTGCACAGGGATTATTAAGGTGTCCTTGTGGGCTTAAAATGGGTCCTGATCCCATTACACGTGTTCCATGTCAAATCTGTAATACAGTGCCGAGTACCTACTTTTAACAACTTGCTCTTAAAAAAAGTTCAATTCCAATCATTGTAATTTTCTGCAAAGTGATGTACTTATGCCCTATCTAAAATTACCATTAAAAAATTCACATAATTTGTAAAATAAAAAAGTTAAGATAATTCTTGCTCTTAGTTACAAAAAATTATACAGTTCTTGCGAACAGTTAGATATTTAAGATTATGCATTCTTAAGAGAAGTTCCTGATTCCAAGTTTTATTATCCCTGATTTATTTTCAAAGAAAAGGCAGGAATATGTAATCCTGCATGTCTGGACATCTGGGCATAAGTAATGTCACACAACTCCTCCTGTATCATTAAATGTAGAGACTTCAAACCTTAAGATATGGTTTGTTATGGTCTATATAATTAACTGTAGAGACTTCAAACCTTAATATATTGTTTGTTATGATCTGTATCATTAAATGTAGAGACTTCAAACCTTAAGATATGGTTTGTTATGGTGTGTTGATTTGCACAACAGTTTTAGAATTTCAGTGGGTTTCAGGTGGTAGGGCTAGGAGGTGGGGTGGTTTTGCACAAATTTCAAATAACTCTCAAAATATAAGACTAACATGTCTGAGAATTGGTGTGTGTGATCACTAACCCCAAGTGTCAACACATAAGATAGGGGGTTTGCATGAGTCCCCTGGTTTATGCCCTGGGGGTGACCAGTTTCAACACTTGGGTCATAATGTAGAAACTATTGAGATGTTTACCTTATAGCCATATATACACTTGCTGACCATGAAAATACAAATACATGCACACAAATGACATTGACCTTGGGGTTCATCCATATCCCAAGGATTAAGCCCATGGGTCATAACCTGGAACTGTTGAGATACTTGCCATATAACCACATATACACTCACAGGTTGAAAATATGAATTCAGATATGCAGCTAAATTTTCTCCATGGGTCTATTCTTACCCCATTGGGACTTGACCCTAGGGACGCAGATTTTGAGGGTGGGTGAGACAAAGTATGAGAGCCCGGAGAGCATGTTTACACTCTAGGTACTGAAGACAAATATCTAAAAAGTTCCCAGTTTGGTTCAATATGATCTAAAAATGAAGGATTATCTAAGGGGTTATATATTATGTGTAGAATTTGTTGACATTCCAGGAACTTTTTAAATTTGTAACTGATTTTGCTGTATGTTGCTCATATTTGTGAAGACTTTCACAGTGATACTCAAGTACACTGAGAGACTGCAACTGTACGTTTTACAATTAGTCTTTTACAGTCATACTTAAGAATTGTTCTGACATCAAAGAGAACACTAAATTGTATTTTTTTTTTTTTATTCTTGAACAGGGGATATACCAGAGCTGGGGACTGGCGATGCATCTAGTGATTTTCCAAAGGAGGTTAAAATGGTGTTTGAAGATGCATGGGCAGCTGTTGGAGAGAGAACTCGTCCTGAAAGAAGTAAGCATATATTTTTGTCCATGTGTTGGTCTTTGAGTTCTTTTCCTTGTCTTTATCTGTCTCTTGCTCAACTTAACTCACCATCTCTTTCTTTCTTTATCTGCATGTGTGTGCCTGTGTTTATATGCATTTTCTTGTATGCATTTATTATCATTCTCCTTTCATCTCTCTCTCTCTCTCTCTCTCTCTCATAAATTTACAAGATTTTGTATCTGTTAAACATGTGAACTTCACTCTTGTTTTCAGAAATCCTGGTTGGGAAAAGGAAGAGAAGCAAACAAGCACCTGGTAATGTATAGACCATTCCATTATGATTTTAAAGGGTGCAGTCATATTTGTATCACGTGATGTTCTGCCATAAGGGTACTATCACCCAGCACTTGGTACTATATAAACTTAATTCTTACACATTTACTCCAAGTGTCATCTATTTGTACAAGTATTTAAAGTTAACTGCTTCACTGTGAAACACTATTTGGTGAATTGAGTACTCTAAAGTTGTATTGATATTAATTAGAGCCTTTTTCTTAGTGATTTCATCTGATTAGTTCATTTTTTTTTTATCTTGAGGCAGTTATTTATGCAATAAATTTTCTTTTCCTCAATTATCTATGTCATATTTCCAAATTTTGAATTAAGTAACTAATTTCATCCAGTTGTCCTGACAACAAAATTTATTACAGATTTTTCCCTCATCAATCATGCCAGCTGGAATAGGTCATAATTTTCATACATTCACTTAATTCATGTTTACTTTCCTTCACTAATTTTTTTAAGTTCTGGGGTTTGGGAAAAAATCTCGTAGGAAGGTATATAAATAATATAAAAATAAAAACACAATGAATCAGTTAAAACGAGTAATCAATTTAACAAATCATTACAGAAATTAATGAATAAATAAATACAAATTCTGTTCAGTACACCAATAAATATCAGATTTATGTGTGAACTAAAGACCTGAAAGATGCAACTATTTTGACTGTAAGAACTTTTAGTTTATTCACAATATTTTTGCAGTATCGCAAGAATTATTCAACTGCACCAGGAAAAAATAAACAAATAAATACTTGTTCTTTCAGTATGACTAAATTTTAGTACATTTCTACATTTCCAGTATAAATGTAGAGCAAGTTCCTGTTGTAGAATTCATTATTTATAATTCAGTCATTTTTGTGTGAATTTCTTTTGGTACAAGAATAACCGAATAATAAAGGCTGAATTTTAAGACAGGAAACTCAATCAAAATATAAAAGATTACATTAGCTATATAGTGAAGTGTTTATTACAGGGAAATATTTTATATAAATAAAATGCAGATAAATAAAACAACTTGTGACCCCAATATCTTTTTGATCCTTTTCTCATTTGTTATCGAATTCATATGTTGAAAATATTAATTGTAAAGATCATGATTTACTTGTCATAAACAGAATGAAAAAAAATTGTATTTCATAACAAAGATTACTTTTGTGACAAAATCATAAAAAGAAGTCAATATTTAAAAGAATTCTCAAAAATACTCTATTCTGATAAGTATATTTTAAATTTTCAAGAATAGGAAGAAAAATTCAAGCATATTTTTTTCTACTTTGTGATGATATATGAAAGAAGTAAAAAAAAAAATGAAATCCTAAAGTTTTTCAACTGTGTGATTTTCTGATGACTTGGGCATTTTAGTGTTGTTTTTGGACCAATTTGTCAAATTTCAGTATTCCTTTACATAATTTAAAAGCTTCTTTTAAATAAATTTCTAGGTTTCATTTAAATTATTGGGGTAGTTGGGTTATTGCTACATTTTCCTTTGCAAGTACTTTTCAGAAGCACGGACAATGAAATTTGGTGAATATAAGAGTCACAATTAAAGTGGAATTTGATGTAACTGATTACTCTTGTGACTGAGTACAGACTCAAAGATATTTGCAGAAATAAAGTTTATTCATAGCTAAAAAGGAATACGGAAGTGTTTGCAGTGTTGCCTTTTTTATTCTGGGTCAGGCACATATAGAATCAGTACCTCTGGTCAGTACCTTAATGGCAGATGCATGTAGTGACATGGCCAGGGGAAGGTAAACATAGAAGAAGTTTTCACTGGGATGGTCTGTAGTAAAACATTATGCAGAATTGTCGCTTCACTTCATTTTAATAAACTCTCCTTCAGTTTATAAAATATTTACTTGAGCTTTTGAAAAACCTTTCAAGTCATAACAGCACTCGTTAAAATTCTGTGCTTCTGCCATATTTATAAAATGGTGGTATGTTGTACTGGGCATGTCTATACATCCATAATATGTCCTCCATAGTCTTTTCCTATATATAACTGATCAATCTACAATTTCATCCCAAAGAGTCCCAGGACTCGTATATATTCAAACAATGAGTCCCGCTCAAATGTAACGAGTACAATGATTCTGCTAATAAATGGCATACACATTGAGATACATTAATTTTCTTTATTTATAATACAGAATTATTACAACAAGGTCATTATTAACCACAAGATCAACTCCTTCACTTTACTTTAGTTCATAAATTCGCCTGTCTTTCTTAGATCTCCAGGCCTGTAATACTGACTTGTAATCAAATGGCACAGTACATAGTTTTACAGCCATCAGTTTGTGCTGAGTCTCAATATTCAGCCTGTTTCTAGCTTTTACCAGGATTCTGTTCTGGGCAGAAAACCCACGCTCATATCCAGCAGTATGTACTGCTGATAACTTGAGCAAGTTTGGAAAATCCTCTCTGTGGTGGAGGTCAATTAAATGCCACAGTTTACACATCACATCTTGTGGGTACTTCTCAGCCAGAACTACTTTCTTAAGGAAAGTCCACTCTATTTTGGCCTTAACAGAGTCAATAACAGGTTCTGATGTTTTTTTCTCAATACTTCTGTTAGTTTCCCATTGTACAGTTTTTGCTTCTCCATAATATGTACACAGTCTGTCAATCTCTTCATCTCCATATGTATCCACTTCTGTTTTTGACATCATGCTGATCGGTCGCATAGCAAGAATACCAAAGCTTGTAAGTAGGTCATCTGCTGGAAATCTAGACTGAATGTTCTCAACTAAGGAGTCAATGAAGAGCTTAGTGATTTTCTCCAGGCTGAAGTTGTTCTTTGTGATCTGATGATTCCCCTTAAATTTATTGTCCTTCAGGTCTTCCTGGAGCTTTTGCATGTATGGAGTTTAAAAGCTATATACCTTCTGCAGATTAGTAATACACTCATCAGTTTTCACCTTCACAAGGGCCACATCCACATTTTCTTTCTGGAAGAACTGGCTGAGAATGGTTACAGGTGCCATTGCATCCATCATCATGTATGTTGTAGAAATAAAACTTTCAGTAGCTATCTTTTTCTTCATCCCTCCAGCTTTGTGATCCTTGTGACTGGGTTCAGCCAGGTAGGTAAGCAAGCTATCAAGAGTTCTCCAAACAGCAGTCGGGGCACTAAAGTAAGACAACCACCTCACTGAATGGAGCTCCTTATATACGAGACATGGATCATCTGAAACCTCCTGTATGGCATGAAGTCGAGCCTCTCGTTGACTACTTCCCTTAAAATAGTAGAAAAGATCAGTCAGTATATGCTGATGCTTTTTTAACGGTTCTATTTTCTCTGCGGCCTGGGAGGTACACAGTGCCAACCTGTGGGCAACACAGTGAACATTATGCATATGAGGATTTTCCCTTCTCAATATTGCAGCTACTCCTTTTTCCTTGCCCATCATAGCAGATGCTCCATCTGACCCCAAACTCATTATTTTTGCTATTGGAACACCCTTTTCTGACATTTCTTTCATAATGGATGCAGCGATTCCTTTCCCAGTGGCATCTGAGCATTCAACATTGCACACATAATGACACTCGGGGATAAAGTCTTCATTCAGTGTCTGAGTATACATGACCAGCCTTTTCCTGTTGGAAATGTCAGTGCTCTCATCTGCAAGTAATGTTGCCACAGGAGATTTCTTAATTTTAACAGTTATAGATTTGTTAGCAAACTCTGCTAATGACTCCAGAAGCTCACTGGCAGTCACTGAAGATTCATAATTGATATTACTCTTTCTGAGGACGTCAAGATCTTGAATTCCCAATTCATGTAAAAGATTCACAAAAGACTTAAATTTATTCAGTGGGATGTCTTCATCTGCCATCCATTTAACAACCTTCAGTAAGGCAGTTATAGCTTTATCTTGATCTGACATGAGCTTTGCACTACATTTTTCAAAGTCATTTCGTAACTCTGGGGCTATTAGACATAATTTGTGGTCAGCAAGATCTGCATGTCTGGTTAACGTTGAATTTTGAAAATTTCTGTTCCTTGCAATCTTGTTCATACCATTTACCTTTTTATTGTCTGTGCATATCTCACAATACATAAAGTCTTCATTTTTATTTGCACAGCCATTGTCATATCGCAGCCACAAGTAAGTTTTTAGCCACTTCGGCTGAAACTGTCGAACTTTTGGTAATTTATGCATTACGTTGGAGGCTGAGCACACGTTTGCATCCTGAACATCAGATGAAGAAACCAAATGCTGCTGATCAGTGGAATTTGAATCATGAAACAAAATATCCAATGTCCTTTGCTTAGGGTCAATTTTCATCATCTTCTTTGGCGGCATTTTAACCGGAAACATGAGGGGAACTGATGACATCCCATAATAGTATACTGAGTGGTACCACATGACCGGTGCAAAGATAATATTTGCCTAGTGAAAAGAAAGTCCTGTTAAACAAAAATCACGGTAACCACGTTGTTGTTCCTTGAAAATTTCTTGCGTCCAAAGGAACGCACATATGAACAACTAATGAGTCCCTGCAATTTTTTGTGCGTGCTGGACGCGGGAGGCAGGGGTAGATTAATCACTGATATAACAAATTTCATTTTCATTTTATTATTTTGAAGTATTTTATGGTTTTTGTATTTGGTATTGATGTATTAACCCTTTTCATACTGAAGTCTACTCATTGTGTAGAACTGGAAATTTTAAGTCATTGGTGTATCAGTGTGAGCGAATGCAGTGACGTTGGTCAATCTGGCTTTAAACGGGATACAATTTTCTTTAAAGTCCTATATTTTTGCATTCAAAATTTTCAGATGTAAAAACTTAAGTTGAAAGTAAAGTGCTCTAAAAAAAAACCAAGCTTTACATTTTTTTTACAACTTTCAATTCAATTTTTCTATCAGTAATTTTTTCATTTTACCTTCAATATATAGGTGTATGAAATGTGGATAATTTTATGCCATTTTTACAATGGTGAAAAAATAATAACAATCCATCAAGAATGTCAAATGTTATTAAAATTTTTATTAAATTTACTTGCATGAGAATGGGAGAGCAAGCAGAACAGATCTTTACTGGAAAGTCAACAAAGCTATTTATTTTGTTTCAGTAGTTTTATTCCACAATAAATTCTAATGTAAAAATATTTAAGTTTGTTGAGTTTATTTAGGTCCATTTCCAAGAATGCAATAAAATTTCATAATATTATGCACACATCCAACATCGCTGTATGGGTGAACTTTATGAGCAGTGAAGTTCCCAAAATGTCCAGTTGGCTTGAAAAGCATCAAAGTCCTCATCTTCGTCAATATCCAAGTCAAAAATACCAATTAACTAGTTGTCATTCACTCGATTCATTCTATGTAGTCAAGATCACGATTCCCACTGCCAAAAATATAAATTCCCCCACCCCCACCCCAAATTTGCTATATTTTTTAAAAAAATTCGCATCCACATCACTGCCTTCATTTATTTGTTGCTTCAGTACTCTGTAGCATTTTTAAATCTGCACGTAAAAATTCGGTTTTCTACGAACCAGTTGTCATCATCTCTGTTCATTTCGTTTAATTCAAGATCATGGTCTGCACTGCCTAAAACTTCAATTTCCCCTACAAAATTGTGTATATTTTCATCAAATTTGGCATCCACATCACTGCCATCACTTGCTGCTTCAGTGCTGTCTGCCAGGTTGATCTCTGCACGTTAAAACTCTTGTTTGAAATCAAATTTTCAAATAACCAGTTATCATCAACTCTGTTCATTTTGATGAAGTAAAGATAATGATCCCCATTGCCTAAAATGTCAATTTTCCACACAAAATTGTCTATATTTTCAACTGATTCAGCAAGCAAATCACTGCCATCACTTGCCTGTTCAGTACTGACCACCATTTTGATTTCCACACACTAAAACTAAATTTTTAAATTAAATGTTTACAATTTAAAAAAAAAAAACAAAACAAAAAAATGTGCTGTTACTGCATGAAAAAGCATTTGTGTACCTTCTACCTTTATTTCGTTCTTTCCAAAAGAGTAAACAGAAAATAATGACGTATTACATGGTTAAATGCACGCTTCCACGAAGTGGTAGACAGAATGTAGTGAAAATACGACCGGAATCGGATCCCATATGAAAAGGTAAAGTACGACTGGAATTGTATCCCGTCTGAAATGGGGTTAAAGATGACTTGTCAAATTTTAGTGTCAACTTGATCTGTCAAATTATGATCAAGTTATGATGGCTCCTAGCATTTAACGTAGACGTTTAATACCAATCCAAACTCGAAATTCAATTCTCCCATTAGATGGAAACTTCCAGAACAGAGAGAACACGGACCCAGTCCAACTCCCACATCATAGACCCATGTGAGATATCCTTCCTCATTTCTTGGATGAACTGTATATGTCAGATGTGTGCAAATTCGTTCATGGAAATTTTGCCTTTTTTAATGTTCCAAAGATGTGCTTTGGCAAATTAATGTATTTTCTGTATTGATTAATACCCATAGTCCATTGCTAAATTGGGTGTTATTTTTAGCTCTCTCTTTGGATTTGAGGACTTTAAATCAGACAGTTATGCTGTGTTAAATCTAACTGCTCACATTTAATTGTAACTATCCCTTTATCTGGTGATAGGGTAAGTATTTGCTACCCTTTTATAGTTCTGGAATCTTATTGCCTTTTTTTCAGTAAATTACTATTTAAAACAATGTTGTTAAAGTTTTCATTTTGGAGCAAAAAAATGTGGGGTGTATATAAAAGCCCAATGGGACTCTCAACCCACCTGCTTGGCATGTACTTGACGCACACGCATGGATGGTTGTCCTTTTTGTTGTTTTTTGGTTCAGTGGGATTTGGGACCTTGCCGACATTTGGCATACCTGTATGGGGAGGAAGAAAAACCCATCTTTCTCCTTGATCTTGGGAGTGTATGGAATCTTTCTCTGCTTCAGAGAAAAGTAATGCCCCTGTGAGGCCGGAATGTTTTGAGTCCTGCAGGACTCAGAATAAGATTCTACAATCGCAGGTGGATATGGGATCCTTTTCTGGGACCTGTGAGACTTGCCGTAAGACTCCTCAGTGCCAGGAGGGTATGGGATCTTTCTTTGTTAGAGAAAAATGATAAGGCCCAAGGATCCCTGATGGTTGTACTGATACAGTCGGTGCCGGATAGAGTGTAATTCAGGATCCCTCACATGGGAGGAAGGACTTGGGTCAAGAGTAAGTTGTACCCCCCCTCTCTCTCTCCCTTTACTTTCCCCTCCTCCCCCCCCCCCATTTTTGGAGGAGCAGCACCCTCAAGATCCTTGGCCCAGCAAAGGCAGATCACACCACCCTGAAAAGAGATAGAGGCGATCACACTCCACAAGTTCTGATGAGGGTTCTTCCATCAGATTAGAGTTGTCTGACTGATCACCATGCACCAGGCACTGGTCAGTGGAGTCCCATCATCAGAATGGGGACTGTTGTTGTTGTAGGTTTAATGACGTTTTTCAACACATGATATGCTATACATGGTGAACCACCGACCCATGGGAAGCTACTGGCAAGCTTTCTCACATACCCACGTTGGCCGAGCCAGAGACTTGAACCCATACGGACAGAGGTGAGATGTCGGTGATCTTTAAAGGCAAGATCTTAAGACAACTCTGTCCCCAAGGGCCCCCCTGTATGGGGAATGGGATCGGGTTGAGTACCCCCCACCCACACACACACACATCTCCCTTCTACCGATAGTCATGTTGGGAATAGGGAGTCAGCATATAATCACTGACTTCCATTGCACATCAATATGCTTCAAAACTCCCAATCAAACTTGTATAACTCACTTTGTTGTGAATTCACTACACATTGACAAACAGAAAATACTTGGAAGCATGAAAGAGGGATATGTGATACATACAAAACTGCATTAATGTTTTCTTTTGAGTCATGGGAAAGAACTTGTTTCATTTGGTGCAAGAATATTTCTTGACCTGATGGCTTCAACATATTCTTATGCCATATCAAACTTGTTATTTCAATTGACCCTGAATAAAACATGTATGCAGTTTTGTATATTTGTGCTGTATTTCTTTTTTTCTAGAGTCCACTGTAAAACGGCTCGAGTCAACACCAACAGCTTCCAAAGGAACTAAAAATGCAGATGGACACGAGGACAGTAAGTCTTAATGTACATTAAAACATCCCTAAACCAGACACTGTTGGTACCAACAATTTTGGCACTTTTAAAGAGGTGGCCAGTGTACAGAGATTTGTTCAGTATTAAAATAGCTTTATTAGGACCAAAATATGTAACCATCCAGCAGAGGAAGTCAAGGTTGAGAGGGGCTGGTTGAGGGTGTAAACATTTAGCATATGAAGTCAGGGTAGAGAGGGGCTGGTTTAGGGTGTAACCTTCCAGCATATGAAGTCAGGGTAGAGAGGGGCTGGTTTAGGGTGTAACCTTCTGGCAGAGGAGGTCAGGATAGAGAGGGACTGGTTTAGGATGTAACCTTCCAGCAGAGAAAGTCCAGGTAGAGAGGGGCTGGTTTAGGGTATAACAATTCAATACAGGAAGTCTGGATAGAGAGGGGATGGCTTAGGGCATAACCATTCTGCAGAGGAAGTCAGAGTAGAGAGGGGCTGGTTTAGGGTGTAAATCATTCAGCAGAGAAAGTCTGGGTGGAGGATGGTTGGTTTAGGGTGTAACCATTCAGCCGAGGAAGTCAGGGTAGAGTGGGGTTGGTTTATGGTATAACTGTTCAGCAGAGGAAGTCAGGTAGAGAGGTGTTGGTTTAGGATGTAACCATTCAACAGAGGAAGTCAGGGTAGAGAAGGGATGGTTTAGGATGTAACCATCCAGCAGAGGAAGTCTGGGTAGAGAAGGGATGGTTTAGGGTGTAACAATTCAGCAGAGGAGGTCATCGTAGAGATATGCTGGTTTAGGAAAGTTTCATTGCATCCTATGAGACATATTAAAAACTGTGCACAAAAGTGCACAACTTTAACATATGGTTTAAAACAGATTGGCTGATATATTTTGTATATGTAGTCCATATTAGTATTTGGCTGTCAATACTGTCAGCATTAGTTACTGTTGAATCACTGGAAGTAAAGTGCCAAAATTGGATTTAATAGCAGCAATTACTTATTCCATCACTATTGCTTAGCTAACCTATTTTCATGCTGAAAGACCACCGTCCATTCGATGTGTATACATCCTCCCACAGAGTGGAGAAAAATCAGTATGACCTTTGCACAGTCTGTATGTCGCATGGGTCATGCGCAGAACTGTCATCTTTTTCACGGACACCATACTGCGTAGATGTTTGCCTGAATCATCACAAGAGAAATTTTGCCTGTAGCAACTTACCGCATTAGCAATCTCCTGCAGTTTATAATTAAGTCTCTGTGTTACAATATCCGTTCCGTATTGTAACCTTTCCCCACTTTTACAACTTAGTTTTTTAAGGGCCTCCTAGGCTACCTCATGTATTCCACCCTTTAGGGGTGGGAACACCCTCCTACTTTACTGATATATAACTGAGGTATGGGTAAGTTCCTGTGTTCTGAAAAATAATAACAGGCCCTGCCTAACATGAAGTATCCTCTCTCTATCTTCAAGAAAGTGACAATAATTGGTAAATTTTCACGTATATTATTAATGTCTGCACCACGCTCATGTTATTGCATATATGTCTGCATGTTTCCTTAATAAAGTTCACAGTGTGATATATTTTACTATTCTACAGAAAAAAGACGTAAATTCTATAAGGTCAAATCTATTGTTTACCTCGTGCATACAGTGTACTTAGGACATACACAGTGGTGTATGCTTTACGCACTGCATACAAACAGGTGAGTTTAGCATGACACAACAGGTGAGTTGAGTATGACATTCATTAAATATTGTCATTATTTATTTTCTTCAGAATAATGGGATAGTCAGTGGTGCAGTGTGGTCATGAGAAGGGCCATTGGGACACTCACCCAGACTGCATAAAATGCTCAAAGTACGCACAAAAAATCGTTGTGCACTTTGCGATTTATGACCTTCTGGTGCCTGGAATCAAGTTGATTCCAGACGTACTTATCGCGGGCGGAGGAATCTTCCCTCCCACTCATCTTCGGATTTTTCTGGATTCTCTCTTAGGTCTCAGCTTTTGGGACCAATGTTCAACCCAAGGTTGCAGGTTGCTCCCTCCCATTAGAGAGGTGGAGCATCACAACAGTGGGTTGCTTGACCCATCAGGGAGGTAGTAGAGCACTGCAACACCGGATTTCACCCTCCCGTTAGGGAGGTGGAGCACTGTGACAGCGGATTGCACCCTCCCATTAGGGAGGTAGAGCACCGCAACAGATCGTTTCACCTTCCTTTTAGGAAGGTGGAGCACCACGACAGCAAATTGCTCCTCCTGTTAGGGAGGTGGAGCACCGAAACGACAATAACTTGCTCACGGCAGCATGTTTCTCTCTCCCACCTGGAAGGTGAAGCACCACTCCCATCACTTCTGGGGTAGTGTTCCCCGCCCCACCCCCCACCCCCACCCCCTGAGTGGAGGGATCAGCACAACACCCTCTGCAGGATTGGAAGTCAGCCCACCAGACTAGGGCTAGGGAAGGAGAATAGATCGGCATCCCCCCCCCTTTCCCTATGATCCAATTGAATCCATACGGAATGTGGGCCCCTCCACCTCAGGGCACTTAGTCCATTATGCACCCGTTTGTTACTGGACCTTGCCCTCACAATTCGAGGTGATGCTGTGGCTCATGTCCCACCATCACCTCTTCAGGAGATGGCCTCAGTGCGTAAGACTAGAGGTGTCATATCCAGGCTAGACAGGTGGTCTTGACTACCCTCTGGAACTCGTGCTCAACTACGGGCAGTGGTGCAGAGAGCTCCTATGCCCCCTCCACCATTGAGGGACATAGCGATGCTCACCCATTCTCCAGCTCAGAGTATACTAGATGATGATGATTCCCTCTCTATTCTCATCAACTCAGATGAGTTGGAGACAGAAGCAGCGGCACTGACACCTTTACTCAGGCCCACCCCTTCCTCTCAGTTGGAGGAGTAGGAAGAGGTCTGGTCCTTCGATATTCGTTTACCGCCTCTTACCCCCGGATTTGTGCCCCAAACTATCTGGCGCACAGTCCAAGATGATCCTTTACATTTTGGAAAAGATTTCTGGGGTGCAAACACAACCAGACCTCTTGCTTCTCCCTCATTCCTCCATGATTGAGGAACTCTTGCAGAGGCTTTTGCTAGGCCAAAACATTGCTTGGCAATGTCAAGGGTGGTCCGTTCCCCCCCTCGATGTTGAGACCCCTGGTCTCTTCTGCCAGTTACCGGGTTCATTCCCTGAAGTGGCCTACCAAACCTCCCCAATTGGACACAGATGCGGCCAAAGTGGGTATTTCTATGGAAGCCTTAACATGCCATCCCATCAAAACATTGGTGCCTTGGAGCAGAAAACCCGGTTACTCGTAACCATAGCTTTGCATGCCGTCCTCTTCTTAGCAGCTTCGTTTAGTATGCTGAGAGAGGCCTTAATGAATCTAGCTGCCTTACAGCACATGCTGGAATCTGTGCCCAATACGTCCTGGCATGCACTTTTTGTTACAATGGCATTATCGGCAGAATTTCTGCACATCCGCCGTGACGTTGCATTGGACTCCATGAAGGTCTTTCTTAACCACAGTAAAGACCTTTTAAGGGCTGCTCCACTAGAATCAAAGACCCTCTTTGGGTTCCTCATGCCTGCCATGGCTTCTCAAGACTTGCAGGATCATCAACATCAATCCTTCATATCCACTCATGGCCCATTGCCAGGAAGCGTGTTAATGCGAATCACCCTCAGGGGAGTGTTGTAGACTCCAGTTTCGAGAACAAGCCCTGCTATCAAGGACTCCCATTCTCTTTCCCCAGTCCAATCTGGTGAAATTGAGGGAAGAGGTGCACACCCTTTTGCAGAAAGGGGCAGTCGAGAGGGTCCTGAATGATCAGTCTTCTGCCTTCTACTCCCAAATCTTCCTCGTCGCCAAGAAAAGTGGGAAATTTCCCATCATAATCAATGTCTCCCCACTCTACCAGTTTCTTCTGCAGGGACCTGTCAAGATGAAGACAACCTCTTCAATCCGGAACGTACTTCATCCGTCCAATAGGTCAGTCTTCATCGACCTTCAGGGTGCTTATTTACACATCCCGGTATTTCCTCCACACCGCAAATACCTCCAGTTTTACTTATACCAGGAAGTTTTTAAAATCCTGGTTCTGCCATTTGGAATCACTTCTGCACCAGAGTCTTCACCCGAATAATGGGAGTGATTTTGGCCTACCTTCATTTGCTGGGAACACCGATTCTCCAGTATTTCGACGACTGGCTCATCCACAATGTCCAGGTTCAGTCCCTTCATCAGGATCTGTTCCATTATTGGTCTGCCATAACTGGTTTGGGTCTTTCATTTCATCACAGGACTTTCTTTACGTGGGAATGAATTTCCTCACAAACCAGAAATTAGTCTGGGATCCACTGGATCGATTAGATAAAATTCTGGCTCTCCTAGAGGCTCTATGAGCAGAAACATCGTTATCTGCTTGCCTTTATCTATCCCTATTTGAAACCTTAAATGCCACTGCCAACTTGGTTCCTTTAGGATGTCTCCATATGTGCCCTCTACAGGGCAAGGTGGAAACCACACGGAGATTCTCTATCAACCCCGATCCCACTAGGACCAGATTTTCACCACCACTTGCACTGGTGGATGAACCAGGACAGATTCCTGGCTGACCCCCACTCGTATCTGTTCACAGACACGTCAGATTCCAGTTGCATGCTCATTTAGAGCAGGATGGTGTAATTTGCCAGGGTCTTTGGATTTGGGCAGAATCGTCCCTCCACATGAACAACCTAGAAATGAAAACAGTATTTCTAGCATTGCAATGGTGCATTGACAGAGCAAGGGGTTGATGTGTCATGGTGTCCTTAGACAACATCTCTGTCGTAGCGTATCTACGACATCAGGGAGGCACACATGCCCCTTCTCTATGCATGGAGGTCTGGAACCACTTCCGATGGGCAGCCTCAGAGGACATCACAATCTGAGTTCGCCACAATGTGGGCAAGACGAACGTATTAGCGGACAGCCATCCTCATGGAATGGTCTCTTCACCCCTCCATAACAGAGTCCCTGTTCACACTCTGGGGAAGACCCCTAGTGGATCTGTTTGTGATCGGGCTCAACAACAGACTTTCCTTTTACGTCTCTCCTGTCCTGGACCAGAGAGCATGGGCAGTGGATGCATTCAGTTTCCAGTGGGATCGGCTATTCACATATGCCTTCCCACCATTCTGACTGCTACCTCAAGTTCTGCAAAAAGACAGAACTTCCACTGCTCAGATCATTCTCATCACCCTACTGTGGCCCCAGTGATCGTGGTTCAATGATTTGCTAGACCAGTTGATCAATTGCTTCATGCTTGGCTCATCTCAAGCGTTCTCTGCTAGAACAAGTTTTCGGGCCAAGTTGCCAGTTGCATCATTCAGGCCAGGAGAGCTTCTACATCCAAGGTCTATGATGCCAGGTGGAGAATCTTCTGTGATTGGTGCAGTGGGAAACATGTTGATCCTATCTGCTCCTCTGTAATTTCCTTTGCTGATTTCCTTTTGTTTCCTTTTGAGACCAAAAGATGTTCAGTACCCACTATCAAGGGCTGTCTAGCTGCCATCTCCAACACACTTAAATTCTCTCAGGTCACAACAATTGGTTCAGATTAGCACTTTGCCGATCTTATTAAGTATTTTGAGCTCCAGAGACCTGTCTCCGGCTCTCACGCCCAGAATCTTGTATTTTGTGGTCCTTAACCAAAACCCCCTATGATATATTGAGTGAAGCCTCCTTTCAAGACCTCACACTGAAGACTGTTCCTAATTGCTCGTGTCTGTGAGAGGATGAAGTGAGATTCATGCCTTGTCTATTGACACTGGCTGTTAATGGGAATTACGTTTCCATTTCCCTCCTATGTCAGTCAGGATTTCTCGCTAAAAATCAATTACCTTTGGAGGCTCCACTACCTAAAGAGATCCCCAGTCTAAGTTAAATCTGTGCAGGGGATGATCAAGATAGACTCTTACGCCCCATGAGGGCCCTCCGTTTCTATCTCAATGGCTCCAAAGGGAAAAGGAAGGTTAGGAAACATCTCTTCCTTCCTCTTAAGGGCTCTGTAGACATTAAGGCTACCACTATTTCCCGGCGGATTTTCACCACAATCAAAAGAGCATATCAGTCCCTCACCGATCGAGACCTTTCCTTTATGAAACTAAAAGTCCATACGATTCGAGCCTTTGCTGCCTCATGGGTCTACATTAATCACTCCTCCTTGGAGAATGTCATGAAGGCAGCTTTTTGGCATTCCCATACTACCTTCTCCTTTTTACATCCACTCATCGTTGCAGCACATGTGGCTCAGAGACACAGCAACCTTCTATAAAATTGACCTCTCCCACTATGGTGTGTACATCACATTTTCTCTGTGTTTGATCAGTTTAACAACAGCATCAGCCTACCCCCCTAACTGACGAATTCAGCTAAGCAATAGTGATGGGATAAGTAATTGTTGCTATTAAAAGGAAGTTTTTTGAGGGGGTAAAACTAATTTTAATTATGCAATACTTACCCATTGCTATTGCTGAATGCGCTTCTCCCACCCCGCTCTGATGTCTTGTGTAATCGTCGTCTATTAAAACAATTACAGTTCTGCGCATGACCCATGCAACATACAGACTGGTCATATTGACTTTTCTCCACTCTGAGGGAGGATGTATTCACATCAAACGGATGGTGTTTTTCGGCATGACAAAAGGTTAGCTAAGCAATAGCGATGTACAAGTATTGCATAAATAAAATAAGTTTGACCCCCCCCCAAAAAAAAAAAACAATGTTACTAAATTTTGTCATACTGTATATGATACATATTTCTCCAAAACCGAAATGTTACGCAGCTCTGTCCCGTCATGTTATGAACTTATTTACAACTCTATTGCATTTGAAGGATGTCCATGATTGAAATGAAATTTGGTACAAATCTCTACAATAAGAAAACCCAGAACAGGTTCGATTTTTAAAAAAATCTGACAAAATTTAACAGTTATGGCTGCTGTTCGACATTGAACTTTAATGTTCAGTTGCTTCATAGTGTTGGCTGCATACTTGTTGTATGTATACATTCTAGTTTTAAAATATTTATGATGTTGAAAACTAACTCTGTTTCAAGTAACCAAAAAATCATGGGCCAGGCAGATGAAGAAATTTCTTGTTTAGAGCCATCAAAAAAATTTGAATCCAATTTGAATTGTGGGACATTTATATGTTGTTCATCTTTTTCACTGCACGATTTGATGGTAATAATTAACATCAGTTATCAAATTCTTTTTTAGGTTTTTCAATGCACGATTTGATGGTAATAGTTAATGTCAGTTATGATTTTTTTTTTCATAGGTTACTTAAAGTTGTCGTTATTTTTGTTACTGTTTATGTGATTTGAATTTAAAATTTTGCATTTTACTTTTGTTTTTAATTTTTTTTACTATTTTACTTGTACTGTATTTATAGAGGCTATTCATTTGCAGTAGGCCAGTATGCTGTGTAGGCCTCAACATATATGCATATAGTGTAATGGATATGTACAGCACACATAATTAAAAATGTAACAACATGCTAACAAAATGCATTAGTTTACCATCCAACTATACAGTCTTTCAAATTCAACAACACACACACACACATGCACACACACACACACACAAACACACATAGTAAAGCACACGGTGCCCAAGCAAATGATGTAAAACACAACCAGAAATAATCAAAACATATATGACAAATACAGGTATATTACACATATATGACAAATACAGGTATATTACACATACATGACAAATACAGGTATATTACACATATATGACAAATACAGGTATATTACACATACATGACAAATACAGGTATATTACACATATATGACAAATACAGGTATATTATCAGAATTGTTAGCACATTACTCTTAATGAAAATAAGAATATATAAGAATATTTTGCATTCATGTGGCATGATTTTGTAGATGTCAGCAGATTGACATAACTCAATAACAGTTTAATAGAACATTTAAATGAATGCAGACATGTTAAATGTCGGACAGTGCTGGGTAGCTGAAATGGTGAATCAAGCAGACAGCTAGATGACCAGCAAGACTAATGAATTTGAATCACATAGACACCACATACAAACAGACAAGACAGACACCATGTACAGTCAAGACAGACACCTACAAACAGACAAGACAGACACCTACAGACAAGACAGACACTACATACAGAGAAGACAGACACCATATACAGACAAGACAGACACCATGTACAGGCAAGACATGCACCTACAAACAGACAAGACAGACACCTACAAACAGACAAGACAGACACCATGTACAGACAAGACATGCACCTACAAACAGACAAGACAGACACCTACAAACAGACAAGACAGACACTACATACAGACAAGACAGACACTACATACAGAGAAGACAGACACCACATACAAACAGACAAGACAGACACCATGTACAGACAAGACACACCTACAAACAGACAAGACAGACACCTACAAACAGACAAGACAGACACCTACAAACAGACAAGACAGACACTACATACAGAGAAGACAGACACCACATACAAACAGACAAGACAGACAGCTGACAGTAACAATGATTTAAACAACTATTTACATTAGTTCTATACAAAACCTCAAGCATTTCCAGGAGCCACCATTGAATCACTGAAAGATGAATTGTCAGAAATGGACCTGATACAGTATCTACTACCATCATTCACATTCCTGATTTTTTGTGATATATACAAGTCTTATATTTGGTACTTGCAAAGCATTTGTCAGGTCATTGTCTCATGATCATTACCAGGACAAGATGTTGACATCAGAGCTTGTGACAGAACCCTTGAACAAATGACAGGTTATCGTATCAGGATTATTACCATGACAACACACTGATATCAGACCTTGTGACAGAGCCCTGGAACAAATATCAGGTCATTATCTCAGGAATATTACCAAGACAACTTGTTGACATCAGACCTTGTGACCAAGTCCTGGAACAAATGTTAGGTCATTATCTCAGGAATATTACCAAAACAACTTGTTGACATCAAACTTTGTGACAAAGCCCTTGAACAAATGTCGGGTCATTATCACCAGATTATTACCATGACAACACATTGATGTCACACCTTGTGACAGAGCCCTGGAAAAAATGTCAGGTCATTATATCAGGATTATTACCATGACAACACGTTGATATTAGATCTTATGACAGAGCCCTAGAACAAATCTTGGGTCATTATCTAATTGGATTATTACCAAGCAACATGTTAACATCAGACCTTGTGACAAAGCCCTTGAACAAATGTCAGGTCATTAGCACAGGATTATTACCATAACAACACATTGATATCAGACCTTGTGACAAAGCCCTGGAACTAATGTTTGATCATTATCACGACAACACATTGATTCCAGACCTTGGAATAAATGTCAGGTAATTATCTCAGGATTATTGCCATGACAACACATTGAAATTAGATCTTGTGACAAAGACCTTGAACAAATATCAGATCATTATCTCTGGATTATTATCATGACAACAAGTTGATATCAGACCTTGTGACAGAACCCTTGAAGATATGTGTCATAAGTAAATGTTTGGTCGTTATCTCGAGATTATTACCATGACAACATGCTGATATCAGACCTTATGACAGCCATTGAATATATGTGTCATAAGAGGAATGTAAAATTTGTCCATAATATGGATATATTCTTGCCAACGGTGAAATCCCTAAAATGTATTTTTATGCTGACAAATGCACCTACACGATATTGAAAATCTTGTCTCTAGTTCTCCTGAATGGATGGTCATATTAACATGGGGTTTTCACCAAAAGTCTTCTAAAGGTGTCTAGTTTGTCCTAAATGAAAATGGTGCCAATCTTACATCCAATATGGCTACCCCAGTGGCTAATTTGGTAATCTCTCAGCAGTTAAAAAAGAAGAAATAGTCTGTCTTAATTCCTGGAAATTCTTTTTGGACAGTGGAACATCAATCTCTGCAAGGGACTTTTGTTTAGAGATTAGCATCAATTGCACATCCTTGAATAGACCCTGGTGTTGGGGTCCTATTGTTTTCACCACTTGATCATGTTTTTTTTTTAATTTGTGTTTTGTAGCAACCATGAAATTCACAAAAATTGCTGCCCAATGAATTAAAGTGATATCACAGTATATTGTTATTACTTGTTTGTTCTTTCCATTCAGGGTCAGCTGCTCTAAAAGATGTCAAAGAGGAAGCAAAGAAGGGAAGTAGCGGAGATGATCATAATGAAATCAAGAAGAAATCTCCAAGCTCACAATCAAAATCAAGCAAAACCTCCTAGGTCATTGGTGTATGTGAGAGGATGGAGTCTGAAAATTGGTTCTCTACTGATTTTATTTATGTCTTTTATTCACTAGCAAATGGGACAGAGATCATAAAGTGCTATATTGCAACATCACTGGTAGGAAAAACAGACCTTAAAAGATGGTTAAATATCCTACTCATTCAGTGGAAATATATTTGCATGGATGTGACATTATTGATGCCCATGGAAAATAATACCAAGAAATATCATCCTATCATCAAGCATTTTTGTGCAAAATTAAGATGTGGCACAGAATGTTCATAATTGTTGTATAGATAATGCAAGCTCGTGTATGTTTGTGCTATGATTTATTTGTACATGTAGTTTTAAGTAACTGGTTTTGATAATTCAAGAATGTATGTACATAGAAGTACAAAAAATGTCACTCGTAATATGACTGTGAACTTGTGTCAACTCTTTCTGCACTTATTTCTTGTGACAAGTCCTTTCTGCACTTATTTCTTGTGACAACTCGTTTAGCACTTCTTTCCAACTGACTTGCCAATCTTTACAGATCACTCCCTTGTGCCAAGAAAAAATTGTCTCTCTTAAGGTAGGTGGGTCTAAAAAAATCTTTCTGTCATGTAACAAAATTGATCCATGCATTTAGAATCTGTCCTAAATGACAGGTGGTCTCTCAAAACAGTTGTCTTTTCAGTCGGAATTTGCTGATTATTATTTGTTATAAGAGCTTCTTTTAGTCCTGTCATATTGCACATGTTGCAACTAATAAAAGTAAGCCATTGATAGTGCTAAAAGCAATTTTATAATTAACAGTACATTATGCTGTAGAATTGTAATTTATTTTTTAAGTATTATGTTTGAGATGCAAGTTAATTTTTAATAATTATAATGCAGTACTACGTGTATGTGCCTATTCATGTATGGCACTTAATTAGGGCATTCCAGTGACATGTTTTTAATTCCAGTTTTCATTTTGCTTGTGCTGTACATTTTACAAGCTCGCTTAACAGGTAGAATTGTATAGGAAATAGTGGAGGTTTAGCTACGATCATATAATAGCTTTAAGATTTTGTTTTTCAGGATAATTTGAGGGCATAGCATGTAAATATTTCTAGTACGAATTTAGATTGAAAGGTGTCAATGGGTTTTGGCTGAGAGATGAGCTGTATCCTTTTTGATTAGTTTGTGAGGATATGGGCATTTATTTATTACATGCATGTTTGGCGTCTTTTTTGCCTTTACAGATAACAATTGTGGTTCGGCAACAAGTTCTTCAGCTGCGGTTTAGTCCTTATGCTCCATAAATACCTAAATATGAGAGAGAGGAGGAGGAGGAGGATTTATTTGTTCGTTAAATCTTTGTCTCAGATGAGATGTATCATTTTTTTAAAAAAAATGTAAAACAGACTTGCAGTGTTCAAAAGAAGGAAGTCCAAATTGTAGATCTGGCTAAAAGTTCGGCATTTGACATCATTCAGACATACAGTCTTCTGTTAGAGAGCCATAGTAGCTCAGTTGGTAGAGTGTTGTACTAAAGGTCGAAGCATAGAGGGTTTGATACCAGTCCGGGTCATTCAGGGTCAGCTGCTTTGGTGTGTCCATGTCCTTAGCCCCAATTTCCTTGGCATGATATAGCCAATAAAGTGTTGAAAGTGGCATTAAAAACCAAACAACCCACCAACCAGCTTTCTGTTGGACTTAAGTTTGAGATGCAATATTATCCCCAAATCAGGAAAGCTGCTCATATCATAATTTAAACTCTCAATAAATTAGTCAAAATATAAGCTACAATTTGAATTTGATAGTTTTAAGTGGTAATCAGATTAAAGGGGATAAGATTAATGGGACTGGATCCAGCCTTCTCATTATCTTTTGAAGTAGTGACTCAAATTTTAAAATACAAGGCTGGTTCAAAATGCAAAGAGAACACTGGGACTGTACATCACTTTTGATTTTGTTTGGTGTTTTAAGGCACAGCAACACTTTGAAGGTAACCAATCTGTCTGATCTGATGGTGGGAATTGAGCCCACGCTCTTATGGTCACATGTCCAACACCTTAACCACCAAGCCACCAATGCATCTCGCTTTTAAATGACATAGTGGTACTACAATATTTACTCATATATGATAGCCATCACAGAACAGAGTCGACCCTGATCTGCAGGCACATGGTACAAGAGTAGATCTGGGTTTATGTTGTTATACATTGATAACTATGGTATGAATTGTACCCTGTGCTATTTCCATTGTCTTAACTGTGTAAACATGTAAGAGATTGGCAACTCTTTTCCCATGCAACATCATCAACTTTAAAATTTTAAGTTCAAGTGTTTGCAAGTCTGATATTGATGGGGTATGTGAGGTAGATCATTGCATGGATGTAGGCGAGACACTGGGTAGCACAAAAAACTTAATTATCGTTATTATATGCTAGTTTTGTGATGTTTTATTGTTGATATTTTGCATGGGAATGTTGCATGTGATGTCCTTTCTTGCTTAATGCTGAAGTGCTAATTTAAAGTGATAATGATTATCATTGTTGTTCCTAGCCTGTTTTAGAAAGGCACTGCACCATTGCCATCTCAAGGGCACACACTCTGTTCCCAGGGCAGCACTGTCGTAAATTTCCATGGCAGCCATCTTTAAAATCTTGTTATCACTACTACTCCTGAATGGATGGATGGCCATATCAGTATGGGGTTTTCAATAAAAGACTTCTTACGATGTCTAGTTGGTCCTAAATGTAAATGGTGCCAATTGTAGGTCCAATATGGTTGCCACAGCAGAAGACTTATTATGATGTCAAGTAGGTCCTAAATGAAAATGGTGCCAATCGGACCTCCAATATGGCCACCACAATGGTCATCTTGAAAATATTATTATCGCTACTTCTAGATGGCTGGTCATATCAACATTTTGCTTTGACCAAAAGACTTCTTATGATGTCTAGTTGGTTCTAAATGGATATGGCGAGAATCTGATGTCCAATATGGCCACCATGGCAGCCATCTTGAAAATGTTGTTATTGTTACTCCTCCAAAACGAATTCATATCAAAATGGTATTTTCACCAGAAGATTTTACCATGATGACCATCTTGAAAATCTTTATATCTCTACTCATTCCAAATGGATGGTTATATCAACATGGTGTTTTTACCAGTAGACTTTTTATGATACAAGTTTGTCCTAAATGAAAATGGTGCCGATTATAGATTTAATAAAGCTGTCACAACAGCTGTCTTGCCACAACAGCTGTCTTGAAAGTCTTGCTGTGACTACAACCCGAATAGATGGTCATATTGATATGGGTTTTCACCAAAAGACTTATAATGATGTCTAGTTGGTCCTAAATGAAAATGGTACCAATCTGACATCCAGTATGTTCACCACAACAGCTAATTTGAAAATCTTGTTGCTAAAGAATATCAGAGATGACTTCAACACTCCACAGTTCAAAGGAATAAATGGTCTTTCATGGAAATTCTTTTTGGACAGTAGAACATTAGTCTCTTCAAAGGGAATGTTGTTAAAGTTCTTGCTCTTTTTGTCTTGTAGCAGTGTATGACACAATATCATTACTGCAACTAGTCCTGGATTGCCATGAAATTTGATAAATATTATGGTCATCATCTGAAAAACAAATCACTTTGCTTCTGCAATTTTGTTTGAGTTATTGCCCTTTTTTGTCTTACAGCTTAATGCAGTGCATGACACAATCTCATTAGTACAACTAGTAATGCAAGTTTTGTTTGAGTTATTGCCCTTTTTTGTCTTAGAGCTTAATGCAGAGCATGACACAATCTCATTAGTACAACTAGTCCTGCAATTTTTGATGTATTACCATGAAACTTGGTAAATATTATGGTCATCACCATAAGATGTGCTCATTTAAAAATCACTTTGCTCCAACAAATTTTTTTTTTAGAGTTCTTGCACTTTTTGTCTAGTAGCAGTGTATGGTACAATATCGTTGTGGCAACTAGTCCTGGATTGCCATGAAACTTTGTAAATATTATGGTCATCAGAAGAAGAACAAATCACTTTGATACTGCAATTTTTGTTTGAGTTATTGCCCTTTTTTGTCTTATAACTTACTGCAATGCATGACACATTCTCGTTAGCTCAACTGATCCTACAGTTTTTGAAGAATTGCGATGAAACATGGTAAATATTATGGTCATCACCAGATGTGCATATTGTCGAATCACTTTGTTCGTCACAAGTTTTATAAGTTATTGTCCTTTTTTACTTGCAGCTGAATGCAGTTTATGACACTCTTCTGACTGCAACTAGACTCGGATTTAATTGGATCAACGTAAAACTTGTGAACTGTTAAGATCATCATCTAAGATATGCATATTGACACAAATCACTGTGCTCCTGCAATTTGTTTTAGATTTATTGCCTTTTTTATTTACTTGGAACCTGACATAGTGTATCCTAGTGTATCATAGAATCTTGTGAAGACAACTTGTCTCACAGTTTTCATGGATGCCATATAACTGTTCACATGTTATGGTCTTTGTTTGAAGATGTGAATGTCAACAAGTCACTTTTCTCTCGCAGTTTTTGTTATAGTTATACCCCTTTATGTCCTGCAGCTCGATGCATTTTACCATGAGTTTTTGTAAAAGTTATTGCCATTTTTCCTTACAGCTGGATGCAGTATACGACTAAATTAGTGCATGGACTGTTTAATGGATTGCTGTGAAATTTAGTACATAACATGTTTATCATCATATTATGCAGCATGTTGATCAGTCATTGTACTCGCACTATTTTCTAAAAAGAGTTATGCGCTTTACTTTTTTATTAACTATAGGCTCATTTCCATCATGGGGTATGGGTGGAATGCAGTGGCGGCAGGGGTATATTTAAATGAGTGAATTGATCACCATTCCTCTGGTTTTCATTTGCTATGCATTTATTATCTTAAATGTACTTGTGGAATATATCAAAATATCTCACTAAAAGAGACCCTGCCCTTGGAAGAGATTTTTCTGCACTAAAAATGCAGTGGCAGGCAATCAGCACCCTGCACGGACTAGTGGTCTGGGGACAACACTGAGTATTTCAATGTTTTGAATGCATGTCCAAACTGAATTGTATTTTTGTTGTATATTGTTGTTACATGGTAGATACCTCATGCTGCATTATTTTTCTGACAATTTGTACTAGTTATGTTTTTGAAGTTTTGTTAATGCTGAAATATTAAGTGATACTGATTATTTTCAGTACATAACTTTTTTAGGCATATTTGAAAACTTCTATATTTTCTTTATCATTTTATGTAATTTTTGACTGTTTCATTTAAACATATATAGTTTCAGTTAAAAAATATATAGTACCCAGGGAAGTTGGTTTTAAGAGAATATCTGCCAGGGTACACTGATTGCTTTGAGTTAAAATGAAAATCATAAAGTTCTAAATTGTATCCATAATAACTGCTCAGATTTGGAAGTACTACTGGAAAAACCCATAATTACATTCATTAGTTGACAAACTTTTCCTTGTGTCTTAAATTGTGTTGTACATGGTTCATACAACCTTGAAACCAATCCTGGAAATTAAAGGGTTGCCTTGAAAACTCCTTGAATTTAATATAAGTTGGTTTTGTTCTTGAAAAGTCCTTAAATTTGATTTAAAACTCCTAGAATTTTTCTGAGGGATTACAAAACGTCACAGCTTAACAAAATATATTGCTTCTTGTATTCAGAATTTTTGTTATTTACTTTTTGTTAAAGAAAAAATTAAGAAATAAGTATAATGGGACAAAGTTTTGTGGATCAAATGACACACAAAACCAGGAGTTAATGAAAGTAATGTATTGAGAAAGTAAAATTTCCGTACGACGAAAGACTCCTTGAGAACTTTTGGAAGACCTTGAAAACTCCTTTTAAAAAGATTTTCGAGGAATGTATGAATCATGTTGTAGACTTCCTGAAAACTGTTACATTAAGATTTCTAGGAGAATGAATTCAATCCCGATATGATGTTGCCAATAGTAGCAATTTTATTTTGCAAAATGCTTTATATGTGGGGACATTTCTGCCTTTAATTACAAATCACAAAAATGTAATCTCACAGCAATTCAGATAATGAAACATACACTACAATATCTGCAAAAAGTATCCGTTTGTTGTCTCCTTAAAATTAAATGGTAATTTTCCAAAACTGGAAATTTGCACCTATTGGACATAAAAGAATTTTTTTTGATATATTGTTTTTGTTTTTGTTGGATGATTATTACTCTGTCTGAATACTTATTGTTTGTTGTGTATATGTTTGCTTTTGATAGTGCTATTTCTGTTTTGAGGTCATTGGTTAAATGACAAATTAAAAATGTTAGTTTTCTATCAAATAGTTTATTACTTTTGTTATGGAAGTTATGATTTTTTTATATACAGAAGAGGTTTTATAACTTGTCCAACAATAGATATAGATTTTAAAATTAACCTCTCTATGTATGTAGAATAAACTGAATTTCGGTTGAGGGAAATGTTGTATACTTAAGTCAGTTGCTACCTAAAGTTACAAACTAGGAATACTCAAGATATTTATTTGCATATCTCTTTTTTTGCCAGAATTTTTTTTTTTGTTCACAGTGATTTAAACAAGATTACAAGTACCTTGTGAAATTTTCATGAATATTGGATGCAAAATGTTGAAGTTATAAAGAGACAAGTTTGTATATGTGATAAAAAAAACATACTTTCTATTTGCCAAGCACAGTTGTGGGTCAATATGCCTGTTTACAAATGGCTGCTTTTCAGTTCAGGAAAACCATTTTAGTTAGGTAGCAGAAAGTAGGACAATGTAAGCCCTGTTATATTGCACATAATTCTAACTAGTGTTTAACATTAATAGACAAGGGAGAGGAGTAACTTTATTGTTGTAGTTGATCTATTTAGGAACTGTATTTAAATTTCCACATGACACCTTTGGAATAAATGTCCATAAACCTAAAAGACATTATTGAGAATTTCTGTCTTGCAATGCATTATGAATACCAACTGTACAGAGGTTGTTTTTTTTTGTTGTTGTTTACAAGTATATACACAGAAATGAAAAAAGCTTGAGTTTATCCCCAATTTACAAAATTGTACAAGAATTATAATCAGTAGCGTGACCATATATATTGCTACATGTCAATATAAACAATAGGGTCACCATCCAACCTGAAACATACAAAACCTGGCAAACGGGCAAAGGGAGAAACAATTTTCATGGCTGATTATGGCATCTGCTTGTGCTTTTGAGATTGTATATACACTTTATGAGAAAATAATATTGTTATGTACACAAATATTTTTTTAGGAATATTTTTGTGAATTCTTTCGGTAGAAAGTAGGCATAAATTTGTTCGTAAATTGAGCTTTTTTTTACCTTGAAAGTGAGCTCTAATTTAAGATGTCAAGTACACCTGTTAATTTCTTTTGTTTGTCTCCGTTATTTAGAATTTGTATTTAATGCTTCCATTGCCTACTACAGTGGGGGCATCTCGATTTGGTCTCATCAGTACTTTCATATGTCTGTCCTTCCGTTTGTATGTCCAACCATCTGGGAAGTTTGTTAGCTAGATTGCACAAAAACCACTCAATGTAAACAAATGAAATTTAGCTCAGATATTTGTATGCCTATGTACATGACATGTTTAGATTTTTGGACCATTTCATCCATTTGTATTTTTTAAAACATTTTTTAACTCTTTGGACTTGTACTTTTTGAAAGAAAAAAAAGCTTTTAGTAAGATTAAAAAAAACCACTTAGATGAATGAAATTGGCAGCTATATTTGCATTCATATATAGATGACCTGATGAGATTTTCAGACCAGCACTTATTTAATTCTTTTAAAAAATTTTGCTCGTTTTTTTTTAAAACTTGGATCATTTAGTTTGCAGTGTGGGCATTTTTCTTGTACAAACACTAATCTAGTTTACTCCGATAGCTTGGATATTTGCAAAGTCAGAATGTTACAGTTTTTGTATTAATTACATCATATGGTTTCACAAAATATTCCACAAAGAGTTAAATCTGTAGGGTTTATATTTAATTTTTGTGTGCAGTGCTTCTTTTTAACATTTTTAGACCTTTACTTTTAATTGGCACATAAAACCATTATTATGCCACTAAACTCTAATACATACACAATCAAGTTTAGTTCTCATCAATTTTTAGAATTTGCAATAAAAACACATTTTGTAGTTTTAGTTTTTAGTGTTATCTCATTTAATTACAACAGATTTCTTCTCTTTTAATTGCATAAAAATGATATTGTATGAATGTTTTATCAAGAACAGAACAGTTGTTTAAAAATAATCTTTAATAAAAAAAGATACCACATGGAAATATGTATTTAAAAAATCTCTTGTAACTCAAACTTTTGCTGGCCCCTGCATGATAACAATAATAGAAACAATACTGTCTTTATTTAACATAGATGAATCTAGTAGTTCACAGAAATAAACTAATCTTGAGACCTTCATGAAATTTCCTATATGTTGATTTTGTGCAGAAGTTATATTGTCTCTATTGTCCTTTCATAGAAGTCGGCATATCTTTGAAACTATGAATAATAATTCTTTTTTTTTTTTTTTCTTTCTTTTTTTGTGTTGTTGTTGTAAATCCTCATGTGTCCAAAATGTTTAGAATATAAAATAACATTTTTTCTGCTTAGAAACATCATGACTTAACTTCATGGTCATTCAAAAGTACTATTTAAATGGCTTGAGAACAAAAAATTGTATTGTCTTAAAATTTGTAACTGTTATACCAAGAAGTGTTCATTCATACCATCAATTAATTGTCCATTTCATAATCCATTTAAAACTGAAATGTGTTCAATCATTACCTATCATTGTTCTGTAAACCACAGAATTTCACAAACATAAAATTTTCACAAATTTAGCAAGACAACTAACTTTGCAATTTTTTCTTTATCCAAATTAATAGCAACATATTAATACAATATAAAACTGTCAGTGAATCAGTCATTAACATAATACAGTCAGTGAATCAGTCATTAACATATTATAGACTGTCAGTGAATCAGTTATTAACACAGTATAGACTGTGTCAGTGAGTTCATTAAATTTTTTGTTGCAATTGTGCTTATTTTTTTCTGAATTTGTGAAGATTTGTTGATGTAAATTATTTCGTTTACAGTATTTTCATGTCTGATCATTGTCATTATTTTGCCGCTCGTAATATTCATCAATATTTTACTTAAACTTTATACATTTTTACTTACACATCTTCAGGGACCCAGATTCAATAAGATTTCATGTTTTATATTGATTTTTGCCTATATTTAAAACAATTGATGCTTGCTATTCAAACTCTTGCTTTATTTTCTCTCAGATTTTTATAAATGGGCTTCTGCAAATTTAAACTTGTAAAAATTTTAACGTCACCATTTTTTGGGGTGGGGGTGGGGGTCTGTTAGAATTTCTATAAATTCCTATAATTTAAGTAATTTAATGTTCATTTATTTCAGTCTTTGAGAGTTATTTCCTGGTCAAATTTATTTCTGTTGTCTTGGAAAATATAAGATGTTGATAAAGATCCATTATCAAGGACTCTTTGTTTTATCTTAGATCTCATTTTAAAAAATAAAAACTCCATTTTGCCACTACCACGCATAATCATCTTTAAGAGTGCATTGTTTTTAAAAAAAATAAATTTCCTTTGTCTACTTGTTAATAAGCAGTGAATAAGCAGTGTGAGTGCCATCATGCATGAATTTCATATTTGCTGATTTTTCTTAGCAAATAACAAAGAAAACTCTTTAAGGACTGATTTTCATTACTCTTGATTAAAAAGATTATTTTGAAAGGGATAATCACAAATATGCAGACAGACAAATATAGAGATAAAAATTTGCTTATTATGAAAGTTGTGTGTATTATGTCATGATATTCAACAAATACTAAAGAGGACAACTTGTACATGATTGATTTTCATTACCTTTTAAATAAAATGTGCTTTTAAAGGAATACTTGAAGAAAGGGAGGGTACAAGAGGATAGTGTATATTCTGGAAGTTGAAGTTTTCTGGGAGGTGGGGTAACATCTATCAGATAAAATCGAATATTTTTTGCTGATTTCTTATCTAACAGAATATATATCCAGAATGTCAGAACAAATGTTCAAATTCTTAACAATCCCAGTTTTTATAACTAATAGTTCAGATTAATGCACAAAAAATATCATTCTTTTCAAATAATTTTCTTAGAATTTTTACAGGTTTCAACTTTTTTGTCAGCAGCTGTTAAACTCATGATGATGTGTAGATTCTTAATATATCGTTCTTAAAGGTTTTCAGTGAAATGGCACAGGGTTTGCAGTTTGGTGCATCTTAAACCTACCTAATTTATGATTATACTTATGGGATATATGTAAAGAATGTTTCAACTTGAGGTTAGAAGACAATATTTAAATGTATGTTGGAATCAGTTTATTTTTTGGCTTGGAGGTATTTCAATCCCTCCATGCTTATGGCACAGTGTCCATTATCTTTTACCAAATATACTTTATATTACTAATAATAGGGACAAACTTTAGGGTCTTACTAAAATTAGGAACAAGTACTGATCCACTGGCTTTTCTAGAGCACGTTTATTTGTTAAGGGAGGCAACAAAAAATAGTGGCTGCTGGTTTTACCTAACTGTAGTTATCTCCCTTAGGAATGGTTCCGCTGACGGTAGTACTTGAAACAATAGTAAAAGATGCTTTTAAAAGGAAATCAGCGCAATAATTTTTCAAATGTTAATATAAATTCTAGTGACATAAAAAGAGAAGAAAATGTATAAAATATAAAGATTATTTAGAGCAGTATGGTTTATGATATTAAAAAGGACCACGAATAGCATTATCTCTGGAATTACATTTTTCCCTTTGATCTTGTGTAAATTAAGATCACTTGAAAATTCCAAGAAATCATTATTGTCAATACATCGATTGTGATAATTAAGAGGTCTTTTGTGTTAAATGAGAGGGTGTGATTGTCTATAAACTGTACTTTGTAGATAATTTTCAAATACATATGGGCTGTTTTAACTATGTTCAGATAAGAGTAAGACTTGCAATTTCACAAGATCTTTCTTTTTCAGTTTCATTTGAATTTTCATTACATTTTGCACAGTGTGAAGTGTGACAATAAAGCTTAAAATTGACATTATTAGTTGTTGTTTTTTATGATTTAAAATTAAACACATTTTGATTTTTTTAAATGGTTATTATCCATTTTATAATTGCTGTGTCAGATTGTTATGGGTCTTAACACCATTGTTGTCCAGAACTTGTTATTATTGATCATGTCTAAGCATCAAGACTGACAGAGATATACATATCCATGTTTAAAGAGACAAGTTTATTTCAATACGGGAAGGAAACACGAGTTAAAATAATGAAGATACTGATGAACCAGTTTTTATATGCATGCCATAAGGTAGAGCATATTATGTTATGATGTTTATGTCTTTTTATTCATCTGTCTGTTACCAATTTCATTTCCGCACAATTACTTGAGTCGTCCACCATCTACAGTTATCATCCTCTGTGGATGGATTGCACTTTGGGTAAGAAAGAACCCTATCAACATCAAAGTCACTGTGGCTTAAAAAATATGGTTTTCGCACTACATCGTTACCAAACTCTGTTGATGGCTTGCACTTGGGGTAGGGAAGAACCCAGTTGATCTTGGATATCAAAAGGTCAATGGTCCAAGTCTCTGAAAGAAGAAAAATGGTTCTGCACAATAACTCCAGTTTTTCACCATATATAGGTACCGAACTTTGTGGATGGCTTACATTTGGCATAAGAAAGAAGCCAATCAATTTTGGGGTTAAAAGGTCAAGGTCACTTTTATTGAAAGAAAAAAATAGTTTCTGCAAAATAATATTAGTTTACATCTCCTTGGACCAAACTTTGCAGATGGTTTGCTCTTGGAATAAGGAAAAACCATATTGAATTTGGGGTCAAAAGGTTTAAGGTCAAAGTCTCTGCCTCAAAGAAGAAAAATGGTTGTTGCAAAAATTTCAGTTGTCCACCATGTACCTTCACAAAAGTTTGTGGATGACTTACATATGTAAGAAAGAAGCCTATTGATTTGGGGGTGAACAGTTCAAGGTCGGTAATTTTGACTCGAAGAAAAATTGGTTTTGCAGAATAACTTTTTTCTAGAGTAAGTTCCTTGACCAAATTCTTTGGATGACTTTCACTTACTAAATAAACCTATAGATTATCCAAGGCCTTTCACAAAATTGTATATGGTTCTTCACCCTCTTACCTCCAAGATTTTGTACCTCTGTTAGTTGGACACACAACACAATATAATTTGCAAAATAGAAATAATTTTCAACAAATACATGCTAGACTAGAAATCTCTAGAAATTCTTTTATATCTTCCACAATAAAGTTTTGGAACACTGCTGGATCCAGTAAAACATGAAACAGATTATCTAATATTTAAATGTAAAATTTCACCTACACGTAATCATGTTCCACTGTATTATTATACAGGTAACAGGAAAACATCAATTATCTATACTAGGATAAGAATAAACTGCAGTGATTTAAACAATGATTTATTTTGAAATTTTCTTACTGATAGCCCATTGTGCACATGTAGAGAGGACGATGAGACTGCCTACCATTATATTTTTAATTGTAAGAAATATACAGTACCAAGACTGAGAAAAATGCATTAAATTAATTATTCATCCCTGTTAGTACTAACGTCTTGCTGTTTGGATTAGCTGAGCTATCCAATGACCTAAATACCCACATCTTTGAAATCTTCAAGACTTATATTAAAGATACTAAAAGATTTCAATAGTCGTCCAAGGCAAACTGCCTGCTGGCATGATCTCCCTCCAACACCCACCATGAAATCCCATTATCGTAACCCCCCCCCCCCATTCTGCCCCTTTCTATTCTTTAAATTAGTTCTTATACACTTATTTTGTATTAGCTTTTCTAGTACAATGAATTTTTTTATATTCATTTGTATTGATGCACTGTATTTCTGATCCACGCATAAGTATATACACGTACTGTTAGTCCATGCCACTTTTTGTGTACCTACTTGTGTATTTGGGGGAGGGCTGTTGCTAAGTTATGAGAACTTGTAGCCCGACCCCATGTGCTGTAAATATGGCAATAAAATATGTTTAAACCAACCAACCAACACACACAAACTCAAGTTCATGCTCAAAATAAAAATCCAAGGCCTGACACTAACACACAAACTCGAGCTTGTGCTCAAAATCACAATTTCAAACGGGATACATGTACATTTAGAATTAAACATGGTAATTGAAATTATCTATTTATGAGAGGGACTATTAAATCCTGAAAGATAATTGTTTCTATTTTAATTCTAATTAAAATTACAAACTGTCAGAGATTTGAGGACTTGAAGGTTGAACTTACGTTTCTTGCTCAAAAAGGTTTGAGAATATTAGGTCTGGTATGATAAATACCATCAAATAAATGTCTTATAAATATGCTCTGTGCAATGCTAATAATTGAAAAATAAGCCAATTATGCTCCTGGTCCCATAAAATGAATCATCACCTTCTCAAAATCAGACCCTTTGTAAAAAAAAAAGGCTGAATCTGCCTTGGTAATTCCATAAAAGAAAGTGCATGTCAGGAAGGCTGATCACTGTTACCTAAATCAGGTGACCTTGATGTTAATCTCAATTACAATCTTATATTTAGGGTCCATTTTGACTTGTTTTAACAAGGAAAATTTAGTAAACATTGTTTCATTAGCTATAATGTTTA